>WNWU01000005.1:33464729-33517190 GCA_012654045.1 Ptyas mucosa | reverse complement strand
TCCAGCCAGCTATGCTGGCTGGAGAATTCTGGGAGTCGAAGTCCACAAGTCTTAAAGCTGCCAAGTTTGGGAACCCCTGCTCTATCACATGCGCCTCTCTATAAAAAGTTTTCTTTACACTCTTCCTCTATTTGACCATTGGGGATAAATAATGTTTGTCAACCATCACAAAATCAATGTGCAATGCATTGAGACATTAAAGAGATGTTATACTTCTGTTATTTAACAGAAGAAGGTAGATGTCTGCAAAATAAAGATTCCCTAGAACGGCAATACCAAAATATTAACATAAGAATGTTTCCCTATTTTGTAAATGATAATATATTCATGGAACTGGTAAGTTTCCCAGTTGAGACCAAGGTATCTGAAGGAATATCTTCCCTTATTTCATTCAGCTATCACTCTGGTATCAGCATTAGCTCTTGCCTGTTTCTCTTACTAGAGATGAAATAGATAAAATTAGGAAGCTACAGTCCCTCTAAAAATATACATCCACTGCTAGACAAATATCTTTTTCCTCATATTTAAAATATCTTACACATTACTACATTTTTATTTGATTGCATCTTATACAAATTTATGGTTTTTAATTATTTCTAATTCTATAAAATTCCCGGGTATCAAATGTGATGAAAAGCTTGGTATTTTAAATGAACAGTCCTCCTCAGCTATATAAAACAATTACCGGTACTTTTTTCTAGCTTTTCAATGTACCGGTACCTAAAAATTAATCATGTTGAAATTAACCAGTATGCAATGAACCAAATATTCAGGATGTTTTTAGAGAAGATGTATACACACCATGAGGATACTGTAAACATGGATTTCATAGCTATGCATACATAGTCATGAGCTACATTTATTACCATTTAAACCAACAATCTGGCAATATTTTTAAAAGCATGCTAAATCAGTTCAATATAAAATGGACAATAACACAAAGTCCTGCCAGATTCTTATTGCTAGGCAGAAAATGACTTCAGCAACAGTCCTGCATCAGATACTCAACAGACTATAACTATAATACTAAGTTTGAATGCTGTTAAAATACACCACAAAGCATAGGCTTAATGGAAAAACACAAATTGAGGTGCCAACTTCTATCAAGCTTTAAGGCACGAAAAATTGTACTACAGTCTTTCTAATCAGAAGAGAATGTTCTTGAGCAGACAGCTGAGAACACACAATTATTCCTTTCACAAAATGGAGAGTAATGCTCAGTGGTGAAATCTAAAATTTGTTACTACTGGTTCTGTGGGCGTGGCTTGGTGGGGGAAGTAATGTGACTGGGTGGGCGTGACCAATTTTTTTTTAACTTTTAAAACCATTTTTTCTACAACCTCTTCGGTGAAAATGCTTTCAAAAGGCTCTGACGATCCCAGCTGAGTTGCCTGATCATCAGAGGGTTTTTTAAAAACCCTCTGCCAATCAGGCAACTCAGCTGGGATTGTCAGAGCTGGGATCATCAGAGGCATTTAAAAGAAAAAAAGCCTCTGATGATCGTGTGGCTCAGCTGGGCAATGGGGGGGGGCAGGGACTTTTGCTACCGGTTCTCCGAACCACCCACCTCCATCACTACCGGATCGGGCAATCCGGTCCGAACCGGGAGCATTTCACCCCTGGTAATGCTCTATTTTTGTACACCCGAAAATTTCTAGCTGCTAATCAGAGCCTATTAAAATGTATCATATAATAGAAGCACTGGAATATTCTAGCACAGTGATGGCTAACCTTTTTGCCATCACGTGCCAGGAGCAGGGGAGGGATGTCATGAGCACGAGTGCCTACACGCATTCTATGCGCCTCGCTCCCATGCATGTGACCACCCCCGCAACCCCCCCCCCACTCCTGGCACGTGATGCCATGGTGGGCCCGGTAGGCCTGTTTTTCTTTCTCCCCAGGTTCCAGAGCCTTTCTAGGAGTTTGGGGAGGGCAAAAACAGCCTTCTCCACCCACCCCCAGAGGCTGTCTGGAGGCCGGAAACGGCCCATTTGCTGACTTCCGGTCCCAATGGAAATCGGCAAACAGGCCATTTCCGGCTTCCGGAGGGCCTCCGGGGGGGGGGTCAGGAATGCTGTTTTTGCCCTCCCCAAACTCCTAGAAAGGCTCTAGGGGAGCCTGGGGAGAAAAAAAAATGGGCCTTCCCCACCACCACCCCCAGCCCCCCCAGAGGCAGGAAACAGTCTGTTTCCCTACTTCCGGTGGGCCCAGAAGTCCCGGAGCTGAGCTTGCGAGTCCACCGATATGGCTACGTGTGCCACAGGTGGCACATGTGCCATAGGTTCGCCATCATGGTTCAAGCACATTGAAATTATCAGCATTACATCTAGAAGCAATTAATTTAAAGAGAGCATTAAAAGAAAAATATTTTTTAAAAACTGAATGAGACAGCTGCTAAGATAGTCAACCTTACAATATTACACAGTGCAATATTTTAATATCAACCATCTCCCCAGAATATTGCCATGTTACATTAGTGTCTGCTCACAAGGCATATATTAACACAATAGGTCTAGACTGCTATAATAATAACATGGACCATTAATCAGTCAAAGGGAGGGGGGAAAAGAATGTATCCAAAGTTTTGCTATTATAGTAGAAAACAATATATTTAGCCACTTAAGAGATAATCTGATACAGGTAGTTCTCATTTAACAACCATTTGAGGTTATGATGTCTTCCAAAAAATATTACTTATAAGCCATCCTCGAAGTTACAATTGCCCCACACACAAACACACAGTCACATGATTGCATTTCAAAAGCTTGGCAAACAGCTCGCATTTACGACTGATTGCGGAGGTCCTTGGTCCTATGAATGTGATTCGCAACTCTTCTGCTAGTTTCTGGCATTTTTGTTGGTTTCTACCCATCCCAAAAGGACTTTTTTAATGACCACATGGCTCGCTCAATGACTATATGATTTATTTTAATAATCTTGTAAAAAAAATAATAAAATTGTGTCTGGTCATATAGTGACTCATTTAACAATGAGAACAATGAAATGACTTACAACCAAAATTCTGGGCACAATTGTGATTATTAAGGACTATCTGTAAAGTCATACAGTTACGTATGTTATTAGTTCACTGAATACTAATCTGAAGAGTAACAATTATACACTAAAGCAATTTTTATGCTGTTCTATAAAAATTCTATATAGGCAGTCCTTTTCTTATAGTTTTAATTAAGCCCAGAATTAAGGTTGTAAGCCATGGTAGTCATCAATTGGGTTTCCCTATAACTGCACCCAATTTCAAGAAATTTTGTGGTAGTCATTAAGCAAACACTAGTTGTTAAAAGAATCCAGCTTATTCAATGGGTTTCTTTGCCAGAGACCACAAGGAAATGCCAGAAACTGGCAAAAACCATAGTCACGTTACTGCAGGACACTGCAAACGCCTATAAACTTGAGCCAGTTGCCAAGCATTCAAAATGCAATCATTGGATCATAAAATAGCTCTGGGGAAGTCTGTTGTAGCTTTGACTGTCACTAAGCGACCACATGTAGCTATACTGAGAATAAAGCAAAGTTCATTTTGATTAAAAAAAATATTTTACAGGAAATTTTCCTGTTGTGTCCGACAGTCTCAAGTTGCCTGACACAGTACAATCAATATCTTCAAGAGGGAGAGTTTATTTCTATCACGTAGGCACAACAAACATTTCTTTAGCAAGTGAGTGAAACTTTGAGAGCTTTTAAAAACAAAGCGGGAGGAGTTCCTGAAGGGAACAGGAAGTAAAACATGTGTTATAGAGCTAAGGACAGTAATGGTTTAGGAGCAATCTCCTACAGCTTTTGAATACCTTTCTAAAAACTTTCCAGGGGGAATTTCAAGCAAATTAAAAGAGAATACATAGTATTTTCTTGGAGTATTTAGTTTTGTAATATGGCATCCATCTGGCTAGAAACTGCGATAGGATTTTTTGATTTCTTTCTGTTATTTTGACTTGTTAAGTATCCTTATTTTTCTAAACTATAGGGAGTTGGGTGCTTAATGTCACATTTAATTCAAATATATTATAGAGGTTATTTTCATACTTACAACAAAATGGTTGTAAGCAGAGGACTACCTGTATGCAATGCTAAGTCACCAGTGGCAGCTAAGTGAAGGAATAAAGGAAAATAGGGGAACATGAGAAGAATATGCCAAGCTGGGATACTGACAATTTATTTATTATTTTATTTTATTTTGTTGCATTTCTATGCCGCCCAACTCCTAAGGGACTCTGGGCGGCTCACAACAAAGAATAAAATAATGTGAACAATCCCATAAAAAATGTTAAAAGAAAAAATTTTAAAACATTAAAAACTTTAAAAACATTAAAACACATGCACTCCAATAGTTGGGGGATGAAGGAAAGATATATAATTTTATCAAAAGTCTGTATTTTAGGGACATTATTTCCATTTGCAGGTATTCCTCGCTCTCCTAATACACAGAGTTACTTCCTATTGTTTCAAGATATTTTGACAGAAGATGAAGAAAATTTCTGAACAACTATGCAATGTTCCTTTCTCTGCTATTATGTAATACATTCAATGCAGAAATCATATTGCTGCCTAGGTTCCAGTTATGCAAAGAAAAGTAATGCATTGATTTAACATTCTCAATAGCTAATTTGGGGCATCTTAGATTTTGCGTATTTCAGTGTGAAGGGATTTTAAAATCTATCCTTTATTTGGATTAAGGCCTCTGATCTCCACTATTTTCAGAAGATTAATTGTCCCTATAAAGCAGCATTTGATTCTTTGGTCACATTTAAAGAAGCAACAGACCGGTACCGGAAGAGACCCATACTGGATTCAAAACTCCTTTGCATATTTTGGATCCAAATATTCCATATCTCTATATCTTTCTATGTGAGCAAAGGCAATTACTTTACACAAACGATATGGGTAAAGTTAATTAATTTTGTCATTTACTAACCTTTTTCGTTGTGTGGATTTCTTTTTTCTAGAGAGAAAAAGAAACTAAAGTTAAGATAAAAAATACTTAGATATTCTTCATACATTAATAAACACAGAAGCATATTAAGATTAAATATGGAATTGTTTAAGTACATCTGATACCAAGCTCATAGTTTACCAATTTCTACCATTCTAGAGCTCTCTCTCTCTCTCCCTCCTCCTCTCCCCTTCTCTCCCTATCCCTATGCCTTTCTCTAATAATATGATAATAGGTGAGAACAGTTTGCATCCAAGTAACTTCCACCATGTTTAGCAAAATATATTTCTTTAGAATTTAACACTCAATCTGGCAAGATTAAATAACCACATTTTAGAAAAGTAGTTTTTAAGAGCTACTGATAGAAGACACATTTTAAAGCAATGTACCGAAATTAATCTGGTAATAAAAATATGCATTTACTTAATAAGCAGGAAACTAAGCAACCAATACACTGTATATGTAACCTTCAACATCCAATCACATTTGGGACAAGAATTTCCTTTGCTAAGCAAAATGGTTATTAAGTGAGTCATGCTTGATTTTATGACATTTTTTGCCACAATTGTTAAGCAAATCTCTGCATTGATTAAGTAAATCACATGGTTGTTTTAAGAGAATCCAGCTTCTCCAATTGACTTTGTTTGTGAGATGCCGGCTGGAAGTCGCAAATGGCAACCACATAAGCCCAGGATACTGCAACCATCCTACACACATGCTGATTGCCAAGCACTTGAATTTTGATCACATGGCCATGGAAATGCTAGGGTCATAAATGTGAGAACTGGTCATAAGTCACTTTTTCAGTGCCACTGTAACTCTGAATGGTCACTAAACAAACAGTTGTCAGTTGAGGACTATCTGCAGTATCTGTACAAACTCCTTAACAAGATCCTCAAAATTTGGGAAGGTCGATTACTCTAGCATACATTGTCTAATACATAGTGTCTAAATCTATCAACACATAATTTCAATTTCACATCACAGCCAGAAACTTAATCTATTAGCTCGCTGCTCAATCCTTCAAAAGTATTTAGAAACAACTTAATGTAAGTTTCTGAATGATGGTTGGCTTTATTTTCAGAATTTATGTTATAATAGTTCGTTAAAATAAACATCTTAATTAATTTTAACACTGGCTAATACTATTTACTTTCTGTAAGTTTCCTGTGATTTGCTTTTTATTTTAGCACATACGCATATATAAAAAGTATTTTCTCTTTTTTTGCTTCCATTCAATTGTGTCCCATTCTTGAAGACTGCCTGGATAAGTCCTTGAAGTTTTCTTGGCAAGGTTTTTCAGAAGTGTTTTGCCTTTGCTTCCTTACTAGGGCTGAGACAAAGTGACTGGCCCAAGATCACCTAACTGGCTTTGTGCCCAAGGCAGAACAGTTCCTGGGTTCACGGTATTCTGGTTTCTAGCCTGAATCTATACCACTACACCAAACTGGCTCTATTTGCTCTCTATTATTAGTTTAAAAATAATCCTTAGAATCTGCCATTTGTCTTTTCCTTCTAAAAATGGTAGCACAATCTACAGTCCCAGATTAGCATATGGCCTCTTTGCTGAATTGCAGTTTAACATGACAGAAGAGAAAAATTATTAAACACATATGATAATATTAGCAGTACTTAAATTAGAACTTACTTAAATGTAAACAAAGAAAATGTAAATGAAGTAAATTTATGCTTAGCTAACTCTATTTACTTAATCCTTGATCCTATCCACAAATCAAATGGCCACCCATCCAAGAACAACAAAAAATTATATAGTCTTGCTTTAAATATGTAGTAAGGTTGTAAAAATCATGATGGACAATCAAATCCATATAATATAATATATAATTTAAATATAATATTTAAAATGGTTTTCATTAATTGTAGGCTTATATTGCTGAAGATCATAAATTCGAACTAAAAATCTCTGCTATGTCCAGGGTAGTGGATTTAGAAAAATCTAGAACTACGGCAGAGCTGCACGCCTGAAATGTTTATATATTTCGTTTTTGTTCACCACATATAAGATAGTAAAATAGTGACTACTTAATGAGATCACAAAAATAGAAGGTCAAAAACACCTTATATATTCAAGAATTTAAAACAAAATTGCAGGAGGCAAAAGATGAAATTATTTGTCACCATCACTCTATAAATAGTCTATTCTTGAATTTATGGGACAAAAAGCAGCCCCAACATAAATGTTAGTGTTAATGAACATAATTAAAGTCTGCCTTACTGAGTTTAAACTTCTAAAATAATAAAATGAACACTAAACTAGATCTGCCAGAAGTTGACAAGTACAAGGACATTCCACTTTCTATCATCTTCAATGAATGAAGGCTTGATTGGTCCCTGTGCAGAAGTGGCTTTTTTATACACATTGGGGACTGTTTCAAGAAACCTGAGCAAACAAATGAAGCACCAGGTGAGGAGAAGCTGGTTTCATGCAACAGATAAGAAACAGATAATCGCCTGTAAACTCCAAAGGAATTGTTTCCAACTGACTGATTATTTTAAGGGAGATTAAAAAAGATCCTCAAAGCCAATTTTATACTGCACTTACCAGCAAAGCATTTGGAACACAGATTCATTGTCTTGCTGGACCTGGTGCAAGGGGAAAAAAGAGGAGATCTTAAAAATTCTTCATAGTTATTAATACAGAAGTTTAAAGAATAGAATAAGCTGAGAAGGTAAAAGACAGCAGAGCAAAAACTTTGATCAGCTATCTGGGTCAATGATTCAAAAACTAGCTTAGTAAGGCTAGAAAAACATTGGGCCAGCCACTTTTAAAGCACTGCTTTCCTGCACAGTTTCTTCAAATGTACAAACAGGCTTTTGCTGTTAATTAATATTCAACAAATTTATAAATAGTTGTTGGGCAGGGGCTTCACTCTAAACTTCGTATTTTTCCCCACTAGGAAGCTAAATGAAATGACCATGAAATGACACAAACTTTTGTCCCTTTTTTAATGAATAAAGGAAAATAGCTGCTAAAGTCAGAATAAATTACTTGCTCAGAAAAGAACAAAATGCCCAATACATTTTTATAAATTTCCTGTCAGTAGCAAGATTACAGGGCTGATTTAACTTACTTAAATGTTATAGCTCTCCAGGTCTAGTATGTCTAAGCCTAGGAGCAGATACCTTATAATATTCTATTATATCCACAGTATGAACTCAAGTGGGTTGAAAAAAAGTTTGATAGTTCTGTAGAATTCTATTAATCCATTACCCAAAAACAATTTCCGAGGGTATCTGCTTTTCCATTTATTCCAATGTGTCACAATAGTCCTATTACAAAATATCAAATGCATAGAAAAGGGATATATATTCACATTGGCTGCTTCATACAGTATTCACATTTTCAATATGTAATTATTTGAGTACATGATTCTACCTTTCTTCTTTTTTTAGATTTTTCTTTCTAAATGAAAGGTTTCTCTCATCATTGCAGCTAAAATTAATTTAAAGCTAGAAACCGTATAATAAGATTGTATGATTAAATTTCAGAAATTCACTTTTTTTGCTACTTCTATATGGTAAAATAGCTGTTGTGTTCTGAACAACCATTTTGTCTTATGGTCAACAAAAGGATATTATGAAAACAAATAAGTTTCTTAAATGCAAATCTGATTTTCTCTGTAGCATGACTATCTATTTTTCCTTGCCTGGATAGTTAAACGTCTGTTAAAATAAAATTAATTTATACCATATTAGATTTACTTTATATAGCAGAAAATGAGGCCAAAATGCTTTCTGCATATTGAAACACTAGGAAAAAAGCATAGATATTCTTCTAAAAGGGAAATTAAAACTAGGCTTTTGTACCAGGATGTTTGTATTTGTCTGTGTGCCATTAAGTAGTGCATGTACATAAACAAAGCACATTTTATTAATAATTTGTGAATCAGAATAGCAGACTAAATCTGAGTCTGGTGTACTCATTAGTTTGCACAGATGCTACTGCTGAAATAGCTCACTATACTGTATTGGCGTTTCCTTGACCAGCAAAGAAAGAAAAGGCAGAGTTCAATTAGCTCACACTAAAAAAGATTCTTTTAGATATAGAAGCAGGACAATTTCAAGTTTTAATACTTATTCTTTCAAATCAAGGAAGGAAAAAAAAATAAGAAAACCACAGCAGAAAAACCAAATTACCACAAACCTACTGAGTCTCCCCCAAATTTCTCTTACGATAAAGCAAAGTTTAAACTCTTCCTAAGGTGCAAATGCAAATGGCCAATAGTTATATGAAAGGGGAAACCATACTATTATATGAAAAAGGAGAAAAACAACTTAAAACAAATAGCATTAAATAAGGTTTAATTTAAAATGTATTTTGGATTTATAATTAAAACAAAAATTGATATGTAAATTGATATAATCTAATATTGTATTTAAATAAATGCATATTAAAATATTACTGCTGTTGAGCAAAACATTCATGTACTGAATATGGAGAAACATTTCCATGATGAAAAATAGTATTATAGAGTTTGCCTCGTATTGGACCAATTAAAGACAAGCTTTGCACAATTCAAATATCCTGCGTTATCAGTGAGTAGTCGTTCATATTAATATGTACATTATGAAATCATAGAAAGGAATCACAGAAATAAAAAAAAACTATATACTTAATACACACTACTATTAAAACTGTGAATAACTTCTGTTCAGCAATTTCCATTTGTGCTAGTTCACAAAAGAGAATTAGATAATAAATTAATATCTGGACTATATGACTTGCTTGCCAATATGAATTCATGGCCTATTATTCTTCTGTACAATAAAACTATAAATATATATAAAAGTTCTGAGGGAGAAGTTTTATTTAGTCCTTTCCATAATAAAAAAAGTCTGAAAGTTTAGGCTGCTACTTCATTGCCTATCTGAGATGAATAAATCTGCAGCCCTGAAATCTAACTAGTTTGTTAGAATGATAGTGACCTTTGATTGGTTTCATGAACAAGGAATTTCAAGTGCCACTTAGAATGCTATAAGGTTCAAGAATTTTTTGCACCTGGAATTTTTTTCTATATTGTGTATCAATATGGATTATGGGCATTAGCTAGGCAACATGTTGCTCTTTACAAATGCTTTAAAAATAGACTAAAGATAGTCTATTTAAAAGACCCGGTTTATCTAAAGATCAAGAGCAAATCTATTAACTATTTTGATCCATTTGTCAATTTCTATTGATTGTTGTCATTAATCTCACTCAAGGCATAAATGATCAGGCTCAAATTATCCTACTTCAGGCACATTATACAAAGACCTGGCTCTCTGGAGAAGTCTCTAATCCTGGAAAAGGTAGAAGGAAAGAGAAGAGAATGATCAGCAGCAAGGCGGATAAGACTTGGATATACCAATGGGTATTTTTCTGTCCCCCGTCCTCACACAGACAAATGCAGTATCAAACACGCCTGCCAATAATTTATTGTATAAACAGACCAGAATTCCTGGCAAACAAGAGTTCTGGCAGCTAACTGTAAAACGCCTGCCAAGTCCAATTAGTACTCCCAAAAAGCAGGAGAGGCCTTATCTGCAGTCTGTTTCCAAAGCGACAAATTATCCACAAGCGTTTAGTCCAAAAGATATCTGAGCCGAAGTGCAGGATTCTTTAGATGTGACTCTTTAGAGTTTAAACTTTTGTCCGTCACAAAGCCTGCTGAGCAATCACGCCCCCTTTTATCCCTTGTGGGGCATGGCTCAGTGACTCCACCCCATCCCTGGCCCTCCCATGCCTCTTCCTTTGCTGCGCATGCTTCTCCCTCCGACGCTGCCTGGGATCAAGCCAGGATTCATCATTATCACTCTCTATCAATGGGTGCTCTGAAACGCCTTCCTCCTGGCATTCGGATGGAACCTGAGGCATTGCCAGAGAGGAGGGTCCTGAAGAGGGAGGCCTTGTCAGTTCCTCCCCCTCCCCTTCTGAGTCCTCTTCTTCCATGAGGACAGGCTCGGGAGTCGGAGTCACAACAGGTATACCATTGAAACACCTACAGGACCAGGCTAGGGATAGATTGTCACGGGGAAAATCTATCAGTCTGGTTTCTGACTTGATGGCACATAACCAACTAATCAATTTTCATTAAAGAGTTATATTCTATATTCAATTCCTGATTTGTAAATCTTTTAGATATATTAATAAACAAATGTGCAATATATATTATTTTTACATATTAAAATTATGATGGCTGCTAAACAATTCAATTAAACAAACTAATTGAGACTGTAGTCGCTCTGTTACAATATAAAACCTGCACAGGAGTAATTCTAGTTTAACTAATGCTTTAGGCATTGCAAAAGGAGCACAGATGAATTTTAGACCTACAACCATAATAAATTCTGGAAGATTTAGAAGGAAAGTAAGTGAAGAAAAGAAGACAGCATTGTTTAAATATGGCCAAATGTATACTAGCAATGTAATTAGTAATGTATACTAATGCTATATGTGAGCCATTTAAGTATTAAAGCTGTGCAATGACTCAAAGAGGAAACAGTGATTTGAAACATACACGAATGCCCACACTGCATCTATCATCACTTCCTCCAAGCAAACACATTTTTCCCCTGGGATCAGGCAGCTGCAGCTATGTGAGCCTAGGAAAAGACTCAGCTTCTTTGCTCCTTCAAATCAAGAAGTCTGCATAGTCTTAGTAACATGAATATTGCATATGAACAACATGCATAAACATTTTTATTCTTCTACTCCTATTTATAATTTAACCATTACAATGTATGACAGAGCTTGAACGGGACATTAAACACCATAAAATACATGCAAAACAAAAAACCCCAAGCTTAAGATGAGAAACTAATATGATCAAACACAGATATGAGCCTCCATTCAAGTCTATATTACGTTCAAGACAATAAAGCAACAATATTTCCCTCTCATTATTGCATGGGGACACTGTTTTGGAATTGGTTTCACTTCTTCTTGAGTTCCAGTCAATAGTAATAGGAACAGAGAGTTCAAGATCCTGGCTGAGTCAAAAGTCTCAGTAATCTCCCCAATGCTATTTAACATCTATATGGAAACTGTGGTGGGAAGATAGCCACAGATTCAGTATAAAGGTAATATGTGCTAGTCGTTCCCGACTCTAGGGGGTGATGCTCATCTCTGTTTCAAAGCCAAAGAGCCAGCGGTGTCTGAAGAAGTCTCTGTGGTCATGTGGCCGGCATGACTAAACACCGAAGGTGCATGGAACGCTGTTACCTTCCCACCAAAGTGGTCCCTATTTTTCTACTTGCATTTTTTACGTGCTTTCAAACTGCTAGGTTGGCAGAAGCTGGGACAAGTAACGGGAGCTCACCCCATTACGCGGCACTAGGGATTCAAACCGCTGAACTGCCGACCTTTCGATCGACAAGCTCAGTGTCTTAGCCAAAGAGGCACAGCGTCCCTTTTAGATTCAGGATACAGTATCATTAATATGCTGATTACATCCAATTACACTTTTCCATGTGCTTGGACAGGAGATGACTAGCAACTAAAGGTTATGAAATCCAAAAGTTTACTTTAACTAAAGTTAAATTCCAGCCAAGATCAAATATCTGTTCATGCAGAAGACTTCAGCTACTTCATCCCTATTCCAGCACTGAAGTGAGCTGTCCTTCCTTGAAGGACCAGCTCTTCAGTTTAGTTTTAAGTTTAGTAGTACTGTTTATGAGTTTGTCTTGTATCTTGTTATAATCTTCCCTCCATGAACCTTTATTTTGCTGTTGTGGGTTGCTATTGTGAATATAACATTAAGTGAGAGATAATATGACATTGGACACCCTGAGATCCTAGAGGAAAGTTGGGATATATATAAAATAAACAGAATGCCTATGTCAGCATCCTTTCTATTACTTTGATAAATTTGTTTTGATGATCACTTCAATAATGACTGTAATTGTCATAGGATTTACCCGCTGGACCAAAAAGGAAGTTATTAAACCAAACTATTTTTAATGAATTTCCCAAAGTAGCAGCAAATTCAAAGTTCTTTTGTATATCAGTACTGGAAATAATGTTTAATTTGGTAAAATGCATTTTTAATCATTATAGAGCTACATAATTTAAATATCATTTGTTTGTAAGATGTTGGGGAGTTTTTGCTGTATGAACAGAAGCAAATACTTTTTGAAGAGAAACATCATGATCTAACCATAGCAACATCTGCTTTTCTACAAAGTCAGAAGCACTCTGGTTGCAACTGAAACTGAACAAGATCCGAAAACTAATATTTTGTCTAATATTTTCAGTATTTTTATCTTTATGTTTCAAATGCTTCTATTACATTTAAAATTGTTTTATTTCCCCTATTAGTGGTCTAATATTCCTGGAAATACAATGATTATCAAACAAATATTTTAATGACTGTCCTTGAAAAATACAGACTACTGTAGAATTTGGTATGAAATAGGATAGACCAAGTTTTTATACTAAATGATTAATGAGCTGACAAACTGATTTAACACAACTGCTTTCACTGTTAAAATTAAAAATAATTAAACAAATGAAGTGTGATGAAGAACATAAGGTACCTCATTTGGATTTAGAAAAACATTTAGTATCCTTTTAAGAGTGAATTCAAGGAGAGAAATGGAACAATTGCTTTTCTTGGAAATGTACTGGCTAAGTTAAAAATCAAGTAGGTGCTCAACAATGCAGCTGTTGTTTCTAGAGACTGTAATATGTCAAGAATCAAAATCTAATTTTATAAAGTTTTTAGTTGGCTAAAAAGTTCAGAATGGGAAAAAAAGATAAAATGTACTTCTCTCACAATTTTATCACTAATCCTTTTCTATAACAGGTAGTTCTCAATTTGAACAACTGTTTTTAATTATGACGGTTTCTGAAAGTTTTACAGCCTGCAGAGCCTTTCTGGCCATGTAAAATGTTCTGCTACCCCAATTCATAGTCATATGACCACATTTCAGGCTCTTGGCAACTAGCTCACATTCACAAGTGGTTGCAGCATCCTGCATTCACCTGACCATGGTCTATTATGCTTTTTGCTGGTTTCCAGCAAAACCCGCCATTCGGGAGAATGAGTTTGCATATAAAATCACAATTCACTTAAAAGCTGCATAATTCAGACTTAAAATCACGATTCACTTAAGAACTGCCATAAAAATGGTTGCAAAATTGGGGCCAGTCACGTAGGTGACTCGACTTAAAACCATCACAATCTACAACTGAAATCCCAGTCCCAGTTGGAATTGTAAGTTGAGGACTCTGTAGATCTTACTAAGCTTTAAAAGAAGAACATTAGCACCTAAGGTGTTATTAAAGCAATTGTTAGTCTAACTGAAACTGGACAATAGCTAAACGTTAGTGCAAAGGTTAATCTAAGTGCTGATTTTAACTTATACAGTATAGTCCTTCATGGCTTAGCACTCAGTTACCTGCGGGATCACATTTTTCCAATAAAGTCAACCCAACTGCTTTGATTGTGCTGGGAAACACAGTTGGTTGTCCCCTATTTTCAAGATGATGCAAGGCCAAAACCTGAAAGGGTTATTTTTTCTGCAGTTTTCCCAACATTATCTACCCTCTGATAAAAGTTAAAAACAGGGATGTTCAAGAGTTCTGTTGAGGTCTGACATCATATATTTTGGAGAGCAATTTTTAAAGGTATTTCTAAGATACGTTTGCTTAATATTTCCCTCTCATTATTGTCTTTACTAATATGAGCCATCTAGAATGTTTAACAGTTTATTCCAACGTCTCCAAAGCAAAGCTGTGCTTCCCCTCCTTCCTCTCATTTCTATGGATAAAACTTTCATGTTATCCTTGTCAAAGATTTTACATACTGATCATAACAACACAATTTTTATAATAATAGTATCTAAATTAAGATAGAAACCCAATACCATTATGTGTAATTTTGATAGTCCAAATAATTTCTGTTAAAACCAATTTCTGTTACTAAAACAGCTTTTGTCAAAGGAACAGAAGGTGCAATTCCCCTTTGTCACTGCAAGACCACATGCTCCAAAAATAAACTCGGAGGATTGTGGACTAGTTATTGTCTCCTGAAAGTCAGGCAATAGCATTAGCAGCGAGTGCCATTTATCACCTTCAACTTCTTTTAAAGAAAACAAACTTGGATTCAATTGTCTGGATTCATGTCTCCAGACTCCACTGTGGCTGTCTTAAAAAGTAGTTTGAAAGTTTCAAGCTTAAGCAACAGATGTCTTTTTTAAGAAATAAATTTTAGTTTACATTATATTAATTATTTATATTAAATTTATTGACTGAGTTTCAAAGGTCAAGGTGTTAGTTTATGATTCCTTAGAAGCTAAGTCATTATTATCTTAAGTTAAGCATACTTATCTCTATACGTATGCCCATGTTTTAAGACTGCTTTCTCTAGCACATGTTGAGCTCATGCTGAAATAGGGGATTCCTCTTGGTAGCATCACTATAACTTTCCCTGTCTAGAGCTCATCCCAATGTAGTTTGGCAAGAATTTTCAATTGCAAACTGAACTGTGCACAGGCTTTCTAAAATTATTTTGCTGCTTTCTTGGGGAGTTGGAGGAGGTAGTTATACTTTTAGATTGTTTGGTTTATAAATAATATTTTCAATATTCTAATATCCTTTGATCAATTCTGGACAACTAGAACAGAACAGAACAGAGTTGGAAGGGACTTGGAGGTCTTCTACAGTCCAACTCTCTGTTCAAGCAGAAAACCCCATACCATTTCAGATAAATAGTTGTCCAATCTCTTCTTTAAAACCGCCAGTGTTGGAGCACCCACAACTTCTGGAGGCAAGCCGTTCTACTGACTGATTGTTCTGTCAGAAAATTACCTAAAGCAGTTCTGAACAGGTACTAAAAGTACTAAAACAGGTACAAAAAGTGAGAGAGTTAAGAAAATATTTTCTAATGTTGAAGCAATGTCATTTTTAAATAAAGTTCAACACTAATACTCACTACTACTTTTATTTCTCAGGTTTATATTTTATTTTTCTCACAGAAACCCAAAGAAGCTCTAATCAAGGAATGATATGAAGTCTTATTACATAAATTTCTAACATGAAAAAACCACATTTCTCTGGATGTATATATTCTCTAAAGCATAATAAATAATAAAATAGTTTATAAATCTAGGGAATAGCTGGAATACATGCAAATTTATGCTATAGAGCTTATTATTCTTTATGGAGGCACAAACATATTTGTTGCAGCTTGAGAACATTCTAATATGATTATCTTGTAGGAAAATATCTCGCAAATTGCTCCGTTCGCCGAAAAACAGCTGATTGCTTAATCCGAAAAACAGCTGATTGCTTGAGCGGCTGTAACCCTCACTGCAAATCACACTGTTCTCCTGTGCTGAACTGGCCGTATCGCTTGCCCGAGAACCACGGTGCTCTCCGAAAAAACAGCTGATTTGCTAATTCTGCCGGTTCTCACAGCAGATTGCTGTGGCGGCTGTATTGTTCAGCTGAGAACCTCATTGTTGCTGAAAAACTACTGAGAATCCAAAGAATATAACTCTGCCTTTTTGCTCTGAGGAGCTCTTCTTAAAACGCGTCTCTCTTGGGCTCAGACTGAATCAAAACTGGGACATGGTCAAGAGAGGAGTGGCTGCAAAGTTTAAAAGGACTCTGTCTCTGGGGAGAAAGGCGGAGTTAACCCATTCTTTGGATTCTCTGCTCAGCACACTGGAGAATCTTTCAATTCAAATTTGTATCAAAAACTTTAAATAGTAATGCAAAATCAAGTGCTTTTTCAACCTGAGATGTACATTTTTTTTCCAAATATATTTTACTATAAAAATTGTAATTGAATGTTTCTAAATCAGTTGCAAGAGATGCAGTTTTAAATAGAAACAAATGAAGCTGTCTCAAATGATGCAAAACTATTCCCTCATTTCTGACTTCTGAATTTAGAATAGAATAGAATAGAATAGAATAGAATAGAATAGAATACAACACAATACAATACAATACAATACAATACAATACAATACAATACAATACAATACAATACAATACCATACCAATTGGAAGGGACCTTAGAGGTCTTCTAGTCCAATCCCCTGCTTGTCAGGAAATTTCTCCTTAGTTCTAGGTTGCTTCTCTCCCTTATTAGTTTCCACTCATTGTTTCTTGTCCTGCCTTCAGATGATTTGGAGAATAGCACCTGAAGGCAGAATAGTCCCTCTCTTTTGTGGCAGCCCCTGAGATATTGGAACACTGCTATCATGAAACCCCTAGTCCTTCTTTTCATCAACCAAACATACTCAATTCCAGCAACTGTTCTTTATATGTTTTAGCCTCCAGTCCTTTAATCTTTGTTGCTCTTCTCTGCAATCTTTCTAGTCTCAACATTTTTTTACATCGTGGCAACCAAAACTGGATACAGTATTCCAAGTGTGGCCTTACCAAGGCATTATAAAGTGGTATTAACACTGCACATGATCTAGATTCTATCCCTCTGTTTATGCAGCCTAGAACTGTGTTGGCTTTTTTGGCAGTTGCAGCACACTTGCTGGCTCATATTTAAGTGATTGACCACTAGGACTCCAAGATCCTTCTCACAGTCACCATATTGAGCAAGGTACCACATATATTGTACTTGTGCATTTTGTTTTTCTTGCCTAAGCGTAGAACCTTATTTTTTTCACCACTGAATTTCATTTTGTTAGATAGTGCCCAATGTTCAAGTCTGTCAAGATCCTTCTGTATCTCAAATTTGCAAATGATACCAAGCTAGCAGGAATAGCCAACACTCCAGAAGATAGGCTTAAGAGAAAAAAATGAATAACTTGACCTTGACGCAAAGATTATTGTTTCCTTAGAGTTTGATTTTTTTATAATCCAGTGCAATAAAAACCCTATTTTTGTTAAAATTACAGGTTATTTTTATATCCGCATTTTGTTTAGCATGTATTCTTTTAGAAGCCCATTGACTTATAAAACATCTACCCATGCTTCAGTAGAATAATGATTCAATAAATTGCAACATCTCTTTTGAAACCCTATACTGTAGTTATAGTAAAGAAGGCAAGGCAAAATCCACTATAGAATATAGATGCACATATTTTCTGGAAATTTTAATTAAGTAAATTATTATAATTTTAATTAACACATTTGTCCCAATATTTACAGTGTCCATAAGTATTTGAGCCACATTATTTAATATGAAGGCTGTTGAAGCATCAGTTCTCAACTAAACAGTATGTCATGGAAATTCACAATTCTTTCAATATAACTACCCATACATGTGTGCAGTTCCTGTATTTTCTAATTAAAATCCCCAGTTGGTGTAATTTGGAAATACTCTATTTTTATATATTTTTCTTCATTTCTATGGGCATATTCCATGTTAATCAGTTACCAATTTCATAGAAACAAAATTAAATAATATTTGGAATTAAAAGTACAATTAGAACAAATAAACATCTTAGTCACCAGCACCCATTTTATAAAATATATTTGTCTCTAAGAATCTATAATTAAAGTCTGGATTATATCAATATGGGCTCATACAGGAAAATTAGGATGTACTATTACAAATAAATAAGATGCCAAAATTATATTTTGAAGAGATCTAATGAGGACCAAAATAGTTTACTTAATACTGACCTAATTAGACTTATCTATTTGTTGAAAAAGTTTTTGAAAGAACAGAAGCTAATATTAACAACTTTTCTATATTAATTGTGGCCTTAATATTGAAAAAAACTAACGCAAGCTTATTTCGTTTTTTATATGAAGTATCTTTAATCGAATTTAAGAGTCCATATCACTTCATTTTCTCACGAGTTTCACGAGTAAAACTATCCAACTTTGTATAAAAATGGAATCTTAAACAGGAGCAGGTTAATAAATCAGCAAACTGTAGTTATGGGCAGCAAAATGACTTTTCTGTATCATTATGGTAACAGAAACAGTTGCCTATGTCAGCACTTCCAAACATTTAATGATGTTTCAGCTGAGCTGAAAACAAGATGAACATAATAGAAAAGTTTAGTTCTTGTCAGAGACTATAAGCTTAAATCAACAACTAGAGAAAAAAGTTTTTACCTGGTCTAATTCTATTCAGTTTTGCTTTTAGATTATAGTATTTTAGATTTCAAGAATTCAGCCATATTTATGTCTATAATATTTTCTGATAAAAAACAGAATGAAATTACTGCAAAATTATAATTTCACTTTAGAACAAATGACCAATATATATTCAGTTCCTTTACTTCACTTCAATTCAACCAAAGTTGAATTGCCAAGGTATCTATTATAGAGCCATACAAAATAAAACAAAACCAAAAAAAGCAAGCAAAGAACGGATCTTTCAATATAGATTAAGTTTCATTGCATTTTGCTGCACTGCATTCTCTATATGTATAAAACTATAAAAAATAAGAGTAATCTGTAACTTCAGAAGTTATAAGGAGCCTTCATATTATACCGGTAGTTTGTTTGGAGTGCAACGGTGCAGTTCAGTATATACACATACACATTCCTAGTGCCAGATGCTGCTTCTGCTGTTCCCATAGAAACAATTAAACAAGTTGTGAAGATCACACTACTGATCACAAGCTGTCAAAGCTTAAATAATATAAAAACTGGCAAAAGAAAAGAATAGCTTAACTGCAACAGTGCCATGAAATTTACTATTAATTGGGCACTTAAATTTAAAAATGAATCATAATCACAACTGCATGTTATGTCAAAATGTTTTTAAAACAGAAAAATAAGTTTTTTTCAAACAATCCTAGACAATTTTCAAACAGAATTAAATAAACATAAATAGTTGCAATACTCAGGTAAAGCAAAATCCTCAACTTCCCTGGTTATTTGTGCGATGTAGTAAATTTGGATTTAACAACAGTACCCAAAAAACTATCTTGAGACTCTTAATATTTCATCTTGGGGGATAAAAGTATTTAGAACTTGTTAAATCTACTTCACAAGGTGGAAGGTAAAATTAGAAGCCACCATATTTTAAATCTCTTTAAACTTTTACCAAGATTATACATTTATGTCTGAACAACTCCATTCCGTCTTTCAAAAACAATTCTGAAGTCAGTATAATATGCTATAATTTCAGAGCACATACACCTACAATTATTCTTCATGTGTAATAAATACTGTAGAACCCATTGGTTCCACCTCTACAGCAATTCAATTCAAACAAATACCTTGCTGAATAAAAGAAAAAAAAATCTGTAATTGGAAACAAAAACTGACATATAAAGTATTGAAGTAAAGCATCTTTAATTTATTCACTATTCCACTTAAAAGTTTGATAAAACAAATGTTATTTGTTAGGGCACAACTTACATCAATAACTTGGTAATTATTTGGAGTCCCACCTTCTGGATTCTTTATTTTACTCAGCTTATTAGGAAAATAGTTTCCTTATAACTGGGCCTGCTCTTCTCTTTGTTTTGTAAAACTACCTTACAAGTCACTAAAGCAAGGTAGGAAGTATTGACTATCTAACATTCCTTTCTGTGATCTCACCTAAATTACACATTGATTTTTTTTTAAAAGATACCTCTGCACAGATAAATAACTAGTGAGATTACATTCTGGCAAAGCAATGCCAACTACTGTATAACTTTGGCAAGGTACTAGTATACTGTGCAGCAGTAATTACAGAAGTGGTAAGAACTCAAAGCTTACCATCTGTTTTACATAGATAATTTTCAGCCGCCTCTTCTGATTTGTTATATGTGTGCTTTCCCCCCCCTAAAGATCTGATATTTTAACGAACTATTTCTGCTATTATTATGAAACTTACTTAATGTCACAATATATACTGCATCAATAAGCAATATAAAATATGCATTTCTGAAAGAGTTAAGTTATAAAAGTTGAACTTGGGATACAAATAAAACAAAAGAAAAATGTAATACCAGAACATAAACAGTATCAGACCTGCAATTTCCCACTACCTTTAGATAACCCATTCTGTTTCACTAATATCTAATCTTATTTTCAAAGCAGAAAGCAAAATCCTAACAAAGTAAGTAGAAACTAATTGTGTCATCCCTTCTGCCCTTCAATTCCACTTTGTACAGAAAGATCAGAAGTGAAGGGGTTCGTTTAAGTGATTTCCCACAAATTCTTAAGTCCTTCTGTTTGCCTAGTATATCTCTCTCATTTCATGTAGGAAGACATGAGGAACAATGGTTCTTTTTCCTCCTGCATAGTAAAATTGATGTCAACAATATGGGAAGCTTCTTTCTTTTAAACCCTCTCCTCTTCAGACTGGGTAGGAAGCCGAAGGCAGACACTGAACCAAATCCAATTACTCATCCCTATTTAAACTTATGGGTAACAAGCCATCACCCACCTATGACCCTAAAACAGATTCCCACAAATGCTCTTCAAACCGTCACTACCTCAACTTCTAGACTGCAAGGAATGCTATCATATTGAGGAACAAATTGCTCCAGCTGCATGCATACTGGTGATGCAGTATAGTGCTAGTGGTTTTCTGTAACTCTGTCAATTGACAGTGCTGCCTGAAAACACTGTAAAGCTGTTATCACTGTAGAATTTATAGAAGTCTATATGGGAATATTATGATATTGGGAAAGAGGGCATAACTATGATTGGAAAGGAAGCTCAAGATGTGCAAGTATAAATATGCATATAACTTTCAAACTCCCAAGCTGGAATTGCATGGGACACACTTGGCCAAAAGTACAATGACTATCATGTTTATTATTAACTGGTTGTGCAGGTTGTTGATATGGATATATTCTAGTTTGATAAATTTTATACATATTCAATTTTTTTTAAAAAAAAGAAGCACTGAACACATGGACCAACACATTTCCACATTAGCCAATGTTTTAATTAAAATTTCTATTGAATTATTTCAAGTTGAGAGACTATTTATATTTTAATGTATATCTGTATATTTTATTTAAATTATTACAGACCCAATGTATTCTGTGACCTACTCTAAAGCCACTATAGAATTAATTTGTCAAGAATAACAAATATTTAATCTTAAATACAGAATACTATACAGAGTAAATCAATTTAATTAAAATATTTACATACTGACTTTTCATCTCTAAAGCAATTACTGAATCAAATACAGAACAAAATATGCTGTCATAAACCTGAAAGAAAAATAGCATCAATGAATATTACAGTTAGCAAGATGTGTTTCAAATGAATATTTTATTTGTCTAATACATACATGTATACACATACATACATATCTATACATTTAGATACATACACATGGCTTTTCTTTCTTAAATGCCATTTCTTGACACCTTGTTAAAAACTGACAGGTTTTCAGAGAAAATTCTCAATATATGGAAATATTTAACTGAAAGAAACTAAAAAAAAATCTGACTAATCAAGTTTCAATGCTTGGGGAACTCCAGAAAATGCACTTCAAATAATGATGTACAAATTCATAACTTACTGCATACCAAGTAGTCCTCACCTTATGACTGTAATGGAGCCCAAAATGTGTGTTGCTAAGTGAGACAGTTGTTAAGTGAATTTTGCCTCATTTTATGACCTTTATTATCACAGTTAAGTGTAAGTTAAATTAAGCTACAGTGTTAAGTTAGTAATGCTGATGTTAAGTGAATTTGGCTTCCCCATAGAATTTTCTTGTTAGAAGATAGCAAAAGATGATCATATGACTCCTGGGACATTGTAACTGTCATGAATATGAGCTAGTTGCCATATTGTCCGAATTTTGCTCATGAATATGCATGAGAATGCTGCAACAGTGTGAAAAACGGTCATAAGTCACTTTTTTCAATGATATGTAACTTCAAATGGTCACTAAACATATGGTCGTAGAGGACTAACTGCAATTATGTTAAAATAAAAGTGCCTAATACGGGGAAAAGTGAAAAGAAGCCCACCAGCAGTAAGGTGGGTATATTCAATTATAGTGGTGATGAGTGCATCATTGGAAGACCAGGTTAGGGATAAAGTGTCATGGAGAAAATCTATGTGGCCATGAGGAGTTGACAGCTTGATGGCAAATAATAAATTAATCAGCCTTTTCATTACAAACATGAATTTCTGGTTATAAATGAAGAAACAGAAAGAACACCCTGGAAATCAAGTAACCATTTCTGAAATGCAAGATTTAAGGAAATTCTAAAAACCATGCGTAGTAGAGAATGACATGAAACATAAAAATCACTACACTAATCTTTCTGAGTTGTATTATAGCAGGGCTGTCAAACTCACGGCCCGTGGGCCGGATGCTTCACGTGCTGGCCACGCCCACACCCAGTTTAGCGAAGGGAAAAAAGTTGCGATACATCACGTGATGCCAGGATGATGCAAGTTTGACACCCCGGTATTACAGGATGGAAATATAGGACAGGATTTGCACAGAACACATTAGAGTCCCAAGACTGATCAAAACTGAAAGAATAAGTAAGTGATTTGAAACCCTGTTCTGTGCAGAGATTCTTACACGGTTTTCTTTCTTCACTAAAATTCCACTGGAATGGAATGAAAATAACTCACTAACAGGTTTATCTTCTAACCATAGGAAACCATTTATCAGGAAGATTTCAAACACATTTAGGTTTTGCTCAATAAGGGTTTAATAACGTTGAATGACTCTTCCATTAAAACATAAACTTGCCCTCAGATAGAGTTCAACCTCTAAATGTTACATGGACACAACATGCAATTTTCCTGCTAAGAGTGTGGAAGTGACTTCAATTACTTTCTTCAACTTTGCAGCTGTAATCTACAGCCCTGCTATTCCCCTAAGGCTCCCATCCCAGTGCTAAATAGACCTGACCTTATTAATTCATTCCCAAACATCAAAGGGAAATTAATGGAAGCTTTTAGATACCAACTTTATATCAAAGTTCTTGCCATAGGTTAATAGATGTTTGAAGACTTTAAAGACATAAATATTTAAAATTTTAGGAATCATTAAATGTTTGCTTAAGGTAATATTCCCTGCAAGTATCCTTTAATTCTACTTAAAATCAACAAAACTTCTTTTATTATTCTATAATTTGCACATTGTTTTTTTCAAAGAGCAAATGCTCTGACCACCAAACAATAGAGGGATGCATGAAAGTTTGCAGCACTCGAAAGCTGTAAAAAATAGCCTTCTTCAAAGCCAGTTGCATATTTCAAATTTCAGACCTGAAATTTGGCAGTAATAGGTAGTCCTCGATTTACAACAGCTCATTTAATGGCCAGTCTAGTACAATACTAATGAAGAAGAAAAATAACAGCTCTCAAAAGAAACCAGCATGGCTGCATAAAGAACTCTCTGACAAATTGAATGACAAAAAGGACAAATATAAAAAAGTGGAAAGAGGGGCACATAATTAAGGCAGAATATCAGCAAATAGCTGGAGCCTGCAAAGGTGAAGTGAGGAAAGCTAAGGCTCACAAGGAACAAGGCTTGCGACAAAAGTAAAAAAATAACCAAAAAAAAAAGCTTCTTTCAGTATGTTAAAAACAAAAAAAAGTCAAGGAAACAATTGATCCATTGCTGGGAGAAAGTGGCAAGAAGGTGACAAGCAACATGGAGAAAGCAGAACTACTTAACTTGTTTTTTGCATGTCTTTACACAAAGGGAAAAAACAGTTGACCCAATCAAAAGGTCTACAACGGGGGGGGGGGGGGGGGGGGAGGTATGCAGTAGGGTAACCAAGGGCTCTGTTTTAGGCTCAGTACTCAACATATTCACCAATGATTTGGAAGAGGGATTACATGGGGAATTCATCAAATTTGCAGACACCAAGATAGCAGGAATAGCCAACACTCCGGAAGATAGGCTTAAGATACAGAAGGATCGTGACAAACCTGAACATTGGGCGCTATCTAACAAAATGAAATTCAATGGTGCAAAAAGTAAGGTTCTACATTTAGGCAAGAAAAACAAAATGCACAGGTACAGTATATGTGATACCTTGCTCAATAGTGGTGACTGTGAGGGAGAGAGAGCCAGCAGCATACTGCAACTGCCAAAAAAGCCAACACAATTCTAGGCTGCATAAACAGAGGGATAGAATCTAGATCACGTGAAGTGTTAATACCACTTTATAATGCCTTGGTAAGTCCACACTTGGAATACTGCATCCAATTTTGGCTGCCACAATGTAAAAAAAAAGATGTTGAGACTCTAGAAAGAGTGGAGAGCAACAAAGATGATTAGGGGACTCAAGGCTAAAACATATAAAGAACGGTTGCTGGAATTGGATATGTCTAGTCTGATGAAAAGAAGGACTAGGGGTGACATGATAGCAGGGCTCCGATATCTCAGGGATTGCCACAAAAAATAGGGACTCAAACTGAGGATTTCCTACACTTGTTGAAGGCCTGCTAAGGTTTGTTGGGATTATGACTGTTATGATCTAACCAACTACAATCAAGAAACAACCAAATTAAACACAGAATATAGTATGTGTAAAAGAAAAAGGAACAAAGAGAGAGAGGCAGGGAGAAGGAAAAGAAAAAGTGGAAAAGAGTATAGAATATATTAAGATAAGAGAACCTAAACAGATAAAGCTCAGTGTCACCTCAATGGAGGAATTGTTTGATCATAGCTCTGACACAGAACCACACTGTATTATCTGCAATCTCCTGGTCCACCAGCAAGAAACTAAGATAATCAAACATATGACCTGGTATTATATTATACAATACTATTAGAGAACAAATTCAAACCCATCTTACAAATTGGCTTTTTCTTAGTTTATTACTTTATCTTTAGAAGAGACCTTAGTCTTATAAGTGTTAATTCCAGGTTTACATGTAAAGGAACAAGTTCCTTAGATAAATAGACTTAGTCAACCAAATACTGTTCCAAGAGTTAAGAAATCAATAATCGTTTTCATCATTCATGTGGGAAAAGAGCAACTGAGCAAAGTGCAAACACTAACAGCTTGTGCTGACAACTCTACTTTTAAATCGGCTACTCTTTTTACAGTATTAGTAAAATTATAAGTTAGTCCTGTTAAGAGTAGAGTGAATTCATATACAAAGAAGTTAAAATGGAATTTCTTAGAACTGATAATATTGAAACAAATTGGGCTAATTTCTTAAATAATCTTATGATATCCATCCCAAAGTATAGAAATTCATGGTCCTCTAAATGTGACTAAACTGTAAATCAAGCAGGGAATTAGCACTGAGTTGTTGCGCAGGTACAAGAGACTAGGGGCTGAACCCCCTAAGACCATGATGGCGAATCCATGGCATGTGTGCTGGAAGTGGCAGGCAGAGCCACCTCTCTGAGCACGCGAGCCATCACCCGTTGCTCTTCTGGATTCCGTTGGGCCGGCCAGCTGGTCTTCACGTGCGTGGGAGCAACGGAAACTGGAAGAGCAGCCGCCCAGGGCACATATGCATGCCAGGAAGATGATCTTCCAGTTTCTGGTGTGAATATGCACACCGGCCACCTGGTCTTCTGATTTCCAGCATGTGCATACACACCAGCTAGCTGGTCTTTGCATGCGCATGTGTGCTAGAAACCACAAGACCAGTGGCTGGTGCGCACCAGAAACTGGAAGAACATCTTCCCGGTGCACGCATGTGCACCGGGCGGCTGCTCTTCAGGTTTCTGGCACACACGTGTGCCCCCATTTCAGCACTCAGTGCCAAAAAGATTCGCCAACAATGCCCTAAGACCTATGAGTCCTTACATTTGTCCCTAAAAGAAGGCAAGGAGGGAGAAACTTGTATTAAAGGCAGAATATACTTATTTGGGGGGAAACTATTCCACAAGAATAGGGTAGTTACTGAGAAAGATCACTTTTAGATTTCTTGATACTCGCATTTCCTTGCCCAGGTATGCCTCAGGAAACTGAACAGGCAGATTACACATGGTTTAAGCAATCTTGCAGGTAATCTGGTCCTAAACTATAAGGATAAAAAATGAAGAGAAAACCAGTACCATGAATTGCACTGAGAAGCCAACTGGTACCAATAATGTGCAGCTTCTATAGTGGAAGTGTTGAGAGAACAAAAAAGAAACTAACATCCTTACTGTCTGGGTTGTTGCATTCTGAATCAGATAAAGTATCTTTTACTATTGGTTGAAAGTGCTGGAACGTATAGTTCAGCAAGACCAGAAAGGCTTGTATATTGTTCAACTTGGCCTGCAAAACTACTATCCAACTTAATGGAATAAAATGCAGGTCATTCCCAGAGCTTTTACAGTATTAAGAATAGATTAATGAATTCTATCCCTAGTTTTTCAGTAGTTCGATTCGTGAATATAACATTATTATGACTTAGAACTTTGTTAACTGAAGTTAACATTATCACCATAAATTATATTAATATTGCCCTTAGAACTTCCAAGTACTACTGTATGTAATTATCAAAAGGCAGATTTGATTTTTGGACGTGCACTTGTTCCGGCCCTTATTGTGAAACAGCTGAGACATAACCTGAATATGGAGAGTAATAACATCTTCCTTTGACATAGTCAGATCACTTTCACGTCAGATTACAGATCATGGAAACCCTAGATATCTGCAAAAGAAGTAAACTTGCCAGTTTAGTACTGTTTCTTGTCTAGTTGATCTATAGAAAAATAACCATAAGATTGGGTGAGATTGCTCTAGCCAGCCTTCTGTCCACTTCCATGTGACTTCTTGGATTACCAAAGAGCTAAGAGAAATGAAGTGTCTGAAAAGATATTCAGAGCAATGAACACAGCAAAGGCTCCCATTTAGGCCTAGTGAAGTTTTCCCTTGATCTGTCCATGCTTGATAACTTTTGGCCATTCTACAATCTTTCCTTTATGGGTTATGTAGCAAATCAAGTATAATTTTCAGTGATGATCCAGGTCTTCGGTGGAGCTAATACAGTATTGGTCTCTCTAATAATTAACATTAGGATCTGGATAGGGGGACTGCACCCCTCCTGGTCCATTGGTATCCTTCAGGTCTGACTGCAAGAAGCATATAAGAATGATTCACCTTATGTGTGGAGCCAAAGGTGCCAAAGAAGACCTGAATCTGTGTTTGGAGGCCGAGGGTATGGATGGGGTGAAATTAACTCAAATTAAGTGCTACCAGATGAAACTACTGATTGCCAACGAACAGCAGGGCAATTCAGAAATTATTCTCAATCAGGACATGCTTCCCATAAAGAAAGTAGTCCATGACTTGAAAATTACCCTGAAATTTTGATTCCAACTAAAGTAGTAGGTATAAGCTTCACAGGAAGAGCTTCACCCATCTTTCTCTGGTATATAATACCAGGAGAGAGAGAGGGGGGGGAGGGGGAGGGGGAGGGGGAGGGGGAGAGGGAGAGGGAGGGAGGGAGAGAGAGAGAGAGAGAGAGTATAACTATATACATACTACAGCAAGGAATACTCCAATTCTTAAGTCTGAAAAGGATAACTTTGGGAAGTACTTATAGCAAATATAACTGAGATTTCAGTTGCATTATCAAATCTTTGATAGCTAAATACACAAATTTTAATGAAAATAAATTACGAAAAGAAAGTAAGACTTTTATTACTCTCCCAGCTCCTCAAAGATTTATAAACATAAATGCCAAAAACCTGTGGACCAGCTGTGATAGCTTTGTTAAGTGTACATATGTCTCATTCCACATTTATGGTTTATAGATGTATATAAAATGTACATAAATATATAGATGTTTGTATATCTGTATGTTTGTGTGTGTGTATAATACACACACATATATAATGTATATATATAATTAATTCATTTATATAAGCATATATTACACAGAAGCACACACACATACACTATATAAAATAAATAAATATATAGAATCATGGATTAAATTCTTCCACATAAGGAATAATATCTACTGCTAACAATCAAGTTGATGAAAAGAACATTGGGCAAACATAATTGTGTATAAATGCAAATGACTTATGACATCAAAGAGTTTAACAGGTCTTTGGTTTTTTTAGCTGAATACACGCCAGTTGCCTTGAATGTCTTTTAAAATTCTGCTTGCATAATTTATTTTTTTAGCAGCATTTTTCCCCGTATGGAGATTAGAAAATAGATCTTAACCTGGAAAAGTTGCCAATCTTCAAATATTGGCAATTATGCTATGTATCACAGGAAAAGCATATTTATGTCTCTGGATCCAAGTCATTTGGCTTGGCTGAAAAACAAAAATATACCCTGCAGTAAGTGGTGCCAAGGGAGTTTGTCTTCTGTCTCAAGTCCTCTGAACACACAAATATAAACAAGTCAGCTAGCCTACTTCAAGACTGAAAAAATCATAGTGATTAGAAATGCCTAACCCCATTTAGGAATTCCTCCTACTCTTTTCCCGTAAAGTCTCTCATCCCCAAGAATGTCTTGAGCGATACTACTGATAAACAAAACTCACTTTTGGTTATTTTTACAATTACTTTAAAAATGTATTTCTTCAAGGTTTGTCTCGGTGTTCAACCCGAACCATATATTCCTTGGTTTATTATCTTCTCTTGAAATACAGATATTTAATTTACAATCACAATGAAGACTAGAAAATTCATTGTTAGGGGATGCAGTTGTTGAATTAGGCATCCAATTTTACCTTTTTTGTCAGGTTGGCAAGTGAGACATCACCTGATCACAATTTGAGATTTTCCCTGTCAGCTTCCCCATTAACTTTGTTGTCAGAAACCAGCTGGGAAGGTTGCAAATGGCAATCATATGATCCAAGGATGCATCAATATCCTTGGATGTTGTGCTCAGATCATGATCATGTGACTGTGGGAATGCTACAAAGGTCATAAATGTGAAGATTGGTCATGTCACTGTTTTCAGCCCTGTTGTAACTTTTAACAGTCATTAAACAAATGATCATAAGGCAAGGATTATCTGCATGGTATATTCCAACAGAAGTACATTCTCTTTTATTGGATTCCTTGATTTAAAATGAAATTTAAACCACTAAAACCCCAAAAACATACTAGTAATTTGACCAGAAATTTTGGAATGCATTACTATAAATACGTAACTGTGAAAACATTAAGCATACTGTTATGAGTTTTTATATGCATTCCCAGATTAGTGGACTCCAAACCTCCAAGAAAAGCCAACACAACCCTACCTGGCCTCCAGGCAACACACCCACAAATACTCAAAGGCTTGTACTTACTGTTTACTATACCACTCTTCTCCTAGTCTACTACAACTCCTGTTTCCACTTACTACTATTCTTTGTGAGCTCAGGAGAACAGTAACAGTAAATCTGCCTTAGGCTACTTTAGACTGTTTTAGTTTCAGTTTAATTTTTTTTAGTTTTAGTTTCCATCTCACATCAACATACAGACAGTACCCCCAGCTGCCTCTCTACTCAGCTTTTACAACCACAGGTTGCTTGCTGGCTAGGAAGATGTCTACCCAGGTGCTAGCCGTTTTCCTCTCACACACACACTTAGGCTGGTTTCTGAATAAATGCTTATTCTATTACATTGGCAATAGAAAATCCCAGAATCATTTAGTTAATATGCCATCAAAATTGATATTATTTGAAAATGGAAGAAGCGCAAATATAAAGTTAATTAAAACAATGAATACGGATGGGTAATAAAGGATGGCTTCAAGGAAAAGCCGTGAATTGAAGATTCAGTTGTATAGATACTAAAACTATTTTAAAGTTTATCAAGAATTTGTTATAAAAACCAGTAGACAACACAATTGTGTTTATGAAAGAAAGCCAAATTAATAATTTCCTCAACACTATAATCAGAAAACATTCAGAACACTATCAAATATGGCTTCTATAGCATAACCATTGAAGTTTTATAAATTTCACAAATTAGTGAATGTCTGTCCTCTTACAATTCCTTATTACCAGCAAAAAGATTTTAATCATTAATTCCAAACCCAAGAATATAAATGCTCAACAATGCTAGTAATAACCTAATCCAGGAACATAAACATTCAATCAATACAATGCAATCAAACTTTACACATATACCAAATCCAAAAACACTACTTTTCTTTGAAGTTTCCATGCTGATTGTGAAAACACCTACTTTAAAAGATATCTTATCACTTCAATTTCCTATGATAATACATGGTAACCATAACATCTGTCAGAATGCACAATTATCCCTTGTTTTATATTTGGGTTGGAGTTACTAATGCTGAAATGAATGCAAAATTTAGAAAATTCACTGTTTCAGATGAAAATGAAAATATTTAACACAGTAACAGGGATGCAAATAGGAAGGATATTGCTGAAAGAAAACCAGTGTTAAGCCTATTAACACTGTTTCTATTTAAACCTAAACAATAACTACTTGTACAGTTAGCAGTATTAGTTGGCTTCTGTAATACTAACTTATATTAAGTATCATTAACTAAATGGCTAAAATAAATTTTCTGCGTAGTTAGCATTTCTTGAAGAGACAAGTTTAAAAATTCCCTGTATTTATGTAACTCAAATAATTACTCAGTGTATTATCATGTTCAGAAACTGCTGGTAGAAGTACCTAAGCAAACTAGCACATTTTATTTAGCATCTCTTCAAACTGTGATCCTAGTTTGTTGCTTTTCTAAAAAAAGAACCAACCTAAGGTTGTAGTTCTGATTCTGTTGTATTATGAGAAAAATAAACTAAGAAACCCAATACAAACAGAGCATTAAACAAGCCAGAGAAAATTCCAACTTGTTTTTAGCCAGTTTCAGCTAACAATTCTGGCTTATGATGTACAAACCAGTTCTGGCTTATGATGTACAAACCAGAGTATTCAATGCCTGCCTAATTTCATATATGAAATTAAATGCATAACTTTTTACTATTTGAACAATCATTCAACGATAATTCAAATTGCTATGACAACCATATTGGTTAGCTATCCAAGATTCACCGGCAACTCCTAAAGAGAGCTATTAAAAGTTTTGTCAAGTATTTATATTCAGTTTTGTTCAGTTTTTTTTAAAAGGGTTAAAAATAGAAACCTGGATTTTCATCATAGTGCGTGTGTATATATTAGCATTCCCTTTTTATTTTACATAGTCCAAAAAAAGGTCTTCTTTAAATGGGAGGGTCCTTTAATCAAGAAAGAAAGGAACAGTTTTTTTATGTCAGTGTCATCATTCTTGTGCTTACTGCATTCAGCTGAGAAACTCAGAATTGAACCAAACATTAAAACTTATTTTTTGTCAGTTTTGGGGGGAGGGGGGTAAAAAAGAAAACCAAATAGCAGCAAAAGAGTTCAAAACTATATCCCTTTTCTCTCTCTCGAGAAAGTCCTGTCCATTTCTACGAAGGGTAGTGAAGGAGGTTAGAAGAAGATTGTCAGACACCTGGGGAAGGAAGACAAAGTTGACATATTGCAATAGCCGAGAATAAACCACATGCCAATCATAAGGGAAGCGGAGGAAGGCAAAAAAAACCCCAAAAACCAGGGATAAAAATCCGATTCGGTTTTAAGTGCCACAAAAACGCAGGAGGATAGGAGAAGATCAGAAGATAATAGTGGCTTCTCCCCCCCCCTCCCCTCTTCTCCCTACGCCCCTTCCTCAGCACCACAGGAAAGGCTGGCTGGGCCTTCGAGCCCCACTTCCTCTCCCCTCTCCTCCCCTCCCCTCCCACCCACCCCCAAAGCTCTTCTACATGAAACTCCCACGCAAGGCGCAGGTCTGGGAAAGAGCCCTCCCTCCCTCCTTCCCCCGCCAATGTCAGAAGAAGAGTATTGGGTCTCGGAAGGCCAGGGAAGAGCCGAGCTTGGGCAAAAACTATGGCCGTCATTCCCTCCGAAGCACGCATTATCCGAGTCCGGAGAAAGGCCAAGCGCCTAGGAAGCGCCCCACGCCCAACTCCGAACGGGCCTTTTTTGCAAGCTCCCTTCCTTCCACCCCCACCCCCACCCCACTCTTCCTCTCCTCGTTTTACTTACCCCCAGAACCCGCAGGGGCAACGGGGCGGCAAGCTGGGGGCTTTGCTGCGCTCGCTGCCGGCGTCTCCCATGGCGGCGGCGGCGGCGGCGGCACCGGTGCTCAGGGTCAGGGCAGGGGAAGGGGCAGCTCAAGGCAAGAGGATCCAGGCCAGGACTCGAAGCCGGGATTCCAGGCCGGTCAGCTGGGAGTCGGACGCTACCACTACGGAGACGGCTAGGTGGGTGGGTGAAGAAGAGGCGGCGGCGGCGGCGGCAGTAAACGACGGCGGCGGAAAAAGAGGCAGCCGCGCCCTTTGGTGCTTGAGGTGACACTGAGCTACGGGCGGAGGCTACCGGAGGGTTGTGACGGGCCCACCACATGCCATCCCCGCGGTTAGCGCGCGCCCCCTGACCCAACAATGCCCTCAGCTCCTCCCCCTCGGGCGAGTAAGGGTGGTCTTGTCCGCCCGCAAGGCTAGGCTTCAAGTGGACCGTACCAACGCTCGGAAAATAAAGGGGGAGGGACCGGAGACGGCGCAGAAGGCTAGCGCGGAAGCAGAGCTTTTCTTTAAAGAAGCAGGATGACTGGGAGTGAGGGTGGGGGTTTAAAACGGACAGCATTCCGCGGCGAATAAGCCCGAGATTTGTAGCTTGGGAAACGTTCGGATAACACCCTCCCCCCTACACTATTACTTGTCGATGGGGTGGCCTGAAGCGATTGGGTCAAGGGTGAGAGAGAGAGGAGTCCGCGCATGCGTGAGATTACAAACCCGGAAATAAGAGTGCGGTAAAGAGCTTCTCTTGAGAGGTTCCCCTCCCCCTGCTACATGGAATTCCCTGACTAAGCGGCGGCAAACCCCGGGAGTTCCTGTTGAGGTTGCCTTACCGGCGGCTTTCTCTTCTCAGTCGTCATCATCTCCCCCCCTTCCCTCCTTCCTTCCTTCCTTCCACGCTTTACTACCAGTTTTTCCACCGATTCCTTAAAAAAAAAAAAAAAAAAAAACCCAGGTTGTGGCTGGAAGAGTCGAGCTGAAATCGTGGGGGGTCAATCCTTTGACTCCTAATACCGTCGGGATGGATTGGATCGATTCCTTGGTTCTTAATGCATAAAATTGCGCTGCTTTTCCAAGTATGGCAAATACGAAAATCTCTGCTCTGGGCTTTTGATTGCAGCATTACAAGCAAAAATAAAGTTGAGATGGGGGGAGAAGGGAGATGGCTCCCCCGTCTGTTAAATTTCCTACAACTGACAATTCTGCTTACGCCCAATAGTGGGTTTGTCTTCGTGGTATTGAAGGTTGCAATACTGAACCTCAGAAGAGAGAGAGAAGGGGGGGAAATGTATATCCTGAATAATATAACGAATTAAAGTGATCCATGACATTTTAAATACTAACCCATAAGTTTTTGTAGACCGGATCAGCCAAATAAATGACATTTACAAGTACATCTAGTGGGGGAGGGGGGGTGGGCAGAGAAATGATATACTGTTTTTAAAAAATGGGAGCGGTTTAGTCTGAGGAAAGTAAGACTTGATTTGCAAACTTCTGTAGATTTTGCGAGATTTTTAAGAAGTATTTCGTGCTAGTCCTTTACATAGAATGATTCTTTGAAGTACCTTAACAGTAGATATTAGTATTTTTAAAATATCATTTCATTCTTTTCAATTTTATGAGTTCATGGGTTAGAATTTACTTTTTTTTAAATTCAAAAACTATGCAGCTGCCTATGTTCTAATATTGAAGCAGTTGGATGTTGGTTTAAAAAAAAGGGACCAGTTGCTATCAATGCCTGTTAGATATAATGGCTGTTTTATTCCCTCTGAAATCCCAGCAGTTTATTTCAAATGCCAGATGATAAGATGCTTCCTGAATATTTTTGGTTAGTCAGTACAGAGTGGAGATAGATCCTTAGCCTGATTTTGCAGGACTCTTCTCATGTAGGGTTATCTTCATCTGACATATGTACATGGGTGCTAAGGCAACAAAAAATAAAATAGGGGTAAATAACTGCATAATGCAAAAATTGTACAGCCTGAAACAATTAAGCTGAAGAAAACTAAATCGGAACAGTGATTGTGATAAGCCTGCTGGCCACTACAGTTGCTGTCTGGCTCTTCATGTATCCATGTAGATACCCAAACAAAACAATTGGTGCTTTACTTTGCTGATAAGGAACTAGCAAGAGAAGATTGCAAAGCCAGAGATATAGTATTCACAGGAGAAGCAGGAAGAGACATTTAATTGGCATTAATTTCCAAATGTCATATTAATTTCAGGGGATTCTGGAGCAAAAGAGAGCAATGGATGAGTTAGCTGACAGCTAAAGGAATTATAATAGCTCAAATGAATTTGATTACTCTTATAGCTGTTAAAGATATTGGATTGCATTGGATTCTAACCCTAAAAATGGACTGAGCAGTTGACATTAATTAGGATTTATGAGCTGCTGGATGAGATGGGAAAATGACTCCCATCTCATTTTGGGAGAAGACACACCAAAGTGTTTTAAGAGCGGACATACATTAGGAAGCAGTGCTGAAGTAAAATGGTGTCATAGGTATATGACTATATGACCATAGGACTCTACTAAAGTTGAAGAATGAGAAATAAGATCAAAGGTTTTTTTACCAGAATATAATTGGTCAAGTGCTTACAGATAGTTCTTGATTTATGGCACAATTGGGATCAGAGTTTCTGTTGCTAAGCAAGGTGGTTAAATGAATCCTGTCTACTTATACAACCATTTTTGCCATGGTTACGTGGATCACTAGTTGTTAAGTGAACCATGTAGCCATTAAGTGAATCCCATTAACTGCTTGTTAGAAGTTGGCTAAGAGAGTTGCAAATGCTGATCACATGACCACTGCAACTGTTGTAAATAAATGGCAGTTGCCAAATGCCCAAATTTTGATCATGTAACGGGGTGCTTAATGATTGTAAGGACTGGCTGTAGGTCACTTTTCGGTGTCATTGTAACTTTGTATAGTCACTAAATGAATTATTGTAAATTGAGGATTACTATTATTATTCAGTCAAGGAGTTGATGTACAATACCATCTAATTTCATCTGTTTTCCTGAAGTAGAGAGAAATAATTGCAGATTGGATCGCATCTAAGCTAGGAACAAACATAGGTTCACATTTAATGTTAAGATTGCTTATTTATAGAATGCTTTGAGAACCAGTGCAAATCTAGAAGAAAAAATGAATCAAGGAAACAAGGCTTATTCTAAGCTTATCTACATAAAGAGATTTACTTAAAAAGAATGCAAAACTATTAGTAAGATCAGTTGGCACAATTTTTCTCCCATTTCAATTTTATATATTGTTGACTAGATACCCTGTCATGTAAACATGGATAAGTTCTTTCATGCTCATATCTTTACCAGAATCCTGAAGCCAAACAATTTTACCCCACATTTACTAGCACTGATTATGGTACTTAATCAGGTAATGAAACAGCAAACAACCAAGCTCTGAAAGCACCAAAGACTGTACAGGAAGGAAGACTTTTCAACTCCATGGCAAGGCTTGTCTGGTGACATGCTAAGCAAGGATGGGGAGAGAGAGTCTGTTTCTTTGAATGTGAGAAGGGCAGCTCAGTTTGATAAGGGGAAAGGAGTATAGAGATAACCTTGAAGAAGGAATGAAAGGCCAGTTAAGTAAACCCTGTGAAGTGTGGGGGGGGGGACAAGAAAGAAATCTATTCTTTTTGAATTGTATTTGGTGTAAGTAGGAGCAGTAGGGAACTGCCAGATTTTCAAGCTATCCTATATCAAAGAGTTCCAGTAAAGTAGTGCTATGAAGGATTGACATACACTAATTGTTGTTTCTTTTAACAGCAATCTGAAATTCTTCAATCTTCCAAATTCTTTCTTAGCTTTAGCTTCTCTCTTGGCAATTTCTATCATCTATGCTGGTATCCACCTTGTTTTCTTCTGTATCTTAGTCTTTTACAATATCTTCTCATTGATCAACTTTGATTTCATTCCACAGTTCCCCATCATTCGAGTTCCCCATCCACAGTTCCCCATCATTTGAGTTCAGTACTTCAAAGTGATTCCTGATATTCTTCTTGAAAATGGAACTATATGCTCAAAATAGAATCATAGGGCTGCAAGGGAATTTGGAAACCTAGTCCAAACCGCTGCTCAGGACAGGAGACCTTATACCATCTCTGTCAAATGGTTGTCCAGTCTCTTTTTGAAAATCTCCAGTGATGGAACACCCACAACTCCAGGAGGCAAGTTATTCCATTGATTAATTGTTCTCGCCATCAGAAAACTTCTTACTTCTAGCTGGATTCTCTCTTGAGAAGTTTCCACCCTTTACTTTTTGTCCTGCCCTCTGGAGTTTTGGAGAGTAAGTCAATCCTCTCTTCTCTGTGACAGGCCTTCAAGTACTGGAAGACAGTTAACATGTCCCACTAATCCTTTTCTTTGATAGGTTAGAGACATATTTACCTCCTTCAACCGTTCTTCGTACGATTTGGCCTCAAGACCCTTTATTATCTTTGTTGCTTTTCTTTGCACACTCTCTAGGGTATTAGTATATTTTTGTATCATGGTAACGAGAACTAGACATAGTATTCCAAGTGTGGACTTACTAGTGCAGTATAAGGTGGCAATATCACTTTTCGTGATCTTGATGTTATCACTCTGTTGATACAGCCCAGGAGTGCATTGGCTTTTTTGGCAACTGCAGCACATAGCTGGTTCATACTTAAATGGTAGTCCACCAGGGCATCTAGATCTCTCTCACGTACTACTGTTAAGCCAAATACCACCTATTTTGTACCTATGTATTTGGTTTTTCCTGTCTAAGTGCAGGATCTTACTTTTCTTACCACTGAACTGCATCTTATTGGATAGGTCCCAATGCTCAAGTCTGACAACATCCTTCTGAATCTTGAGTCTATCGTTAAAGTATTGGCAATTCCTCCCCCCCCCCCCCAGCTTGGTGTCATCTGCAAATTTGATGAGTTGCCCTTCTAATCCTTTGTCTAGATCATTTATGAAGAAGTTGAAGAGTATTGGGTTGACATAATATTGTGGAACTCTTTGGCTTTAGCTTGACTTGGAACTTGCACGTGAGCAGATCATAATCAGTTGTACAATCAACCCTTGATCATGTATTTGAATTCTTCCATCTCCTACTACCAATAATGTACTCAATTTGATTTCTGTGTGCTCCATCTTGTGATTTCTTTGTGCTCCATTGGTTTGATTGTTTGAAAATTGGCAATGCAGAAATCATTGGATTGGCAAAAATGGAGAGGTTATTCCCCCTAGTTCATTCCTGTTTCCTAGATCATACAGTCCAATTGCTTTTTCCTTTTTCAATCTCCCACAGTTTATAAAGATGAGGGTGTCTTAAGCATTGGAAAGATCAGCTTCTGCGAGAGTCATCCATTTTGATATTGCAGAGCAAACAGAAAATACAAGGTGATGGGGAAGGGGGAACTAAAATGGAAGGCAGGTGCTTGGAGAGAGATTTGTTACTAGAGGCTTTGTGGGATGAGTGGACCAGACAATTGGCCATATTAGACCTGTAGTCTGGTGGTTCCATGTTCCCACTTCGGTTTACAGTTAGGGAACATGTGTTAGGGCTATCATAAATGGAGTCCAGACATCCAGACAACTTCTACATCATAGCAAAGAGATCCATAAAACATTTAACTTACAGTTAACACGCTGTTGGATCTAGTGATCCTTCATAGTTCAGATAGACTAACCTACGTTGATTCTAAATGGTTCGAACATGACTTCACTTTGCTAGATTTTCCAAATTTGGCCACATACAAGAATTAATCTAAAAGGGCTGGTTTAATGCTGATTCTTAGCAGGACCAGTCTTGCAGGCATGCAGTGCTAAGAATACTTGTCTGCAAGTATCAACTGTATTTATTCAATGTAGTTCAATTGGAATCATTCTTTTTAAGAATCCAATTTGATTAGCACCACTTCAGTTCCTGCTGTGACTCAGCAGTTTGTGATTTCGGTTTTTAAAACCAAGGAGATCCTGCGATAACAAAAACAGTGGCAGAATATAGAAGCATTCTGTTTGCCAATGTAGGCCCTGCTATGAATGTTTTCTCCTGCCACTAAGCATTTGAATCATATTCTGGAATAAGTTGTGGTACTTTCTAAAGGTCAGCGGGACTCATTGATAAATATGTTGTTTCTGGCTTGGGTGCAGGGAATCAAGTTCTTCTCATTTTCTCGGCAACATTGCAGAAAAATGGTGTTATTTTCCTAGTCAGCAGCAACTTGCTCAACAAGAGAAAAGTGCCTGCTGACAGATAGAAACAAATTCTGTTTGCTCACTTCTCCCCAAAGCAAGAATCTTTCATTCTCCAAACCAGGAGAGGGTAACATTGCCCTTCTACTTCTCAAAGTCCTTGGTCGAATTAGGCTTACTATTTTAGTTTCTTGATCTTGTTTTTTAACAGCGGTCAGAAAGGCAAACAAGCAATACAGGTAGTCCTCAACGTACGACCACAATTGAGCCCAAAATTCATGTTGTTAAGTGAGTTTTGCCCCGTTTTACGACTTTTCTTGGTGCATTTGTTAAATGAATCACTGCAGTTCTTAAATTGGTAACACGCTTGTTAAGTGAATCTGGTTTCCCATGGACTTACCTTGTCAGAAGGTCGCAAAAGGGAATTACATCTTACATTTATGAATGTAAATCATGTGACCATGGGGATGCTAGTACGATCATAAGTGTGAAAAATGGTCATAAGTCACTTTTTTCAGTGCCTTTATAACTTCAAATGGTCACTAAACGAATTGTTGTGTCAGGCCTGGAAGCCATCTTTTGCATTGGGTCTTCAGGCCTGCCACATTTTCTACTGTGGGAAACTGGGAAGGGAGATTGTATGGAGCATGGATGATATATAGTCATAATGGCATTCTTTTCTCAGAGAGTCAAGGACATCTTGCCCTGCACCTGGAGGGCTGGAACTGGGAGGCATCTCCAGTTGGGACAGTGTTTTGATTGGGCCATGTGGTGGACTCATGGGTGCTAGGAAGGGACTTGGACTTTCTGTTGGGTGGGGAAAACCTGGAAGCTTTCAGATTCGGGTTTTCCCAGATGTGCCAATATGACATCTCTATAAAATGGAACTTCGAGGAACTCCAAGCCTCAAAGTCTTCTTTCGTTGGGGGTGTTACTTGGAACTCTGACAGTAAGTCAGTTCAGCTGCTCATCTTGCTTCCCGGCTAAAGAACTTTATGAACCAATTGCCAAGCACACGAATTTTGATCATGTGACCATGGGAATGCTACAATGGTCATAAGTGTGAAAAACGGTCATGACACTTTTTTCAATGTTGTGACTTTTAACGGTCATTAAATGAACTGTTGTAAGTCGAGGACTACCTTACTGAAATATTGGTTGTGGCAATATTGACAGGTACGCCTCTATCACATAGGAAAGGAGCTACTTTACTGGATAGAATAGCATTTACTACGACGATATTATTGTGCCTTTTTTCACTTTAAATACAATTCCCACAGTTGCAAGATAAATGTTCATGTTCAAACAGCCTATTCTGGTCCTAGCCAAGTGGACGCAGATGCATACGCCTGATCTGGGCCTCAGGCTAGTTTGGAACACAGTAGGTTTACTTTTGCATGAAGAACTCATTAGATGTGCTTATGTTCTGATTTTGTGAGAAGAATGTTCTTCCTCTCTAACAGAGTGGAGCAAAGCAGAATATATCTAGCCTATACAGAGTTCCTCTAGAAAATTGTGGGAAGTACCATATTTTTCGGAGTATAAGATGAACCTATCTTTTTTGGTGAGGAAAAGAAAAAAAGAAATCTGCCTCTGCCTCTGAGCAATTTTGCCTCTTTGCAGCAAACAGCAAACAGCCTGCTTTACTTTCATTTTTGTTTTCAGCATAGCTTGATTAGCACAAGGGGAAAAAAATCTGCTCCAGCAATTTACCTCTTTGCAGCAAGCAGCAGAGCCCTGCGCAAAACAGCTGAGAGCAAATCAACTGAGAGTCGGAAGGCTGATCCAATCAACTTGTGCTAATTAGGCTATGCTGAAGCTGAAAGGAACTTTTTTCTTGCTGTTTGCTTGCAAGGAGGTAACTGCTGCGAGGCAGAGGCCAAAGGGTGAGGGCCAGTGGGTGGGCAGGGCTACATCTGGTGTATAAGACGCACCTAAATTTTCACCCCGTTTTAGGGGGGAAAAAGATGCATCTTACACAACGAAAAATATGGTAGATTCTCAGGGCAGAGTGAGATTTTAAAAAGGGCCTGGTCAAGTTGTAATAGCTAGGCTCCAATCTCTCAGTTAAAGATTCCTGAGGAGCATGCCATTTTGCCAGCACTGGAGCTTTGGGTTTTGATCATTTATGCTCTTAAGCCTGAACAATTGCAAGGAACATCACTGGTGGATTGGAAAATCTCGAATCAAGAATCCAGCTACAAAATGTGCCAGCTTGCCTTTGCCTTTTGCCCTTTGCATGGGTTGCTTCCTGTAAGGCAGACGTGTCAAACATGCGGACCGCGGGCCAAATCCGGCCCACAATAGGCACAGAGTTGTCCCTCGGGGCCATTCCAGAGACTGCAAGGGACTGGCCCTTGCCACGCTGGCCCACCTTGGCCATGCCCACCCAGTTGGCCGCGACGGCCAGGCCACGGCCCCCCCGGCCCCCGAACGGCAAACAAAATCCTGATACAGCCTGCAATAGGATTGAGTTTGACACCCCTGCTATAAGGCAAGTCCCATATCTGGGATACTTTGGTGTAGGTGATGCTGAGCTGCATGCCATGTGGATTGCAAGGAGAGAATGCTCATCTGCTTAATGGCACCTGTACATAAGCAGAGATATCTGGATGCTGGTTGGCTGATTGGATCTGTGGGTGAGGAACAGATGTGTGTGTATGTGTGAATGCCTAGAATAGCTCATGAAGCTGAAGATTTCAGGGTTGTTTTTCATTGCATTGCCTCTTTTTTCTGTCCCACCCCTCTCCCCGCTTTCTTGGGGCATTGGATGATCTTATACTATACTATCAACTGGATCCCAATTCCTATCCCTTCTGATAGAGATGAATTACTTTTAATAACATCAATAGTAGAATGAAAAAAAAAGGATGGACCTTTTGTCAGTTACTAGACTGAGAACTGAGTCAAATCCCACTACAAAATTGTATGTGGGTACTATTGACAACTGTTTATGTATGGATAATTCAGACCTGTACGTTAAGATGCTTTTTATTTAGAGTTTGTCACCAGTGTCATTCTGCATGAATCATGTGTAATAACACTTGTCTGGACTCCTTTAATTGCTCAGATGCCAGCTACATTCAAAGAAACAGAAAAATCTATGAATGCTCTGCATTATAAATGCCTCCACCACTTTTTTTTTTCATGAAATAACACTTGTATTTTTCTTTCCAACAATTCAAACATGCCCTGTTTATTAATCAATTTGGTGCAATGTTTGCTTTTGAGGTTTTAAAAGTAGTGATTTTCTTACAGAAACATCTTTATGGGAAAGTATAGAATGCTAACAGACAGAGAGAGAGAGAGATAAATGTAATTATTTCAATCAGATGAAGTGTCTCTCTGAACCATAAGAATGGCTTTTCTCATTTTAAGATAGTTTATCCCTCAAGATGAGAAGAAGATATATATCATTTACAGTCCCCTCTACCAGCCCCTCTTTCAGGTATTTTTTTAATGAATATGTCAGTTGGCAATCATATCAGGACCAAAATAAGTTGATTTTGTACACCCACAACTTATGTGCAGTAGATTTTATTTATTGGAAAATGCTCTGGCACATTTCTCTGACTTTGCCAGCATACAATACAATGACCTTACTGATTTTCTGATCCCTGAGCCAGGCTAGGCCCTTATTTGCAGGAATTCAAATTTGGCTCCAAAGTTACCTAATGTTTTTAATACAAATTTATTAAATTGTTTAAAGAGAACATGAAAATAATGTAAACTAATACAGAATAAAGAAAACAAAGGAAATGAGGAGGAAAGCAAAAATAAATTAAAAATTGCAGAAAGAAACACCAGAGGGCAGGACAAAAAACAATGGATGGAAACTAATTAAAGAGAGTCGCAACCTGGAATTAAGGAGAAACAGAGAGGACAATTAACCAGTGGAACAGCTTGCTGTCAAAAGTTATGGATGCTTCATCACTGGAGGTTTTTAAGAAGAGACTGGACAGTCACTTGTCTGAAATGGATTGGTATATAGCAGTGATGGCTAACCTTTTTGCCATCATGTGCCAAAAGTGGGGGGAAGGCGGTGGGGTCACATGCACGCGTGCCCACACCCATAATTCTATACACCCCGCCCCCCTGTGCTCCCCCCGCTTTTGGCACGTGATGGCATGGTGGGTCTGGTAGGCCCATTTTTTGCTCTCCTCAGGCTCCAGAGCCTTTCTAGGAGCCTGGAGAGGGCAAAAACGGCTTTCCCCATCCCCCCAAAGGCCTTCCGGAGGCCAGAAACAGTGTGTTTCCTGACTTCTGGTGGGCCCAGAAGGCCCGAAAATCAGCTGGCTGGTGCACGCATGTGTGCCGGAGCTGAGCTCGCGTGCCCACTGATATGGCTCTGCATGCCACCTGTGGCACCCATGCCATAGGTTCACCATCATGGGTATATAGGGTCTTCTGCTTGAGCAGGGGGTTGAACTAGAAAACCTCCGGGGTCTCTTCCAGCTCTATTCTGATTGATTGAAATGATGAAAAGAAATAGAAAACTTCCAATTTCAGCAAAAATAAGTATGATTACAAAGATTCTTCAACCCCTCAATTACCAAAAAGCTCATTTTTTTTTCTAATAACCAAAACTACAAGTCGTGCATTTTTTCTGGTTCATACAAAAAATCTATATAATTTCCAATCAGCCATAAATGTAGATATTGTTTTTCCCCCCCTAATCAAGGAAGTGAATTTAGTCATCTCAACCTGCTCCATCATCTTCACCAACCATTCCCTTATTGTGGGTAATGTTGAACTTTTCACTTTTGAGTATATAGATAATTATGTGGTTCTGATAACATTGTCTTTTTCTCTTGGGATTCTGCAGAAATTATTTTCACCCTAAGTGTACAGGAAACTGTATTATAAAACAGACTAAGCAGGGGAGAAATGATGTGAAATGTTTATTTAATGAGCTACAGACTGAATTTAAGTTTGTTAAGCAGATGGACAAAACCCATTTTTTGTTTTATGTTTAGTTAAGATCACATTATTACTATCAAAATGCTGTAATAAGGTAGTATATATGCCACAGCTGGGTATTATATTTTTAAAAAACTTGTGAAACAATAATTGCTTGCTTATTTTTTTTTAATCCCAGACACTCTAGGAGATCTCCTTAGTGCAGCTGAAACATTATAGTACCAGATGGAGTCTAATCTGAATGTCTCCGTCTCCTTCTACTTTCATCTAAAGAAATTCCAACTATGTGTCCACTCTGTAATTTTTCTGCTGCCCCATTTGCTGCTTCTTAACAACTTGCTTTGACATCTGAGATGTCATCTCTGAGACATCTCTTGAGATATGTGAAGAACTTACAATATATTTTACAAACTTTGTGTTAACCCTTACATTGAATTAATTTGGATTTTGAATTTGTGGTACCATTCTTTGATTTATTTTGAAGTACTTCTAAGATCCCCTCTCCCAATTTCATTATTTTAATGGATGGCATCTAGTGTAGCACAAATACAAAAATGCTCACACAGAATGGGTCCCCTGTCCCTTGGTCTGAAACCACGATAAATTCTATCTAACCTCTGGTCCCTGCCTTGATACGTGGGGATCTTTAAAAGAACTCTGAGATGTGAAATGTGATTTATCTTGTTAAAGAACAATGCAGAGAAATTTTTAGAAATAGGGGTTCCTCTTTTTTCCTACAGTATATCCTCTATCCAATATGTGAAACATTTTAACAATACTTTGATACTTACAAAAGTTTTTTTTTAAAGTCACACAGTTACAATTAAAAGGGAGTGGGTTTTTTCCCCTTTTGTAAGAGCAGCCTTGCTACCCAATATCATATACTAAGCAAAAAAAGGTCTCAAATATAGTTCTTGGAAAACATGACTTTTCCAAACATTTAGGATCATCTATTAGACTACTAGAACTTTCTGTGTAATATGCAGTGGGTATATTATTTAAATCCAGATTAATTATCGAACCAGCAAGAATTCACAATAGAAATAAATTGATTGGTAAGCTGACTTTTCTTCAGAAATGATTGACCACTTTGCATTCCAGCACAAATGGAGAAGGATAGCAACAGATTTTCTATCTTCACTTACATCAAAAGTAATTAAACTTGAATTGGAGTCTTAAATCACATGCTGAAGTCACTATAGAGTTGAAGGGTTATTTTCTACTGGCCTGGTTTGATGGCAGGCAATCCCAATTTTGCATTCTATGCCAAGCATATTATGCTTTCCATTAAGCGACAATAGACAGAGCTGTAGTTTTTGAAAGCAACTTTAGGCCATCAATCAGTTTTAGCTTTGCAGAAATTGGATATGCCTCAGACCAAATAATGTTAGGAGATGCTTTAGCTAATTACATCTCTTTTTTAAAAAAACTATTAAACAGATTGTGTTTATTTTGCAGTTCCTGAAAGAACAGGCCCTGGAAATTTAATAAATTTAAAATTTAATAAATGTGAGAGCTTTAGTATGTACTTCTTCAGTTATGGTTTCCATATTAGTTATGGCCAGCCATTTGAAATGGAAGTTTAAGCCAAACAAAAGATCTCTACTGTGTCTCAGCCACTTATTATACTTGAATGGAAAAAAATTGTGTAAATTGTTACTATGCATGTTCAGGGTGTTTTCACTGTATTGAAGTGTAACATATCTTAAGATCTGTTTACTTGATAGATAAAGTACTTTGTTTTGTTGCGAATTTTAGGATGCTTTTAGAAGAAAAGCAGGCACCAAAATTTAAAAGCATACATTGTGTGGCAAGAGCATATATTTAAGTACAATACTGTTAACTCTGAACTAATAAATCAATACACCAGGGGTAGGTTCCACTTACCTTTACTACTGGTTTGTACTACAACAGGAGCGTGTGCAATCGCCCATGATGATGTTGTGGTGGGTGGGCAGAGCCTCCCACCGGCTTTACTACCGGTTCTATAGAACCGGACTGAACCAGGAGCAACCCACCACTGCAACACACATATTAAGGTTGGAGAGAGTTTAGGTTTAACAGACTGATCTGCTTTTTGCTAAAACCTCAAGATTCACCAGCAGAGCAGATACAAATGCTAGCATCATCTTAGTAGAAGGGTGCTTTCTGAGGGCACTCAGGATTAAGGACTTTGATCACCTGTCTGAACCCATGCATTTGTTTTTACATCAAAACTAGTATGATCCTTCCACACACATCAGCACAAACCTTTGGGATTTTTCACAAGCTTTCTCCTATTCTAACAATCTAATTTGGGGGAGGGCAGGATGTGCGCTTTTATTAAACAACTGGGATTTAGAAACTTGCTATCTACCACAAATCATTCTGCAATTGATAAACAGATCTGTTTCTACCTGCTGTCTGCTTGTCATAAATCACTTCAGATTAGGAAGATTCAGATATCCCCGATACAGTTTAAGCATCTAAGCCTTCAGAAACAAGTTAATTTGATTCAGATCACTCTAGCAGAAGTAAAATTTGACTGAGTGATCTGGAACATTATACGATAAAACATGGCTATACTGTAGTATGGAAACTGCTGTGCCTTTTTTAAAAAAAAAATCAGTGAAATGGAAAATCCCTTGCAATGTTGGATACCTTATTTATTTAAGCAATTTATGCAGCCACCCATCTGAACAAGTGATGCTAAGTGGCAAATAAAAGAATTTTTTAAAAAAAATATATATAGCATAAATACAAAAATTTAAATGCATGCCTGCTTGGGGCGGGGGGATCACAATTACCAATGCTAATGTAATCAGAAGATGTATCTTTTCATATACTTGGGACCCCAGGCCTGAATCAGGTTTTTAGGGACTCATGAAAGACCTTCAAGGTTGGGATTATCCTAATCTCTGAAAAGAGAATGTTTCGTAGGACTATGGCAGAAAAAGTATATCTTCTGGGCCCTGCCAAACAGCATTCCTTAATCAAAGGGACCTAAAGATTATCCATCCTACCAGACTGGATTGGGCAAGTAGAAATAACCAGGGACAGACAGTCCTTCAAGTAACCCAGTCCTGAGCCCTGAACAACTAGCACTTTGAAATTCACCAGGAAGCACCCTGGCAACCAATACAGCTCATAAAGTAATGGTGTTACGTAAACTAAGTAACTAGTACCATTGACTACTTGTGCTGCTACAGCTGAAGCTTCTAAGCCCTCTTCAAAGGCAGTCTCGTATAGAGCACATTGCAATCATCCAGATGGGAAGCATGAATTGATGGTGAGCAGAGCCTCCCAGTCCAGGAATGGGCACAACTGACAAACAACCCAAATGTGTGGACAAGGCTTTCTAGCTATGGTTGACATACCTCTAGATTGTGTCTCAGGTCTGTCTTGGACACTGCCACCCCATCCAAAGCCAAAGATGGAAATCATCTGGAGACCTGAAGATCCAAATAACCTAATCCACTCACTCTTGCTTGGGTTGAGTCAAATCCTGTCGCATCCCATCCGGGCCCCCACAGTTTCCAAGCACTGTGGCATCACTGATGTGGCTTGGAATAGAGATATACATCTGATCCAATGGTGGGATTCAGCCAGTTCGCACCACTTCGGGAGAACCGGTTGTTAACTTTCTGAGCAATTTGGCAAACTGGTTGTTGGAAGAAATCATTAGGGCAGAGAACCGGTTGTTAAATTACTTGAATCCCAGCACTGAGCTGATCCATTAGCTGATACATCATCTTAAATTTTTGGATTATCACCCAGCAGGCTTTTGTAATGTTAAACAGGAAGAGCAAGAGAACCAACCTTTGCAGCAGCCTACAAAACAAGACCATTGGGCTGGATCTTTTCCATGTTATCAACCCTGACTGAAATTGGCCCTAGAGGAAGGAAGAGAACCAGTGCAACACCGTACCATTGATGGTACTGCAAACCACAGGGAGATGAAAAAGAGCCCTCTTAGTTCCATACCCCAGCTTGAGTTCCAGCTGAAAGGGATACAAATAATCTTTTTCATTCTGCTGCAGGGTAATCATTTTCTCCACAGCCCTTCCTAAACACTGTACAGACTATTTGGGTTGAGTGATGGCCCCTTGAGAAGGAGGTGCACCATCAGTCCCTTAAAGAGATTGCAGGATCACTCCTTCTCTCAAGAAAGAATTAAGCAATAGTGGGCTGCTGCTGGTTCAGACCAGTTTGGGCGAACCAGTAGTTCCGACTAGCGGCTGGACTTGCCCACCCACTCTGGCACTATCACGTCCTATACAATCGCCAGTTTTTCGATGCCACGCTGTTTTTCAATGTGCACAGAAGGTGCAGAAGGAGCGCACACTCATATTTTCGGTTCTGGGTGAACCGGTAGTTGCAGTATGTGACACCCACCTCTGGAATTAACCATTCCCCAAACTCAATCACACATCCCCTTCTGGGCAGCCTTGACCAGCCAGAGGGGCATGGATCTAATACAGAGGTGGCCAAACTAACAGCTGCAAGAAGCTGTCCATTTCTTCAATCTCAACAGAATTGAGCATTTCCCTGATAACCATGGAAGACCAAGCTCCTATAACTTCTCTTCACCCTGCATTATTATCCCCATATCCATTATATTATTTCTTTAATGGTGCAGAATAGGTGACAGATCACCGAGTGTCTCACTTTCCCTCTCTCATCTGCTGTTCTTACATATAGAAAATGTTAGCCTGGAATAACCAAAGGCAACTCCTTTTGGGGCTGTCATCCCAAATTATCAACAGTATTGTTTTCTGTGGCTCTGAAAAGTTCTGTGTCCTTTTGATAGATATAAAGAGATTCGGAAAATGCAAATTCTTGCCTGATGGTCATATCATATCTCTCTCTTTTCCATCCTTCTCTAACGCCCCCCCAACTACCTTTTTTCTTTGGACTCATTTTCATCAATTAATAGTTTTTGATGTTATCTGATGTTTAATAAATAAACATCAAGCTCTATTTTTGCTAACTGAAATGTGTGGCGCATGAGCTTGCTCTGAATCTCTATACAGATGCTATATAGATGCTATATAGTATCTATCTACTCCTATATAAATACTATTTATTTATTTATTTATTTATTTTAATTTGATTTATATGCCGCCCTTCTCCGGAGACTCAGGGCGGCTTACAATGTGTTAAGCAATAGCCTTCATACTTTTGTATATATATACAAAGTCAGCTTATTGCTCCCACAATCTGGGTCCTCATTTTACCTACCTTAGAAAGGATGGAAGGCTGAGTCAACCTTGAGAGTATACACTCCTATATAACTAAAGGGAAATTGACAGTAGATCTACAAACTAAATGAAATTCAAATGCATTTAGCAGCATTTCAGCTGTGAATTACCTAAAATTTCTCCAAATATGAAACACATACTATTTACAAGATATCTCAGCAGGAAATAGGAGTAGTGGAATATTTGGTGAGGTGGTGAGCCTAGAAAAATCCACTAATTTACTATAGGTTACCCTTTAGAACATATCTGATCATTTCTTGCATTACATTGAAATATGTCTTAGGATGCCTCTTATGGCTAAATTAAATCATGTCCAGAGACTATAAATATAAATCTGAAATTGTTTGTCTCTTGGACTTGTTCCATTTTTCCTTTAAAATTACTACACTGGCATCAGTTGAAAATCATGCCATTTGTAGGGTGCATTTGTATGAAATGAGATTAAAACTGAAACGTTTTAAAGTGACAGCTCTTAAGCAAGCAGACCTAGAATTATATTATGAGGAGCTCAAGAACAAAATATGGATTATGTTTCGATTGGAAGAGCAGTTTCCTTTTCTCACAATCTGGTATTAATAATATTTTGTGAAAGTTTGTCATTACATTACACTGCCAAAGAACCTTTATTTTATTGAAGTATCTAATTACTCGAAGCTGTTGTAAAAATTGCTAGTTGGTTATTCTTTGGGTGTGCTTTTTTTAAACTGCACTTGCTACTATGTTTTTAACAACAAAAAACAAATTCTGACATGCAAAAATTAATTCCGTGCCAGAAACAGCATCATCTGTTAATATTTGTGTGGCATGTTGCTATTATAAAAAGGCACTGAAAATAAGTTATACCAGGGGTGTCAAACTTGATTTCATTGAGGCCCACATCAGGATTGTATTTGACCTTGGGGGGGGGCAAGTGGGAGTGGCCAGGGTGGGCATGGACAGCTCAATGTCCTGCAGCCCTCTGCCAGCAAAAATGGAGGCTGGGAGGGCCACGTGTGGCCCTCCCGGGCTCCATTTTTGCTGGCAGAGGGCTGCAGGAGGCTGTTGCAGCCAAAAATGGGTCCCAGGAGGGCCACGTGCGGCCCTCTCAAGCCCCATTTTCATTGGCAGAGGCACTGCAGGCCGGTCCTTCACTGTTTCCAGGGTGGCCTTGCCGCCCACGGGCCTTGAGTTTGACACCCCTGAGTTATATATTCAGCAATCAAAATCCTCAGTGCTGTTTACTACTCATTTTTATATGGAGCTCTGAAGTTAGACACTCAGCCCAAATATATAAATTCTGACACTAGATAATCAAATTTTCATCATTTCTCTCTTTTGCCTTTGACAAATTCTCCTTTTAAAATTAAAAACCACAAACTTCTAATATCTTCTTTAAAAAAAAAAAAAAACTCTGAAGTTTTGTCCTTTACAGTTCTGACATGGCTTATGAAAAAAAGTTGCCTCTATTATTCAAAAGTTTTCTAGGATTCATATCTGGAAGATATGATGTCATTTTGATGAACTACTATTAAAATCTTTAAACACTTATCTTTTGGGGATTGTCAAATATGTCAGGCAAGAAAATAAAACAGTGGGGCAAAAAAGCACCTTCCTGATCAGTTTCAACACTCTTTCCAAGTTAATATCCTCCAGATGGATTAGGACTGGATCTCCCAGAAATTTTCCCAGTCTGCCTATTAGGGGTTGATTACAACAAATCTAAAAGACGTCAAATTGTGGAAGACTGATCAGATTCAAGAAGCTGATTGGCTTTTGCCTGTCAGATTGTTTTGTTTTGTTACTGTAGGAAGTTAGCACCCACCCCTCTCCTAGGAAATATTAAAAAGGCAGAATATTATTTTTTCCCTAAAGGAGAAACATGTTTCTAAAGACAAACTCAGAGCCTCAGCTCCCTGCCCCCCCCCCCCCAAGCAGATATTTTGGTGCCAACCTATCTACAAGACAAAGGCTGGGCCAACTTATCTAGAAAACAAAAGACATGGCCCTCAGAACATTATAGGATTAGCTCTCACTCAAAACACACACACACACAAAAAAAAACCCCAGGACAAAGCCATTAAACCATAATAGGAATTCCCAAAGCCCCTTCATTACATCATCACCCAGTACAGTTCAACCAAGCTTGACTTAGAAAACCTATAAGGTTAGCTATGACCTCTACAGCAGCCAATAGCTTGCACAGGAGCAGAAAGCTCAATTTCAAAGCCCAAGAGAGGGTATAAATCTGTCTCTCTCAGATGTGCTCTTTTTTGCCCAGGACATCAAACCACCTGGTCTTATCCACCATTAAACCGTCTTTCTGAGCAGTCTCCATGTTTCCAGTGTTTTTCTTCCCACTTGGAACTGAATTCAGATGGACATTTCTTCCAACATTACTTCTCCAGGAACTCAAGGCAATGTAGATAGCATTCTCTCCTCCATTTTTTGTTTTGCCACAGCTCTGTTGATTATGTTAATCTAGAGAAAGCATCTAACCCAAATCCACTGAGTGCATAATCATGTCTAAAGATCTGAATTATATTTGTCATAATTCAATTCTTTAATGTCTGTGCCCTATTGGCTCTCCCATTGCACACATTTTCAGTGAAATATGATTGTATTGGAATTGTGGAGAGAGCTGGGAAAGAGGAAGAGATTAAATTTTAGGCGAGTCCTTCAGCAAAGTGTCCTTAATATTGTGCTTTTATTTATTTATTATTTACTAAACATATTTATATGGCTGCACATGGTGACTTCTAGGGGCTTACTTTCCTGTGCAATTCTCTAGTCTTGGCAATTATATTTATGTCAGTCTCTTTCCCCCCTCTTTTCTTCACCCCCTTCAATTGATCTATTAACATTTCATTTTTCTTCAGTTGTTTTATTTGCCCAGTTTAAGCTGTTCAAAAGATTATTACAAGGCTGCTACACAATCAAGAGTAGTTTATTATTATTATTATTATTATTATTATTATTATTATTATTATTATTCACTGAGGTTGAGAGACTCTCAGTGGGTTACAGTACAATCAAACAATAAGCACATGTGGTACAATTACAATTGCTTAATAATAACAATAAACTGTCCTCCAAAAAATTAGACCAGTGAAGAAAGTATATGTAGCCAACAAAAAATCAATAAAAATAAATGGTGATATCTATAAATCAAAGGTCTTCTGAAACAGTTCTATTTTTAATAGATTTCTAAAGCCCAGTGATGTAGAAGCAGATGTTATGGTAGAGTTACATAACAGCAGCACTACCCAGAAGAAAAGGATCTATCTATCTATCTATCTATCTATCTATCTATCTATCTATCTATCTATCTATCTAT
>WNWU01000005.1:33446423-33461728 GCA_012654045.1 Ptyas mucosa | reverse complement strand
TTCCGCATAGACTGAATGAGCACGACCATCAGTATATATCTGACAAACTCTGCCTCTTACCTTTTTTTTTTTTAAATTTGATTTATATGCCGCCCTTCTCCGGAGACTCAGGGCGGCTTACAATGTGCTAAGCAATAGCCTTCATACCTTTGTATATTTATACAAAGTCAGCTTATTGCCCCCACAAACTGGGTCCTCAATTTACCTACCTTAGAAAGGATGGAAGGCTGAGTCAACCTTGAGCCTTGGTGAGATTCGAACCTGCAATAATTGCAGGCAGCTGATGTTAATAACAGGGCTTTAGACCACTGTACTATCCAAGGCTCTTACTTTGACCCCACCCACTTGGTATTCTGGTAGGCTGTAGGTCCTTTGTTCTCTGGATGGTCATAAGAGATGGGTTTCCCCCAAACACTGGGATAGGATGTGATTTGAGTCTGAAGATGATAGCATTGACTGCATTGGAGGAGAATGGATGGGGTACCAGGGTTTTGCTTTTGGCTTATTGTTTTTGGTGATATTATGAGTTGCCCAGAATTCTGTTTTTTAAAAATTAATAAATAAATGGATGGATGGATATGAAATTATATTTGCTGATCACTATATCAACAGAACAACAATAGATGAATGATTTGTTCTTCTTGCTGCCCACCGTCTCCACATCCATAATTTGAAGGTGTCTCTTTCTCACTGTCAAACTTTACAGCCATACATGGTCAATGGAATGTACCCGCATTTCTTTCATTGAAATAACAATAACACTGAGACTTATTACATACTGCTTCACAGTGCTTTACAGAACTCTCTAAGCAGTTTACAGCGTCAGCATATTGCCGCCAACAATCTGCATCCTCATTTTACCGACCTTGGAAAGATGGAAGTCAACCTTGAGCCAGTCAGGATTGAAGGAATTTAACTCCTGGCAGCGAGAGCAGAGTTAGCCTGCAATACACCATTCTAATCACTGCACCACTGTGGTCTTGGTTTTCCTATTCTTCATGATTTCATATAAACGTCCTCCCTAAGCTCCTCTTTAGTTATACATTATGTTGTCCATATTTATTTATTCCTGAGCATAGAAAACAAAACTATTCAGCATCTTTGCTTCTCGCCATAAGCATATATCTTGACATTACCTTTCTTAATATTTAATTAATATTTAACTCTGATCTGAATTTGATTTCCACTTTATTAACAGTGTCATCTGCATACCTTACAATATTATTAGCATTTGACATACAATATTGACACCATCTGTCATCAGTTCCAATCCTTTCATTCTTCACTAATTAACTGGATAAGGAATCCTTGCCTTGTTCTCTTTTCTATTCTGAACTATTCTGCATCTTCAACTTTTTTAAAAGCCTTAATATAATATGCTCTCTGTCATGAGCTGTATTGTCAATCCTTGCTATAGCCGATGAACCAAAGATAAACCTCCTTCTGCCCTCTCTTACTTGTGGAGTATCTATTTTACATTACCTATTTGGTCTCTTCTCTATGGTTTTTCCCCCCCTGAAATTACTTGTTCATTTGGCATTTCTCTAAGTATGGCTCAACCCTTCTTCATAAGATGTTAAGCAAAATTTTCCTTGAGTTAGGAATTAATGCATTTTCTTCTTCAAAAGAAGTCCTATGTCTCATCTTTTTTTCCAACTGTAAATCACACTTCCCCAGTGGTGAAATCCATTTTTTTTAAATTACTGGTTCTGTAGGCTTGGCTTGGTGGGTGTGGTGTGGCTTGGAGGGTGTGGCTTGGTAGTGTGGCAGGGGAAGGATACTGCAAAATACCCATTCCCACCCCACTCTTTGGCCAGCCAGAGGTGGCATTTGCCGGTTCTCCGAACTACTCAAAATTTGCACTACCAATTCTCCAGAACCTGCTGGATTTCACCCCTGGTCTTCCCTTCCTGCAGCTTTAAGCAGTTATTTTTTTATTAAAAGTTTTAACAACAATAATAAGAACTACAAGAAAATAAATTACAAAAAAAAAGAAAAAAGAAATAACAGAGAAGGCTAAAAGTGCAATAAGAAAAGAAAACAGAAAAAAGATCAAGATATAAAGAAAGATATAAAGACATAAATAAGTGGCTTCTGATATTCTTTACAGCAGTTATAAGTACAATTGTATTTTAATCTCTCTCTTTAAAGTTACACCATAACTCTCTTCTTTCTATAATCTATCCTGCCTAATCATCAAAACCATAAATCACAGCTTTATACAACTAAATTGATATTTCATGTACTTGGTGCTTTCCTATCTGACAGTTGGTCTATTGCCTGTCATAACTTACGTTCTTACATGGAGTTAGTTTATTTTCTGTGTTGCTCTGATTCTGTAATCCCATTTATAAAAGGTTACAGTATAGTCTCCACACTTCCTTAAACTGTCTTTACCCCTTACAGGATCTGCTGTGATTATTTTTGTCTATCCCTCTCTATGTTCTTGTGACTTGCTTGACCAAATTATTTTCATTTGTATTTTCTTATTGTATTTTTCTGTCTTTTTGGCAGTCCTGACTGAGATGTTTCCTTGTTCTGTCCTGCCTGACACCAGAAAATTGGGTTCCGTGGTTGTCCAACCTTCTTAAAACCAAGGTTTTCATCCTTCACATTTCCTGATGAGATGTTTAAACATAGAATCTAACTGCAACTGCTTGAAATAATCAGCACCTTTTCCTAGGGTTGCATTACTGCCCTTCACATAAACTGAAATACCATTTTGAAAATGAACTTCAATCATTACCCAGTCCTAACATTTATTGGGTAGCTGCTAATTTTAATAGATATAATCCTGTTATACATTGGATTGTTGCTAAGCACATACTTAATGATGTCCTTTTTGAATGTAATTGCCACTCCATTATTTTATATGGACTCATGCCCTGAATCATCTAATAATTTGATTTAAAGTGGCCCATTCCACTTCAGTCACATTAACATTCTTAAAACATCCAATTTGGTAGACTTTATATTTGCTTTGATAATTTCACATTTTCATTGATTCATGCTTCTTTCATCCAGAGGCCTCTGTACCATCCAATGCTTTGATCAAAACCAAGGGAACGTCATGCTGTTACAACACATAAGGGTTATGGTGGCACTTAAAGTACAAAGATATCACAGTCTGGGCATGATTTTGGAGTTTCTTCTTGAAAGTAGATTGATTTCTCTCAACCTGCAAAGCCTCCTGCTCCTCAGTTCCATTGTAGTTACTCATTATGCTGCATATGGGTATGGGCATCTATGTTTCTGCTTCTGAGAGAATGAACAAAAAATAAAAAATAAAATGCCAAGAACGTACACCAAACTATATTCCCAGCAGGATCACACAAAGTGTGAAGGTTATCCCAGTTGTCCATGTAAAGCAAACAGGCACCCATATTGGGCAGCAGCAATAAAGGATGGTGCCGAAGGAAGAGGTTCACTTTAGCAAAGGGATCATTTCATACTGTGCAGCAGAAGGCATTGGTAAACAATTTCTATATTTTACTGAGAACGCCACATGGATAGAAGAGATAAAGCAATTGACAATACAGTGGTGGATAATGGGCCTCTTAAGTCAGATAGCACGCAACATGCTACTGAAGAATTGCTGAGGATCTTTCAGAGTACTAATGGCATTTATGACATAGCTAGGTTAAAGCCTTCAGGATATCTAGTTGACGATGCTGCCATGCAGGGAAAGAAAAGCTGAAGCTGCAAGAAACAGAATTACAGTGAGAACATAGAATGTAAGGAGCATAAACATGGAAAGCTCAACACAGTGAAAGATGAAATGAATTGACTACACATTGACATCTTATAAATCAGTAAGTAGATAAAATTTGACCGTTTTAGTAAAAAGGTCACACTATGATAGTCCCATTAGATAGAAATCAACTGCACTAGAGTTACTTCCAATTGCTATCTCATTGTTCTAGACTTTAAAACATTTCATGCCCTTTTGGCTAGGCAATGGTTCCTGAATATTTCTACCAAGGTCACCTTCCTCTCTACCTGCTATTTATATTATTCAGGACATGAAAATCAAAGAATGAATGCTATTTTCAAAGTCAAAAAGGATGTAGCAAGAACAATACTTGGCTACAATATAATCATATAACTAAATGATATTGATTAGACATTGTGAACAACTCTTTAATATGACAATTATCTGAGTTTATGCTTCAATCGCTAGTGCAGAAGATGAGGTTTTATGGTCACATTCTCTCTGAAATTGACATAATATCTAAATAAGATGAGCTGCTTCCAGAAATTGGAATGCCAAAGTTGGAAATATTAAAAAGGTTGGACTGAATGATCTAGAAAATTGTAACTAAGCAGGGGAGCAACTTATCAATTTCTGTGAAACCAATGATTTTTTTTCACTGCTAACATGGTTTTTGGAGTCCTAGTAGCACAGTGGTTAAAGACTTTTAGCTATACAATTTGGATGAACACCCTTTGAATGGTGTGAGAGGAGGAATGGATTTCCAGAGAAAAAATTGCAGACTACAGGAACCAGGAGCACTACTCAGGTGACCCTGAGGACACAGATAACCTCCAAGTGCTTCAACAACCTTCTAAAAGGATGCAAATGACCAGCTGTTTGCAAGGAATATAAATCCTTCCATTCCCCACTATCCTGTCAGAGCTGAAGAAGCTTCTTGGATGAGAAGCGAAATGTCTTCAAAGAGAAAACAAGAAAGTCCGGTTGCCTCCTGAAAAAGCACCTTTGGGACAACCATGACCTGGATGACAGGATCTCTACAGACTTGCAGTCATCGTCATTATCACCAATTCAATTGTGTCTGACCTCTATGGATCAGCACTTTCCATGCCTCTCTGTCTCGCATCACCTCCTTAAGATCTGCCATGATCATCCCAATGTCATCTTTTATAGTGTCTAGCCAGCAGGTGCAAATATTTTATTTGCCTGCAATACTGCAAAACTGGCAAACTCTGCCCACAGCCTGGAGTTCAATACCGATGGAGCTCAAGGTGGACTCAGCCTTCCATCCTTCCGAGGGCAGTAAAATGAGAGCCCAGATTGTTAGGTGCAATATGCAAATAATCCTGACATTGTAAACCACCCAGAGAGTGCTGTAAAGTACTATGGGGCAGTATATAAGTCTAAATGCTATTGTTATTTGAAGGCGTATGAATGTTTTACAATTTGCTAGGGTTTTTCTATGCTGTTAAATGAATGCACAAAAATAACTAATTTGTAAAGTTCACAAGTCTGCCTTATTCAATTCCAGACTATATACCCTTCATCACCTCAGAATCACAGTGGCTGATTTAAAGTTATTTAAAAAGGAAGATGTGAGAAAATGCGACTGTACATTTAAACTATTGCAGACAGAGAAGAGACAACAGACATAGGGTGCTTTACTGTTAAGACAGTCAACAAACTGACCAGGCACATCAGACTTTTAATCATATTCTCTCTCATATGATATATATCAGTAGTGGGTTCCACTTATCTTCGCTACCAGTTTGGAATCAGGAGCGCATGCACATGTGCGCTTGTTTCACTCACGCGTGGCCCTTCTGCGCATGCACAGAGCGTCCGTGATGACATCCGGGCAGGTAGGCAGAGCCTCCCGCTGCTGCTACTACCGGTTTGCCCGAACTGGGGCGAACTGGTAGAAACCGACCACTGATATATATGGTAGTACTATTTAAAATATAGCATTTTAATATATGAGGTTTTAAGAGGGAAACAAAGGATTGTTGGAAGCCGCAGAAGAGGTGTTCAATGTGGGAATGGGATATTAATCAGTCATTAGAGAAATCCACATGGACTTCACATATATGGCACTGATGATTTACTTACAGCTTCATACTAAGTGCCAATCTTAAGGTATTGGAAGGAAAATCCATCTGGTTCAGTTCCAAGCTGGGAGAAAGATGCTGGAAACAACATGGAGGTTGATTGGAAAGAAAGTTTATTGATGAACAGAACCACACACAAAGACATTGTGCAGTTCTGGGTCAGCTGAACAAATGGCTGAATAGGTGGATGGATCTTTATAGTTTCTGTAACTGATGTTTGGGATTTGTGCAATATGGGCTTTGTGTTTCTAAAAGGGTGTTGGGCAATTCCTATTGTGACTAATGGCTTTTGTCCTGTGTTGGATCTTGAGTGAGGGGCTGCTTGTTTTAATTCTGTTATTCTGCTTTTGTTAGCTATCAAACTTTGCCACAGGGAGTTTCAAAATATCCTGTCTTGAATGGATTTCTGCCTGCAGTATATGCTTTGCTTATGAATGGAACCATCTAAATCGTTGGCTTCCTCTTTCAATAAGCTTTATATCTCCTCAAGTGCTGGCATATGCTGTGGGCTATCAAGAAAGTCTGGGAGTTGCTTTCTGCCTCTAAAAACATGTTTCTCTATTTCTCCTTTAGGGAAATATAACATTATACATTTTTTAAATATCTCCCAAGATATTTCATTCTTCGGGGGGGGGGGGGACTTCCCAGAAAGGTATTCAAGCATCTCATCCATGTACAGAAGATAGCAGCAGGGAATAAGAACAAAACAACTTTAGGAAAATTAATGAAGGAGAATGTCTAGCTAGTAGCAAGCAAGGATTGGATATATTCTGTGGCTTTGACAGGACACTTGTTGTGGTTCCCTGGCCCTTTCTTTGTTACCCACTGGATTTCCCGATCTATCTGATACTTCAGTTTAAAATTACTTAATTAAAAACATGAAAAGATGATGTGCCACAAAACTCTAATTACCAGTGCTGTTTTATTCCTAATAATCTAAGCGCTAAATGGGCCCCATTAGTATTCAGAGAATATAATAATACATTGGTGGGTATAGCCATCTCGTTTGATTGGAAAAGGCAAAGATTATCAAGAATAGTACAAAATGTCCTGCAGGAAGGGTAGCTAGAGGACAATGGTAGCATATTTCTGGTAAATTGGTAGTTTAACTTTATTTTTCTGATATTTATTTATTGCTTGCCTTTATTATTTGTATAAGTAACTTAAGGCAGCGAATACAGATAATATTCCTTCCTCCTCCTCTTTTCCCCACAACATTTGAGGCCGTGGTAGGTTGCTCCCAGTTCAGTCTGGTTCTTGCGAACCGGTAGTAATGGCGCCAGGAGGCTCCGCCCTTCTGCCCTGATGTCATCACTGACGATCTGCGTGCACGAAAACGAAGCGAGCACACACACACACGCTCCCATTGTGAACCGGTAGTAAAGGCAAGTGGAACCCACCCCTTAAAGGTAAATGGAACCTGATTTGAAGTTGAAGTAAGAAAGAGTTGTTCTGACCTAGGCTTCCTGAGTCAGTAAAACACATGAGTAGTCCCAAAAACCTGTTTTATTTCAACAGCTGTGAATTCTGTTCATTCACAGAGGAGTCCAAAATAGTTGTAAAGAGTCCTTCGAGATAAGATTGATATTCACTCACCTTTATCTCCCTTGACATGCTGCCAAAGAACCTAATTGGCAAAGCCACATGAAGTCCAGCATCAAACAGAGCTTCAGACTTTAAACTGCACAGAATTAACAATGTTGCTTCCTGCAAAGGCCCATGTGCCTTTGCTCCTTTTTTAAGTCTTATGGGAGGGACCAATCATCTCCAAGCCCTTCTCCCGAGTCGTCCCTTTTATTTTAACTGTTCTTGCCTTCTGGCAGCTCCGCATGCATGGACTGGGAACAGGCTCCCCCTGTTTCTCTGCCTTGCTGAGATCCGGCTCTGGAGGCAGCACGTACCTCCCAGATGGCCCTTTCTCTGCCTCCGATGCAGAGCCCTTGTCTGAGCCTTCCCCAGACTCCAGGACTGGCCCATGGTCCTCCCCAGCCTCCTCACTGTCTGATCCTGCTGCCAGCTCCGCAGGCTGTTGACGGACCACAACAAGAGTGACTGGCTCAAAGTTATCCAGCCAATTTTCATGAATGATAATTCAAACTTTTTATTTTCTGGTAAATTGGTAGTTTTAAGTGCTTATTGTCTTCATGGCATCCGTTATAGGAATGCCAACTCCCCAGCAGCCATTTGTGAGAATGTCTTCAACATGTGTGTGTTCAAAATCCCAAATGTGTTTTGAAAGGTTGAGTAGCTCTAGGCAGCAGAATGCCAAATGTTTGGAAAAACAGAATCCAGAAAATAGGAACGTTCTACTGCTGCTTGGGTTAAATTACTATGCACAAGGCCAGGGCCTGAGAGTTGAAAGGGTCCTCAAAAATTTAATTTAAACCAAAAATGCATACCACACATTTTGAAGCAGAAATCTTACTCAGCTCTATTCCTCCTCCTCCAGGCATTCTAGAGATATAAAGATGTCAGCATAAACAGAGCTTAGTTCTGCAGAATATCCAAATTCTTTTTTTTTTAAATTGATATTGAGACAGAAAAGTTGCTACTGGCATTGGCTAGTAAATGTTGGGAGGAAGTGAGGAAGGAGCAGGGGTGAAATCCAGCAGGTTCTGACAGGTTCTGGAGAACTGGTAGCGGAAATTTTGAGCAGTTCAGAGAACTGGCAAAAACCACCTCTGGCTGGCCCCAGAGTGGGGAGGGAATGGAGATTTTGCAGTATCCTTCCCCTGCCACACCCACCAAACCACACCACGCCCACCAAGCCACGCCCATAGAACCGGTAATAAAAAAATTTGGATTTCACCACTTGACCACTGAGTACTGAATATGCTCTTCCTATGGGCAGGGGAAAGACAGCATAGCAAGAGGGGGAGCTTGCAGAGGAAAGAAAGCATCTGAATATAGGGCTATGGGTTCTTCTACTTTGGTTGTGTTATCTGGAAAAGAACATAGACAACAAGCTGGAGTCTTAAAGGAAGGCTCTGTGCTTATATTACAGGTCCTCTTTGATTCAAATATATTTTGTACTTTCCCCCTTCTTGGGAATGGCCGAGCTCATATACCAGTTTGAAATGCACGCACTGATATTTTGATGTTCAGAAGAGTGGTGCTGCACAGCACCTGTGCTGAACCAGTAAGCAGACAAAATCATGGCTTTGCTGTGCTCCAGTCATGTATTGCTTCAAAATTTGAAATCTTAACTTCCTTTTGGTGGACTTCTGATTTCTTTATGATTTACAATGGCAGCTTCTGGGAGCTGAAGTCCACTTAAAGTTGCCAAGGTTGAGAAACATTGATGTAATCCTCCCAGGATGTAATAGGTTTACCTGATTTCCTTAACTGGAACTGGATTGCGTGATCTACTGTAGGTACATGTAATACATTTTCTCTGTTAATCAGTTCTCTCTTACTAGTCTTGGAAGAAATAACCACCTGGTTCAGTTTCAAGTGGGGAGAAAAACACTGGAAACATGGAGGCTGATTGGAAAGGTGGTTTATTGATGAACAGGACCACATGGGTTTGAGGTCCTGTGGTGCAGCTGAACACATGGAGTGGAGAGTGAGAGTTATTTAAACCCTCTCTTGGGCCTTGCCCTTGAGCTTCCTGTTCCTGTGGCAAGATCAGGTATTCTATTGGTTGCTGTAGTCAGACTTCCATGTGGCCATGTGGGGTCAGTTTGTCTGAATCAAGTTTGAAGCCTGCTGGGTGATGCAACGAAGAAGCTTGTGTTCTGAAAGGGTGTTGGGCAATTCCTATTGTGTCTTAATGCTTTCGTGGTTTGGATCTTGAGTGAGGGCTGATCCTACCATTCTACCTTTGTTCAAAATATCCTGTCTTGAATGGATTAGCAAATCTGCATTTCTAAAAGCTGACCTCAGCTTAGTATCTGGTTCCCTAGGGGCAGGGAACTGTGGCTCTGAGTTTCTGTCTTTAGAAATATGTTTGTCTTTTAGGGAAAATATAATATTCTGCCTTTTTAATATTTCCCAAAATATTTCATTCTTCTAAGAGGGGTGGATGCTAACTTTCTACACTAGGTATTCCATCCAAGAGATTCTTTCATAGAAGCATAAAACAGAAACAATACATAAAGTATAATTAAACCCTTGTTTTGATTTGACCAAGTTAATTGAATTGAGATCTTCAACAGAGTTTATATATTATCCTTCAGGTTGGATCAAACATGCTGTTTAGTTTTCAATGCTGGGTCATTTTTTCATCTTGTAAGAGATGGATACATTTAATGAAGAACGCTGTCAGAAGAGCTACTTTCTGTGTGCAGATAGTGAATATTGCATCATACTAAATTATTTTAATTTCTAGGAGTTTTTTTAAAAACACAATCTGACATATGTTGTCCAACTGTTTCACTTGCCTGGGCCATATGGAGTGAAGAGAATTGTCTTGGGCCACATATAAAATATATAAGATAGTTAATGAATGTATATAACAAACTTTCTATATTTTTTTATAATTTGGGGGGGCACATTACGAGCTGCCCAGAGCCACATGCAGTTCGTGGACTGTGGGTTGGACAAGCCTGGTATAGCAAATGAGAATATAGAGGATGTGATTATTTCCCCCTTGTCAAAACTCCACACCTCTTGTTCTTAGTGCTAAGGACTTCTTGTTTCAAAGCAAGCAAAATTGCAGCTGGGATGTATGTGTTTTGAAAGGAAAATTATGCAAACTCATATTTGTGAATAATATTTACAAAATTAATTTAATTGCTTCCTGTGAAGAGATTCAGCCTTTCCATTGTATCCAATTTTTTAGAATCTTTGCCAGTGAAAAATCCTCATGATGTCTGACTTAGCTGATACTGTGCCAGCGGTTAACTTATCTGAAAACTGTTATTATTATTTTTATTATTTTATTTAATTTGTGGTGTCTGCACAAATTCACTTGGCTTTTTATAGCATCCATATGCATAAAATGAGTAGATAAGTACTCTACCAATAGAAGTACTTTCCATAATAATGAAGAGCTTGACATAACTCTATTCTTGGCAGTGCTTAATTTCTTTCATCAACTAATAATTTTGGCACGTTCATCTGTCCTTCCTTTCAAGTGGATGTCTTTTGTGTACTAAAATGCTGACATTATTTATAAGGAACACTGCATCTGAGTGTGCTTGCAATCAGTCCTACAGGACAATTTCAGTCCACGTTAGTTCAATTTATTCCATCTAAATGACTCTAAAGTGTAAATAAAATTGAGTCAAAGCTACTGTATTTGACTCATGTTACAACTGCAACAGGATACTGTTAAACAAGATGCCGACTACAAAATGGAGGAAGTAAGGAACTAAGGAAGCTGTTGCAAATCTCAAAGTTTGTAGGAATATGAAAAACAGATTGACCACAAAATGTTCCTACCTCAAAGAAGCCATTTTGAGGGTTTCAAATAGGAATTTGGCTATTTCAGGAGCCATTTTATGAATGTTCTGAAATCAACAGGTGGACTGTTCTATGCTTTGGCTTGAGCCACCTTTTCTCAAACGTTTCTCAGCCAAAGTTGGTGCCAGAGTTTGGGACTACCCATGTTTCTGTGCAGTTAGTTTAGTTTGGATGGTGCAATGAGCCCTCAAAAGAGCTCTTGTGGTACAAAAGAGCCCTGGTGGTGCAGTGGTTAAAGTGCAATATTGCAGAAAAACTCTGTCCACAGCCTGGAGTTCAATCCTGATGGGGCTCAAGGTTAACTCAGTTTCCATACTTCCAAGGTTGGTAAAATGAAGACTCAGATTGTTGGGAGCAATATGCAAATAATACTCTACATTGTTAAACTGCTCAGAGAGTGCTGTAATGTGCCATGGGGTAGTATATAAGCCTAAAATGCTAAAAAGTTATGCTAATGTGAGAAAAGAGGGCTGAAAGGAAATATGGCCTGACAGACCATGCCTGCTTGAGGTTATAGGATTGCCTGACTGTCTCTCTTTTTTAAAAAGATTGCAAGGGGCAAGAGAGTTCATGATCAGTGTTCCATGAGTATTCTGCTGTGGTTTTTTTGTAGGCAATTGTGATAAAGAGATGGGAGCAGGGGTGAAATTCAGCAGGTTCTGACAGGTTCTGGAGAACCGGTAGCGGACATTTTGAGTAGTTCAGAGAACCGGCAAATATCACCTCTGGCTGGCCCCAGAGTGGGGTGGGAATGGAGATTTTGCAATATCCTTCCCCTGCCATGCCCACCAAGCCACACCCACAGAACTGGTAGGGAAAAAATTTGGATTTCACCCCTAGATGGGTGTATAAATGTATGTACTACTTTGCTTCATAGGCAAGTGTTGCAAATGCTGCTGGGATGTACAGATGTAAACATTACTAATACAACATTGGTTTGAACTTGGTGGGCATGTACGTTCTACAGAGCTCTATTCTCATCTGTTCATATATCATTAATATTATCCATGCAATTAAGAAACACCGGGAGCCTTTTTATTTTTGCAGCTAGCAGCACCCCAGCGTACAAGCAAAAAAGATAAGAAAATACAATACAACTGCTGTTTTTGGACTTGCACTTGTGGCAGGCAAGCTGCCAAAAAGCAAGCAATAAACCCGGGGCCTACAGAAAATTTGCCAAGGAGAAGATTTTTATTTTTTTTAAATCAAAACATGAACTAAACATTTTAGGGGAGATGTTTGGATGTATTTTTTCTGTTGCGGGAAAGAGGATATGCTAAGACAAGAAGTAATGGATGGAAACTAATCAAGGAGAGAAGCAACCTAGAACTAAGGAAAAATTTCCTGGCAGTGAGAACAATAAACCAGTGGAATGGGTTGCTTTCGGAAACTTCATCACTGGAGGCTTTTAAAAAGAGACTAGACAGCCATTTGTGTGAAATGGTATAGGGCCGTGATGGCGAACCTATGGCATGCGTGCCACAGGTGGCACACGGAGCCATTTCTGTGAGCACGTAAGCGTTGACCTAGCTCAGCTCCAGTATGCATGCACACACCAGCCAGCTGATTTTCGGGCCTTCCGGGCCCACCGGAAGTCGGGAAACGAGCCATTTCCAGCCTCCAGGGGTATGGAGAAGGCCGTTTTCACCCTCCCTAGGCTCCTAGAAAGCCTCTGGAGCCTGGGGAGGGCAAAAACCAGACCTACTGGGCCCACCAGTAATATTTTTGCCGTCATGTGCGAAAAGCAGGGGGAGCACGGGGGGAGCACAAGGGGGGGTTGCGTGCGCATACGCAGGGGGGCATTGAATTATGGGTGTGGGCACGCACACACGTGATCCCCCGCCCTCCCACCTTAGCACGCGACGGCAAAAAAGTTAGCCATCACTGGTATAGGGTCTCCTGCTTGACAGGGTTCGACTAGAAGACCTCCAAGGTCCCTTCCAATTCTGCTATTTTGCCCACCCCCAACTCCCATTCTGCTTTTTTGGAACAATGGGACATTGCTCTGTGCAAAGAATGCAGGAAGTGTCAGCAAAGAGTATACACTCCCTGCAGGGTCACCCAAGGTATGAAAACCATCCCAGCTGCCCAACTAAAGCAAACAGGCACCTATGTTAAGCAACAGCAGCACAGGAAAATGCTGATGGTCATTTTAGTGACAATGGCAAAAGGATGATTTCATGGTGCATGGAAAAAGACAATTGTAAACCACTCCTGTATTTTACCAGGGAAGTCACGTGGATGAAAAAAGATGAAGTGAATGACAATATAGTGTCAGATAAAGGGCCCCTCAGGTCAGATGGCACTCAAAGAAAAAGCCGAAGAATTTTCTGGAGGATTAATGGTGTTTATGATGTGGCTAGATTAAAGCCCTTGGGACGTCTCGTTGTTGATGTGTCCATGCCGGAAAAGAAAATACAAAGCTGAAAAGACAGAATGACTGTGAGAACATGGATTGGAACATGAATATAGGAAAGCTCAACACAGTGAAAGATGAAATGAATCGACTGCACAATGGCATCTTAGGCATCAGTGAATGGAATGTTTTTTTCTCCCCCAAGCTCAGAATGCTTGAATTGGCCAATGCAAACTCAGAATATTTTGTACTCTATGAAGCATTATCTCTTAGCTAAGAATAGTGCAGATCCAAGAAACTGCAGACAAAGGTGTCTTTCAGATAGCCGTGTTAAAATGCTATCTGCCAGTCCTTGAGCCAGCAGAAAAATATGACAGCATAAATGGAGCTGTCCCCCTTGTTGATCTGTAATCTGCAACAGTAACAGGGCTAGCAAAGAACATTCTTCTTATACACCAATTGTGAGCCTTTAAAAAAAAGGGGGGGGGAACAGCGGATTCTCTTGGTTTCATTTCCCTTCCATCTCCCAGTGGAAAAACAACCATTAATGACATTCTCTAATTTATTTATTTAGTGTATGGGGCAGGGGTGAAATCTAAAATTTGTTACTACCGGTTCTGTGGGCGTGGCTTGGTGGTGGTGGTGGAATGTGACTGGGTGGGCGTGGCCAACTTTTTTTTTTTACTTTTAAAAGCATTTTTTCTACAACCTTAAGAGGTTGCAGAAAAAAATGCTTTTAGAAGCCTCTGACGATCAAGCAACTCAGCTGGGATCGTCAGAGGCTTTTAAAAGCATTTTTTTTTCTACAACCTCTTCAGCCAAAAAAAATGCTTTTAAAAGTCTCTGGCGATCCCAGCTGAGCCACGTGATCATCAGAGGCTTTTTTTTACTTTTAAAAGCATTTTTTCAGCCAAAGAGGTTGTAGAAAAAATGCTTTTAAAAGCCTCTGACGATCCCAGCTGAGCCGCGTGATCATCAGAGGCTTTTTTTTTTTACTTTTAAAAGTATTTTTTCAGCCGAAGAGGTTGTAGAAAAAATGCTTCTAAAAGTGATGATTGCGTGGCTCAGCTGGGCATGGGGGGGGGGGTTTGCAGGGATTTTTGCTACCGGTTCTCCGAACCACCCGTGCCATCGCTACTGGATTGGGTGATCCAGTCCAAATCAGGAGCATTTCACCCCGGTATGGGGATGTTACATTATCCAGGAGACTACAATGCTAATACAGAGTAGTAGTTTGGCTGCCTAAGACTGCTAACCCTGTTTGGATCATGCTTGAATGCTTTCCAAGGTGCTTCATGGGGGTTTACGGAGGTATAGGGTGTGAATTAGCTTTGCACCAAAAAAATCCACCAGACAAACAGAATCCTGCAGTGTTATCTGGAGCACTCTCCCTCTACCAAAGCTGCCTTACAGCTGGGCATCACAACTGGGAAGATCCAGGGCTGGCACGATTCTGTCTGCTTGCATGAAGCACTGACTCGTCTTCCCACAGAAGTGGTACCTATTTATCTACTCGCAAATAACATGCTTTTGAATTGCTAAGTGGGCAGAAGCTGAGGCAAATGATGGGAGCTCACCCCGCCATGCAGTGCTTTGTCTCAAACTGCTGGAGCAAAGATCATCTCCAGAATTATTAAGCCCCTGAGTCACTGCACTGTTAACACTCTCTAAGATAAGATGGGATGGGATGGGATGGGATGGGATGGGATGGGATGGGATGGGA
>WNWU01000005.1:33415901-33436883 GCA_012654045.1 Ptyas mucosa | reverse complement strand
ATATATATATATATATATATATATATATATATATATATGAAGAAAAGCCCCATCAAGTCCACTGATCTTTTATTTATGTAAACACTGCCAAAAGAGATACTGAGCTAGCTGGGATCACACAGGCAAGCATAGGCATCCGTGTATATATCAAAATAATGAAATATGCAATGTCAAGTGAACTCACTACTTTGCATTTGTATCATGTTGCATGCAAGTTTTGCCACTTGCTCTCTTGCCCATCCTTATGGATGCTCCCACATGCATAGAAAGGGCAGGGTCCAAAATCATATTCAAGGAACGCTAGTTCATCTTGTAGACAAGAATCTCAACCTTCTGCTTCCAAAGTTAAGAGCCTGCAATGATATCAGGACAAAATGTGACAAACATAATGAATGCCTGAGGGGAAAAGCTTGATTTCACTGACCAGGGTCTCCTAAGCTCTGCCTTCTTAATATTATGCTGTTTCAAGTATTGTAAGTCACACTGGGCCTTTAGCCATAATTCTCTGCTTGCCCCCACACATTTACTTGGTGCTGCTGCCTTTTCTTCCCAACTCTCATAAAAGATGACAGTTTTGACACTTAACCTATGAGCAAAAGAAAGATACAGCAGCAGTTAAGGTGAAGCCCTTGAGTTTCAATGATACAAAATATACAGATATGCAAAAAAAAATGGATGAACAGGAATGGAGCTGTCAGTGGGTCACTGAATAAATTAGCAATTAAATCATGAATTAAGAGTGTGAAAAAGGTCAGACAGAGAACAAGCAAACAGGAATGCTTCTCGGTTAGAACCCAAGAGTGAGATGGGCTTGTCTCATCTATTTTTTTCTTTGAGTTATGTGGTAGCAGCGAAGATGAAAGAAAAGCTGCCATTTAAATTTTCCATGATGTTCTATTATTCTGAAAATGTGGTTAATTTAAAAAAAATTGGGGGGGGGGTTATGGTAGTATATTACTTGTCTTCAAAATCAGCCAAATCGCTTGAATGTGTATTGGAAATCTGCAGATTCCCCACTGGCCTGATGTGAGAATTGGCTCCTGTAGAAATTTAAAGGTGCTGGAAGCTCATGCTAAATTCACATTAATTTTTTCCTTATGGGCTTGGGCCCATTAGAACCTAGGAGAAGAGAGTGTCAAAACAGGTAAGATCATTGGTTGTGCCATCATAATCCAATAACCACTCCTTTTGTACATGTATTGACATCATACATCCATCATATACAAAGGGGCAGGCTTTCTATTGAGATGCCACAATCACCCTCTTGTTCCTGTAGAAATCACTGCTTAAGCCTTAAACATCATGTTATAAATGATATGCTTTATAGTGTAGACATAGATTTCTACTCTAATCATCACATGTCGTTTGTAGTCCTCTTTCACCCATGGATAGATTAAAAAGAGGTTCTATGAGCAGATGACTATACAGGCTAATCTTCCTCACCTTCCCTAAGGCTGATTGGCTGGCTGAGAATCCTACAAGTTGAATTTCCAAACATCCAAAAAGTAACAAGTTGAAAAAAGCTGGCATGGATTTTATAATGAGACCCACCACTGCCCATTTGTGCTTTGATTCCTCTCCTTGAAAGACACATTCTCCGGTATTTGCTTTCTTCAGATTCTTTCAGAGGACATCCATCTTCATGTCTTCAGTCAGGTCAGGCTGTGAATAAGCGCAGTGTGACATATTGATCAATTTTATAAAGCTTAGCATTTATTTTAGGTTGCTGAATGGTTTTTTTTTGACAAGCTTCTACATTTTTCTTTTCTTTTCTTTTTAATCTTGACTAATTTTGATCATTTTTGTACAGGGCTTGACTTCCCAAAAATCCGATAGCTATTGAAAACATTTGGTTGGCTAGCAATAGCTTTCTAGGCAGGGAAGCAGGATTTGACCACAAGGGGTATGAAAGTATGTACCGTCTGAAGGTTTGGTGTGTGTGTGTGTGTGAGAGAGAGAGACAGACAGAGAGAGAGAGAGAGGCGAGAGAGGGAGGGAGGGAAACTCTTTGAGTTAGTGTTGTCTCCTGCCTATTGCATGGACAAGTGCCTGCAGTTTTCTTTGCAAGCATTGTCAGAAGTGATTTGCCATTGCCTCTTTACTAGGATTGGGAGAGAGTGATTAACCCAAGCTCACCTAGCTGGCTTCATACCTAAGGCAGAACTAAGCCTTATGAATCCCTGGTTTGTAGCCTTGGGCCTTAGCCACTATACCAAACTGGCTCAATCCTCCTTGGACTCCAAATAAATTGTTACCTTCTTCCTCTTAAAACCAGCAGTTTAAAAAGTTTTGTTGTACAACTCACAGGATGAGTCACTACTAAAGGCTGAACAGCCCAAATCAAGATGCAGAACATCAGGCGACCTGTTTTAGTTGTTTGCCCCTTTTAACAGAGAGGGTGATAGATGAAAAAGGGACAATGTGAAGGTGGCATCTAAAATTGGTTTTTTAGTCCCTCCTATCCAGAACCTTTTTTTCATGCACATTCCAACCACTTTTCAGGTACCATATCTGGAGTTGACCCTTTGGTTGAAGGTTTTGCAATCAGTGGCTTCCAGATGGAAACTTGGCTTCCATGATTAGGAACACCTTGCACTATCAGGTCTCACAGTAACAGGTGGCATGAGACAAAAAGGTTGTTTTCCAAAGCGGAAATGAGGAAAACAGTGCTACAGTGTCTCTGCTGTTCCAAATGAAAGACTGGAAAGTTTCTTCCTTTGTACCAAAGTGCTTGGCACTGTCCCCAGACCCATTTTATATTGTGTTCTCTGAAGAAGCTTTGTTTTATTAAAACAATATGACAAAGGAACCAGCAAGGGAGGGAGAGGACTGTGTTGTTCAGTAGACACTTTGCATTTCAGACTTGACCTTCTTCATATTGATCAAATGTCCCTTGCTTATGAAATTAATAATCATAATCACAGAAAGCAGAAATGAAACCAGCATCTCCTAATTTCAGGAAATGGCAAACTGTCCAGCTTGCTAATGATAAACCATGCTGGATCTTTGTACCAAGAACTTAAGAGCTCCCTGTGCCATCAGCCTGTCTGCAAAAGCTCCGATTTGAGACATTGCATTCTTCCATTGAAATGCTTTGTTTTGAAGAGGACATGTGAACTCTGAAGGATCATGTTTGCCAACATCAAAATATAGCACAACACCTAGAAGAGACTCAAAAATTCAGAATTTGGGGGGTGGATGGGTTCCATCTTTTCAGTTTTTACAAAAATGGCAATCTTGCTGTCACATATTTTCAAGAAACATTTTAACTGAAAAAGATTGCTTAAAAAAAGAGCATAGAACACAACCACTTCTAGTAGTCTCATGTACAAGTTTTCACTGGAAATGTCAATTCATCAACATGAATATTATTGTTGGATAATATCACTGTTCTCCCTGAAGGGGTCATTAGAGGCAAAGGAAAAAAAAACCCTTTGTTAATTGCACAACTGTATGTAATGTGTATTTAGGAATAATGCAATCATGCTCTATTGTGAGTTGGGTGCTCACATTGCAACAAGCCAGGGGTGGACAATTAATTTCCCCAAAGGCCACATGAGAAACTGGGACTGTTGTGGAGGGCTGAACCAATGTAACCTGATTTGAGTTCCTCAAACTCTGACATCTTAACTCTTCAGGCTGCTGCAGGCAAGGGGTGACCACTGTGCAGGTCTAGAAAAGCACTTTCTCTCCTGGCCCTCCTATTGCACCAGCTGACTGAAGGAGCACATGTGACTTTGCATAGTCAGATCCAACTCAACTTTTTTTCCAGCCCCCTGCAATGCCCTTATATATATTTGATTTCTAATTTCATGTGGGCCAGACAGAGGATGTGGTAAAGGGGCCATAAAATGCAATAAGCCATATATTATGCTTAGAAATAATGGTGATTGGGTCACACTCCATAGGAGACTATTCTTAAAAAGTGACCAAGAGTTGAAACTGTTGCAAAATGATTGTTAAAATAACATATGATACCAGTGGTGGGTAGCCCCCGGTTCAGACCAGTTTGCAAGAACCGGTAGTAAAATCGGTGGGAGGCTCCGCCCACTGACCCCGACGTCATCAGAAGCGCATGTGGCCCCGTTTGCGAACTGGTAGTAAAGGTAAGCAGAACCCATCCCTGTATGATACCTATACTGAAAGTTCAACATTGGTTGTTGATAGATTTTATTGTGTTTCCCCAAAAATAAGACCCATCCGGAAAATAAGCCCTAGCATGATTTTTTCAGGATGCTCATAATAAGCCCTACCCCAAAAATATGCACCAGTTAAGATCATCAGCCAGGCAGACACATTTAGTACCGTATTTCCCCAAAATAAGACATTACCTGAAAATAAACCCTAATGCATTTTTTTGAGCAAAAATTAATATAAGACCTGGATTTATTATTGGGGAAACACAGTAAGGTCTGAAGAACTTCATTATTGGATCCTGCCTCTTCTGTTACAAATCTGCCTCGCCATTAAAATCTACAGGACAAGCACTTCTGAACTCCCCAGAGAGATAAGCTTGTTTATCTGATACATAGGCAATCTTTTCCTATGTGAATTGCAGACTATGGAATGCATTCCTTTGGGAGTTTCGTTTGGCTATCAATTCTCTCAGCCTTTAGAAGAGCTGCTAAGGAGTGTTTTAATTGTAACTGGTTGTTAACATTTATTTATTTATTGTATTCTGCCTTTTACTGATCGTGAATAGCCTTTTCAAACTGAATAGGTGAAGGCAAACCTTCTAGCAAGGTGAACCTTCCACCAGTGAATCTATAGAGAAAAAGTTCAGTGTTTCATTTATACAAAAAGTGCAAGGTGGAGTGCACAGGAGGGGGGTATCGCTTACAATGAAATGAAGTGTAGTGGCACTTGAACCAACTCAAGACAGAAAACATTATTTGTGAGAGCCAGAAGGAAAAGTATTTGCTTCCCTGATGAGCAGGGGATGAATTCAGGATCACATCTTTAGAAAATTATTAGCAGCCCAATGTATATCGGTCATGCAAATTAGCCTGCGTAATGTGTGAAATATAGAAATTATAAATTGTTCTCCTTTCTTAAGTTTCATTTCTGTTTTATTCCCTGGAGAAACTGTATCTAATAGTTCCTCATATGATGTTAAGTAAATTGCTTCTGTAATGCTTTCATTTCTTGGAGAGATGTGTATTTGGGAAATAAAAGAAAGGAAAACTTATTAGAACAAAATGAAATGTCAGAAAATCTATTTAATTCTTTTAAAAAAGGTGGGGAAAGCATCCAGAATATGGCTTCTGAATTTTTTTTACCATCAGTGACCATTTTCTATTTTCTTCTGTAAGATCTATGTATGTTTTTATTGTCTCCATAGGTGGCATCTACATGCATTTATATCTGCATTTTCTCCTGGGTTCTCAACAGGGTACGTATGTCATATGTAGGTCTTCTCTACATAGTTGGATCTACAAATATGCACTTTATCCACAGGGATTAAGCAAGATGCATGAAAATATGCTTTTGAGTACAAGGCTCTAAGAAAGATAGTGTTAACCATCCACATTTTGTTGACACAGTCAACAAAAGAAACTCTTAGCTCTTTAGATTAACCAAAAGTATAGCTTTATTGAAAAACCCATCTAGGCACGGCAGAAGCAAAGTCAGTTCTGGGATTTTCTTGTGAAAACCCACATAGGTAACTTCCCTTTTCCCCATTGGGCCACCCACAATTCATAGTTCACCAATTGAGTTCAGTTCTTTTCAGTGGTGAAATCCAAATTTTTTTACTACCAGTTCTGTGGGCGTGGCTTGGTGGGCGTGGTGTGGCTTGGTGGATGTGGCTTGGTGGGCATGGCAGGGAAGGATATTGCAAAATCTCCATTCCCACCCCACTCTGGGGCCAGCCAGAGATGGTATATACCAATTCTCTGAACTACTCAAAATTTCCACTACTAGTTCTGCAGAACCTGTCAGAAACTGCTGGATTTCACCCCTGGTTATTTTGCTTTGGGAAAAGCTGTCTGCTTCGGTCAACACATTCTTCAACACTTGGCCTTGGTAGATAATGTCTCTTGGGCAACAGATGGTTCACTTGCATTCCATAGCCTCCCCCACCCTTAGGAATTCACCACCCTCCTCCCATCCCTGTTTGGCAAATGAGAGCGAAATCAGGTGCAGGCAACTGAGAGCGAAATCAGGTGCAGGCAACTATGGAGTCAAGTCAGGTTTGACAGGTAGGCCCATTTATGTTGCCTCGGTATATGCCTGTTTCTACTCTCCCTTCACGTTGTGGTCATGTACGTTATTTTTATAAGTGTGTATTGGGAAGCACAGGACAGGTTGTATAGCTCTGTTCTCCGTTAAGGAAAGAGAAGAGAGTGGGACTTGGTAATAGCATCATTCTAAGCCACTGCCCAGCTCCCTGACCTGCAAGTATTGGAGAATTATTTTCTTGAACCTTTTTCCTCTGTAACTTCAGCTCATTTTCAGATTCAGTCTTCCCTGTACTGCTTTTTCCCCATCTCCCATATTTGGTTCCATTCTGATCAATTTTAGGAGAGTTAACTTGCTGATTGACAGATGGACAAAGTCCCTATCCTTTTTAAAGAATTTAGGTTAGAAAAAATACAAAAGGTGAGCATATTTATCCATCCTTGGCTGATCTTGAAAATGCTGGGCTTGATCAGTCATAGTACCTGAATGAATATCGCCAGGAAATTTTGGGGCTGGAGACTTTGGGGAAAAAAACATCCTGGAAGAAAATAAAGGTAAGCCATTTTTCTAATGTGGCTGAAAGACCATATGGATATGCCCATGAAGTCACCAGAAATAAAGCTCTTTAAAAAAAAAAGACTTTACCTACTTTCATTCCATCCTTGCAACATAATGAAGAATGGAGAGACATTCCACCATTTGGTGCTCTGTGTCATGCAGTAATATGTCTTGGGCAGCACTGTTGAATAATTTAGCAAGACTTATTCTCTAGGAAATATATTTAGCACTCTCTCCAGCCAAAACATAATCCTAACCATACTGTTAATTATTGCTTATTTTGGCTCTCTATTCTTGACTGAGTAATTATTTCTGGTCCAATTGGAATAGATTTGTAAATGACATGTTACCTCTATGAGAGTTATGTTTTCTCTACCTTAGTTTATGTGCAGGCTAGGGACATAGTCATTAAGCAAAGAATCCTGAACATGAAGAAACAAGAAAAAACTAAGCCACACACAATCAACTCTTCTGTGCTAAACTATCCTGCTTTGGTTTAATATTCATAAGGTAATAGGGTTTGGGAAAAGGGATGTGCTATAAAGATGTTAATGTGATGTTGAATTATACTGTATATCAAAATTTTGGACTTATTGAACATTGGATACAGCAAAAAAAGGTGGAACGATAGTACCACTGCTGACTTAAAAGTTAGGCTGATGACTTACAATGTTTTTGTTTGTTTGTTTATGAATCGATTCTCTATTGATGCAATGCAGGAGTTTTCACACTTTATGGTCCATGATAAATGTTTTTCTGTACCCCGCCTCATAAACAGAAAAGCCTAATAATTTCATTGGGTTTTATGCTAGGCAAAGAATATATATATATATATATATATATATATATATATATATATATATATATATTGAACATTTGAAACTTCTCAACGTAAGAAGAATGTTGGATTTATTGAATATGTGGTACGGCAAACATTATTTTGTTACAATTGAAGGATGGCATTACCCTGACTTATAGTGTTGGGGCTAACAATGAAACCACTCCATATATATGCATAAACTCTCTTTTGATACAATGCAGGGGTCTCAAACTTTGTAATGCCTCAAGTACTTGCTGCAGGCTCACACAAGCAAAGGGAGGAGCAAAACATGAAGTGAGCGTTGACACACCTCCTGCCTTGCCTGTGCGAACTTTTAACAAGTTTTTAAAAATTCTGATCCTATCTAAGTTAGGGACAACCTAATATGTGTCCTGTTTGGGAGAGTCTAGACAAAATGGAGAGATAGACCTACATTACTTCTTGTGGCCAAGATTGCATGCTGTAATAAAAAGCTGGGGGTTTTTTTTGGGGGGGGAGGAGGGGAATCTGTGATAATAAGTTCTTATCTATTTTTCTTTTCATTTCCCCCCTCTGTGAGGGATAAAGGAATGGGGTTGAAACTGCCCTCTGAACTTGAGAAAAGCAGTGCTGAAAACATTGACTAGAGCATTTCTTGCATCTGGCACATGAATTCCCTTAGCTGGATACGTGGATTGGGAAAAGATACTTCACTGAATATTAGATAGATTCTACTGTCCAGGAATTGGAAGAGAAGTCAGTAGATACTGTGAGGCATGTAGGGAGTGCCAATTAGTCCAAAGGAGCCCCAGGATAAAACTCCTTGGCTAACAAACGGAGATGAGCATCAACCCCTAGAGTCAGACACAACTGGACAGGTGAAATTTACCTTCTCTATAAGATAATTTCTCAGACATTAACTTTCCCAATGTTGCATTCCCATAACTATGAGTCACTGAAATCGAAGAGCATGCAGTATGTGTCATTTGCAATTAGCATTTAGTTAATACAGAGTTGACCAGGAAGTAGTTCGGAAGTAGTTCTTTTTTTCTGCATTTTCTTGGCAGCCCTTCTCTCAATTTTCTTTCTTGAAAGCTGGCAAAAGAGGCTTCTTGCTGTGTCTGAAATGCTGTGACATGAAGAAAGAGAATTCTATCCTGCAGGAGTCAGATATACCATTCCAGAAGAGCCACCACTGCATTCAAATGACTCATTCCACCAAACAGTGGGCCACCACTGCTGAAGAGGTAACAATTGGAGGTCTTCCAGCTCTGAAACATCAGCAAATTAGAGGACAGCCAGATTTCTTCTGACCCAGACAAATGCTGGCACCTTGTAAGTGGCTGCTTTCCAAGACAAGTTGTTTTCTTTTTTGCATTTCTAGTAACCTAGGAGATGCGATTCTTGTATCTTGCTTGCAAACACTGCCATTATTTTTACATATGACATTTGGTAATGTAGCAATGGTGCAGCAACTGCCTCCCCCTTCAATTCCCAGAGATAAATAGCTCCTGCCATTTCTCTTTTGTATCCACTGCTGAGCTATTTGAAAAGAGCAGGAGATAAGTAGCCTTATGACCACTGCAGATTAACAGACTCAGAGGCGCCAAATGCAGGTTGTTGCTGCTAGCTGTTGAATTAACGCTTAGACAGACTTTTCAATGCAAAGATTACTGCCCATGCATAGTGAACCTAAGGGCCATGGAAGCTTAGACAAAATATCCAGGAGCTTTTATCCAGGAGCACTTTGCTCCTACATCAGTGCTTAGTGCCAGCATAGCTAGATGCTCTTTCAGATTGCAAGCTTCTTCAGCATTCAAGTAGTTTTTACAAAATCCAGATAAGCATTTTTTCAGTAGAGCGACTGGGAGAAAGGCTTTTTCCTGGCCCTGTCTCTGTATTTTTAACAGCAAAAGAACATTCTGCTCTCTGAGTCAGAAGTGGAATCCTGGGATATGAAGGATGCTGGAGATGAAAGAGAACCTGTGTGTGAATCTCTTTACACAAAGATTGTGTGAATCTCTTTAGAAGGCAACTTCTGAATTATCATGCTCCACCATTGGAGATACGAAAATTCTAAGCACTACACATCACATAGCTTATCTTGAGACATTTCTGGAAAAGGCTGCCTGAGACAGTTGGGAGGGCTTATGCACACTTTTCTTCACTGTTCAATGATGAGTAGAGTATTGAAAACAGGTCCTTGGAAGGAAACAGGTTATGGAAGGAAATTCTGAGGTAAAAATCCTACCTTGTCTTGAGACATAAACATCTACTCCTTAATGCGCAATCAGATAAGAACAGGGGTGGGCTGCTGGGGGTTCGCAGGTGTTCAGGAGAACCTCTAGCTAATATTCTGTACAGTTTGGAGAACCCCCAAATCCCACTCCTGGCTGGCCCTGCCCCGCCCACCCCACCCAGGAGCTGCCTGTTTTGGATGCAGGTAAGCGCGTGGAAGCTCGGGGAAGGTGAAAAATGGGCCTACCGGAAGTTTGGGAAGGCCAGAAATGGGCCCAGAACCCCTCCAAAGGGCATCCAGAGCCTGGAGAGGCCGTTTTTGCCTCCTGAGAGGCTCAAGGAAAGCCCCCGGAACCCAGGGAGGGCAAAATTCCCCCCCCACTATGGTACAGGAGGCCATGTCCAGCATGGCCACACCCACTCAGCAACTGGGCAGAGAACCCCTTGCTAAAATTTTTGAAGCCCACCCCTGGATAAGAAGAGTGATGCTTGTCAAGTGGGCAAGAAATTATGAAGTGTCAGGCTTACCAGGTAGACTATACAGAAATCATGACCAGATAAACTAATTTTATTTCATTGTAAGGCTGCATTAACAGAACCTTGCAAATTCAAAGTATAGCTCTCCTCCATCTCCTTTATACCCTGAGGAATGAGGGAGGGTCTCTTCTGAGTCTCTTGTTTCATCAACTATCGCACTGCAGACTACCTGTATCTCTTATCTGTCCATTCCCTAGGCAGCATCTCTGAGCTCAGTCTCCCAAGGTCATTCTCACATACTATTATATGAAGGGTCTGTAATCTAGTGTTCAGAAGTTCAGCCTATTTCATTGCATGGAAAATGTATATGGCTGCATATTTAATACAAGTAATTTTGGTGACTAATGGCAATACATAAAAACTGTATTATTTTTTTAAAAAATAGCACAAAATACAGCTATGATGTTATCCATTCAGTTGTGTCCGACTCTTGGCAATTCTATGGGCCAGGTCTCTTCACATCTTCTGATTTTTCTAAGCTGGTGTCCACTTTGATGATGTCCAGCCCCCATGCTCTTTGGCAGCCTGGTTTCCTTCTACTGCTAATTCTTCCAAACATAATTGTTTTCTCCTATGAATTTCCCTGCATGACATGATCAAAATAATACAGTTAAGAATAATAATCAAACTATGTCAAGATGCCTCGATATGTTGTTTGCGGAAGATCCTGTAGGTCACGTAGATATCTAATGAAAACCTGGAGTATTTCTCACTCAATGTAAATCACAATAAATGGACAAAAAGCCCGATTTAGTAGATGACAGCTTCCTATGTTTCTGCTTGCAAAGACAGCTCTCCTACTGGTCTGATGTGACTGAATCTCCCACATATATATTAGATAGACAAATAAGGCAAGGCAATGGGAGAGATCGTGATGACTTAGAATTTCTCAAGTAACCGCTGAGTTTCTTTTCTTAAAGCAACTGAAGGGCAAAGGTCTTTCAAAAAAGAAATGTACATTTGATTCTTATCATTTTGTACAATGGAATGAATAGTCACGGCACTGGAGAAAATGGGACCCAAGTCAGAGAAATGTGATCATACACTTAACTAGTATCCTTGAGTTAGATGCAGCAATAACACACCCTGTCATCACTTTGGAAAGAAATCTGGCCATCACATTCTGCACAGTTTATGAAAGAAGAGTGAGCATGCAAAACCAACATCTGCCATGGTTTTATCTATTGGAATAGAAGAGTGGCACTTCACTTATCCCAGTGAGGTGATATAAAAAACACTATGCAATCTCTGCCACTTTCTAATTATGATATAACCCCCCCCCCCAAAATGAATCTCAATCCCATAAAACTTCCAACTACTGTCCCCACTTGAAAGATAGAAAAATAGAGACATCTAGAGGGAAAATCACTTTGCCAGAATGCAGAGGGCTCTTCCATGGTTAAAACGCAAATACCCCATCTGGTCTCAGCTTAATATGTCCATATAAGTTTTCTCCACAGCAATACAAAAGTAATTTGCAATTATCTTGTTCAGGAATTTTACAGAGAGGGAGGGAGGGAGGGAGGGAGGGAGGGAGGGAGGGAGAGAGAGAGAGAGAGAGAGAGAGAGAGAGAGAGAGAGAGAGAGAGCGAGCGAGCAATCTTCTGGAATCCATGAAGTTACCAAGACCTGAAGGAAATTTTACCTTAACTTTCACACACTTAAGAAGTATACTAATTGTAGACTTCGTTTGTTATCTTTAGAATGAAACAATCCTTTTGAGATGCCGAAGTGACCATCTAATAAAAATATGTACATGAGGATTATTGTTTTATTCTATTGCTGCTTTGTAAAGATGGCCAATTCAGAGAAAGGCTTTATGTCTCATTTGAACAAAGCCATACAAATATGCCACTGATCTTTTGCTGTTGGCTATGACTTTTAAAATGCTATACACTCTAGGGCTAAGATAGTTGAAAGGATGCCTCCTCCAGTATGATACTACTTTTACATTCAGATTATTTAGCATTGAGTTGGAGCATGAGAGTGTGTATTTGGGGATAGAAATCCTTTATCAAAGAGGATATTTTTGCTGCTTAATACAGGTAGTCTTCCACTTGCAACAGTTCACTTAGTTCAAAGTTACAAAGACACTGAAAAAACTGACCATTTTTCACACTTAACAACCATTGCAGCATCCCTGTGGTCACATGATTTACTTTTGGATGCTTGTCAACTGACATTTGTGACAGTTGCAGTGTTCTGGGGTCATGTGATCACCTTTTGCAACCTTCTGACCAATAAAGTCAACGGGGAGATTCACTTAACAACCACATTACTAACTTAACAGCTGCAGTGATTGACTTAACAAATGTGTCAAGAAAAGTCGTAAAATGCGGCAAAACTCACTTCACAATTTTCTCACTTAGCAACATACATTTTGGGCTCAATTGCGGTCGTAAATTGAGGACTACCTGTATGGACTTTCTGCTGTAGGGTTAAGATCTGCTTGTGGCAGACTTTCGGGGGGAAATGATGGACTAAATAGAGCTCTCTGTGTTGCAGAGCCCACAATTGCAATTAAGAATAGGGAGCTGACAAGTAGAATGGCTTCTTCAACCCTCTCTGAGAAAGAGAGGATATGAGTTTGCCCATGTTGCACTCCATACAATCGCTCCTTACAAGGAGACTGCAAGACCCCGTTCTCCAAACGGCGGGAAAACAGGGAAATGAGAGAATTTGCTATTTTTGCTCCACCTGCAGTCAGAGCCTTTAAAGGACATTAAATTTACACTTCCTCGCTAACCCCCTTCAGAAATCAACTTCAGAAATCCTATCAACTGCTTTAAAGAAGTTAGATATCTTCAAAATAACAAGGATAGAAACAGCAGTGCCTTCAACCCCTAATATAAGAAAATGAAACTGTATCTTTAAAAGCTTTAACTATTCAAAATAAACAGCAAAAAGCAAGACAATGTGTAGTTAAAACTTTTAATAAAAGTATTATTTAAAAAAATCTGCCTGTGGCCATTCATAACAGATCTAGATCACATGTCCTTGCCTTAGGTGGCTTGTGCTTGTTTTATTTATAATATCGTCCTCTACGGTATATTGCTGCTGTTTTTAAAAATTACTAGATTACTACTACAGAGTTGGTATTTTGTCTGGGGGGTTTGCAGGGTGTAATTATTTTATATTCATTGCCTTCTGAACCACAATGAACTGCACAGAGTAACGTGTTGCAGCATTTTAAATAATAAACACTAAATAATTTACTCTTTGTGGAATTCTCGGTAAGCCTCCGTCAGTATTTAAAATCCGACTGTGGAAACTTGCAGTTTTCCAGATTTTATTTCAGCCCCAGTCAGAAGAACGACTGGGCAAGGATATTGAAACTCTGGGAGGATAGGGAAGGGGTAAAAAGATCAAGATGGCAGCTGCAGCAGTGTGACTGAAGTCCCACAACTTTCATGGAGGTGATCACACATGTCTAAAAGGGCCTTGATCACTCTGTCAATGAAAGTCAACCTGACTTTAAAAAAAAAAAAACCCTCTGCTGAGGATGCCATTGGTTGAGAGTTGCTTCTCAGCAATCTCTGGAGGGCTACAGCTCCAGACATATTTATTCCAGTGGTATATTTTTATAAGAGGGATCAGTGACTAAAGAGGACTGCTAAATCTTTTCTTTTACCATTTATTAATGAAATGCACTTAAATAAGTTGGCACAGTGCCAGATTTCAATATGTGTGTCACCTTAAGACATCAGAAGAAAAACCTACACAGTGCTTTAAAAAAAGAGAGAGAGAGAGATCTCAAATGGGATAATAATAAAGATTGAAGTTCTATGTCCTCTTACCAATGAAAGATTAGGGTGAAACTGCTGCACGTGATTTTTTTTTTAACCTAAAGTCCCAAAAGATCGAGTGAATGGATGATTAAAAAATTAAATTTGTTAAACATGACAAGTCTCTTTGTTTTGTATGTATGGTGTGAGTGTGTGTGAAAGATTTAAATTATGGAGGAGATAGAGCTATGATGGGTCACAAAAATATTTGGGCTGCAAGATCAGAGATGAAGAGCAAGGGGTACTTCAGGCAGCTGAGAAATCTTAGGCCTGAGTACACGTAAAACCTGTGAAAAGTGAAGAATCAAATGGCAGGACATCAGTGGTGGGATTCAAATTTTTTTACTACTGGTTCTGTGGGCGTGGCATGGCTTGGTGGGCATGGCTTGGTGGGCGTGGCAGGGGAAGGATACTGTACAATCTCCATTCCTTCCCCACTCCAGGGGAAGGTTACTGCAAAATCCCCATTTCCTCCCGATCAGCTGGGACTCGGGAGGCAAAGAATAGATGGGGGCGGGGCCAGTCAGAGGTGGTATTTACTGGTTTTCTGAACTACTCAAAATTTCCGCTACTAGTTCTCCTTTGGATTGGTTTTTATTCAGCATATATAAAAATAACCACAGTGAAACTTTGGGTGTTTTATTCCAAAAGTAAACACAAGAACTTGTGGACCAGGAATCTAATATTTCTATTAACAGTCTTGAGGAAGCATATGAGCTAATGGCACCGTTGCCTTCAAGATCATAGAAAGTTTCTCAGAAACACCCAATGTCCCTGAAAGGACCCCAATGTCCTTGGAAGACCTCCAAGGGAGGAAGATGACTCTTTCTGTATATCTTTACCTTATCTAGAGTGTGCTAGCTTGTCTGGCTGGAGTGTGCCAGTCCTTCTGGATAGTAAAATAGACAATATAGCAAACACATAAATATGAGTGTCAAAGTGTGTTCAGAGTTCCCTGTTGCTTTGAGAGTCCCGTCTTTATTCAGCTGAATAAATATGTAAAACTTACCGAGGCAAATACCTGGACTCAGTCTTCATTTATACTGAGCCACACCTGAAACTGGCAAAACAAACTTTCTCATTGAATTATTGTCAGAGAAAGTTAATCAGCACTTTGTGGGCCAAGTCTCACTTTGCAATTTGAATATGACTTCAGTAGATTGTCTGCTCCTGACAATTGTGAAAAAGGGAAAAATGCCAGATGAAATCTTCCAAACAACCCAAAAGCAAGGGACTTTTCCTTCCTTTTTTTGAATGCCAAGAAGCCAGCATTGGAAATTGCCAGATGGAAGATCTGCTCCTCACCTGCAGTAGCATAAGCAAGAAGTCTCCCCTACCATAGTTGCTGATAAATTGTGTTTATATAATTTGACAGAGAAAGATTAAGGCTCGGTTATCAGCACCGTAACTTGTAACCAGCTCTTGAAACAACACTTTTGTAGAACAAAAGCAACACAGTCCAGGTAATGTTTAGCTGTAGATCTACTCTTATTATTGTGTTTCTCCCTCCAATTTAGATGGCAATACAAAAGCATCAATGATGATTTTGGAAGCCTTCTTGCTTCTGCTGCCAAGTTGGCATACTAAGAAAATTTATTGGTCAAGCAAGCCTTTCAGTCAATTATTCCAAATGACTGCATATTATTTTCTATGAATGGATCTCCTCCTTCCATCTATATGATCTCAAGAAGGCAATTAACACTGTGTTATAGAAACCCCGGCACGGACATTCTCAAAGCTTTTTTCTGCTAGCATAAACAATCCAAGTAACCTGGTGCACTAGCTTGCTAATATGAATTTAACCATAGATATGAATGAAGCACTCTCTAAATTGGGTCAGATGATGAGGCTGAAGCATTGCAAAGGTCACAGTTGAAAAAAATAAGACACTTGACAGATTACTGCTGGCTATTTAACTTGCCCCCATTTGCTAAATTATCACTTTATTGTGCTTGTTGTACTGATTACATTTTAATTTTCTGATTGAAGAACGTACTGTATTTTTCAGAGTATAAGATGCTCTGAAAGTATTAGTTTTGGGGGAGTATTAGTTTTTGGGGAGGAAAACAACAACAAAAATTCTGCCTCCATCGGTATTCATCTAAGCTAGTATCCTTGCAGCAAACAGCAAACAGCCTGGTCAGCTTCAGCACGTTATTGCAGCCAGATTCAGCACGAAAAGGTGATTGGTGGTTAGATCGACCTCCAGGAATGCTACCAATCAGCTGTTCCAGGCTGCAGGGATCACCACAGCCCATGGCTTCCTCTGCTCATCGCATTTTTGGCCTCCGTATGTCATGCTTTTGGGCTCTGCACGCCCCATTTTTGGCCTTCATGCGTCACATTTTTGGCCGGTTTCAGGCAGTGGGGATTGCCACTGCCACCACTGATCCTGCCGCCTGGAACCAGCTGAAAATGCGATGCACAGAGGCCAAAAACGGGGCATGCAGAGGCCAAAAACGTGACACACAGAGGCGGCAATTGGCAATGTGCTGTGGTGATCTCCACAGCCTGGAACAGGTCTAAAATGGAGCACGCAGAGGCTAAAAGTGCGACATGCGGAGGCCGAAAATGATCAAAGGGTGGGGGCCAGCGGGTGGGTGGGGCTTCGGCAACATTTGGTGTATCAGACGCACTGCAATTTCCACCCACTTTTAGGGGGTGGGGAAGTGTGTCTTATACTCCGAGTTTTGCTTGGACTTGTTCTGTCCCCGTCTCACACACGCACCCCAGCAGTCGACCAAGAGTTAAAATAAAATAGCAGACAAGAATTTCCTTTGATAACAGTAACCTAGTGGCTGCTTGCCAATAGTCTTTACTTACAAAGGGAAGTTTATCTCCTCCAACCGAAACATCAAAGTAAGTCCACAAAAGCCAAAGAATAGTCAAGTCCAGTCCAAGAATCAATCCAAGCAGAGCATATAAAAACGTTCCAGAAATGCAGAATGACTTGCTAGCTTTCCATTTTGTCCATCACAAAGCCCGAATGGCCACCACACCCCCTTTTATCCCCTATGGGGTGTGGTCCAGTGACTCAGCTTAATCTCTGGCATGTCTCCTACTCTGCTGCGCGCACTTGTCTTTCCAACGCTGGGGATCCAGCCAAGACTTATCTCCGTCGCTGTCTAACTGCGGCTGCTCGGAAGTGCCTGGCTCCTGGCCTATCTCTTCTCCTTCGGAAGACATCTGAGGCATTGCCAGAGAGGAGGGTCCTGGAGAGGGAGGCCTTACCAACTCCTCTCCTTCACTTTTGGAGTCTTCTCCCTCTGATAAGACGGACTCGAGGGTCAGAGTCACAACAGGACTGGAGTGACATACACGTTGCGGTAAATAAATTGCACAAAAAGGCACACTTCTCTTCTGAGTCATTTTCTACTCCAAGACACAATGACATTCTTACACTAACACATTAATCCATAAAGGGAGAACCACAGCAGCTGACACTTCACCTTGCCCATGTCTCTTCTGCTTTTTGCAGGGGCATTAGCTTTTCATGGTGAGGAAGAAAAAATACCCCAGCCACTATTGGGGCAATAGCAAAGTCAGCCAAAGAGAGAGGGTCTAAAATTATTGCTTCAGACAGGAAGGCGGTGCAGAGAGTGATGCGAATGGCAGAAAAGATTATTGGCAGTTCAGTCCCTTCTATCCAGGACATGGCACTTTTTTGCTTACTTGAGCAGGGGCCACAGGTTTGTCTGGGATGCTACACATCCTCTTCACGGCCTGTTTTCCTTGTTACCTTCTGGGAAGAGGCTTCGTAGCATCCAAAGCAGAACATCCAGATTCAGCCACAGTTTTGGTCCATTTAGTATCAACCTTGTAAACTCTCAAACTTCCTCTTTCCGCTACTTATTCAAGATGGACAGTGATTAATATTTATATGTAGTTATATGTTAGGGTGTTGGTATATACATATCGTGTTTCCCTGAAAATAAGACCTGTCTTATATTTTTTTGAATCCTGAAATAAGCGCTTGGCCTTAGTTTCAGGGAGGTCTTATTATTTTGGGGTGCATGGAGGAAACCAGAGGAAATAGCGGGGACTGGCTGCTCATATGTTTAAATATTTTCAGGGAGGGCTTATTTTCGGGGGGGGGGAGCTTATTTTAGTGCATGCGCTCAAAATCCCAATTGGGCTTATTATCAGGGGATGTCTTATTTTAGGGGAAACAGGGTATGTATGTATATAACATATCTATATGTGTGCTACTGTATGTACATGTACACTTTTGAGAGCAGGCAACAGAATTTCATTTTTAACGTGTACCAGAGTGCCCACAGAAAAAAAATGACAATAAAGGCTATCTTTATCTTTATCTATGGGGCAAGAAGCAAGATGAAATATTAATGTCAAAAGTAAACCTTCCTTCACTACAAATCACCCTAAAGCAATGCTACAGGTAATCCTCAATTTATGACCATAATTGAACCCAAAATTTATGTTTCTAAATGAGACATTTGTTAATGTTCCCATTTTATGACTTTTACCCATTTTATGACTTTTCTTGCCATAGTTGTTAATGAATCACTGCAATTGTTAAGTTAATAACACGGTTGTTAAGTGAATGGCTTCCGCATTGACTTCGCTTGTCAAAAGGTTATAAAAGGTGATAACGTGACTCCAGGACACGCAATTGTTATAAATATGAGTCAGTTGCCAAGAGTCTGAATTTTGATCACATGACCATGGGGATGCTCCAACTATCATAAGTGTGAAAAATGGTCATAACTCACTTTTTTAAGTGCCATTGTAACTTTGAATGGTCACTAAACGGACTGTTGTAAGTCAAGGACTACCTGTATTCAGTCCAGTTGTTTCCTACATTCAGATAGTAATTATTAGGAACTATTAATTTATCCATTATATTGATATAGCTACCCATTTCATATATGTGACTCTGGGCAATGTGCAATAAAAATCATATAAGCAGTTATTTTTTTTAAAAAAAAGCAATATAACACAACAATTAAAACATTTCAAAGAATTTCTAGAAGTTAGTTTATACATGTCTATTCATTACTTCTTGGCCAAAGCCAGCAACAAAGTCTTGTGAATGGGCGGTCACATATCTACAGTAGAATCACCTTGTGTGAGATGCTCTGATCTAACGATATCCATGGAACGCATACACTGAGCAGCCACTTGTCAAGTGGAAATGGATTGAGTATAAAGAATCCACATGGTGACATGCGTAATTTGCATGAGCCAGTCTGTTCTCCAATGCCTCAGGAAAGAATGAAGTAGCTGTAGATCAGAATAGGGAGATGGTGTACAGTTAAAGGTTATTTGTCCTCAGGGCTAGATTAATCACTGTGTGGTGCAAAGAAGGTTCCTCACAAGAGTTATTAATACAGCAAAATGCAAGACAGCATTTGCCTGTAACATTATTATTAGTAGTAGTTGTATTATTTCTATTATGCCTCAAAGAAGAATTATTTGATACGGTACTGCTAAAACACAAAACAAGCATAAATCTCAGCTCTCCTAAAAACCTAATCTACTGAGAATTTGCTGACTTTCAAGCCTACAAATGAAAATAAAGTTAACATTTCTCTTTCTATAAAGGGATTATAACCCTGCATGTATTTGTTTAGCAACCATACCGTGTCCTTCAAGTCGGCCATTGCTGAGTTATACAATACAATACAAAAGCAGTTTTGATGTACTCCCAGAGTTAAAAGATCTTATAATGAACTATTTATCACACAGACCAAGAGAATGCCTCTTGGCATGACTGTAGTCTCAATATGCCATTATATGATTATTCGTGTAATGCATCCATATGAATGGCATAGTGGTTTTCTTACTCCTGAAGACCTTAGATCTCTCTCTGCACGGTTTTCAGCAATCCAGATAACAGGCATGACAGCAACAGCCATGTAAAAAGTTATTGTCTGCCAACAGCCAAAGAATAATGATAGAAAATCAAATAACAGTTTCACAAGTTCTTAATTTCACACTGCTTTTTAACAACTGTCGTTGCTAAATATACTGTTGTTGTTGTTATGTTGTTGTTATTCTTGCTACTTGCTATTCTTCTATGATAAGGGACTGGAGGGATTTTTAGCTAAATCCTTGTGAAATTCACAAAACATAGGACACTGAATCCAAATGAATAAAGATGAACAAGATACAGCTTGCTTCAAGAACATAAAATGAAACTTTAAAAACATGTCCTGCATGTTGGATTATATTGAAAAAATCTACAAATAAAGGTCCCTGAATAAACTTCAAAAGAATAAGTCTTAGTGATATGGGGGGGGGGGGGAGGGGAAGAAAACAAGATAATTTTTTGGCCTCATCCACATGGTAGCAAAAACTGGAGACAAGCTATGCCTACTGTACATGTGAAGAATCTTTCACCTTTGCAAGATTCTTTCACCTTTGCGTTTAAAGTGGCATTCATCGTGAAATAATTGGAGATGAAGTTGGAAGGAATACTATCTTCACCATCTTGGGATCAGCCTCAGGAGCCCTACATGTCTGCTTTCCTGTGAGATGTATTTGACTAGCAGCTACAAGAAACAAGAGTGTTTTCAATGGTGCTGCTTTCTAGAACTTTTCTTTTCCCAAATGAATTTCCCCTTAACGAAAAAATTTCTTTAGATGCTGTTCTAATTATTAGCGGTATATATGATTCTATCAGTTTTACTAGATTAAATTCTGTTTCTAATTAGTGTCTTTGCTGTGCTTTGCTATTATTTATTGTTCATTTTACTGTTATGACTTCTTTGGTTTTTAATACCTTGTGAATTTATAATTTGAAAGCAGTTCTATTCATAAAAGACAACTTAATATTGTCTTTTATTGTGAGAAAGATGAGAATGAATAATCTTCTGAAATGTATGTACAACAAACACAAACACAGAAGGGAGGGAGGGGGGG
>WNWU01000005.1:33368406-33415801 GCA_012654045.1 Ptyas mucosa | reverse complement strand
AGGGAAAGAGAGAGAGAGAGAGAGAGAGAGAGAGAGAGAGGGAGAGAAAGTCCCTGGGTGATGAATTGGAGTTCTACAGATCTTAGTGTATTCTGAATCAAGTATAGCTTGTGCCATGAATCAAAAATTTGTCACTTTCTTATTCATATACTTTCTTATTTTATACTGGGGACAAAAGAAAAAAAAAGACTTCTGCAGAGACTGCTAGTCTGACCCATTCAAGCTGCTTTGACACTAAAGCTGAACCTTCTTCAGACAGCATTCCTAGGCTAAGCTCTAAATGAGATAGGTGTGGTGAATAGATGAGGGGGATATGCTTGAGAAAGATGCAAATTTCAGTATGAAGCAACCTTTAATGCACCATCCGGATTAATTATTCAGATCATGAAGTGGCTGCCCTTTGGTTTTTCACTCTTTGAATTTATATCAACATGAATTTAATAATGCATATTTAAATAAAATCCCTTTTAATATTTATTTTGAGTCTAAATGTATTCAGAAATGCACGTTTTGATCATAAATATTTTGAAAAATGCATGAAAATTGTTTTAAAGTTTTAGATTAATGTACAAATGAGATTGATCTGATTTTCAAATGAACTTGTGCAAAAGAAACAAAGATCCATCCATTCCTAATCAACATGTTATGCCTAGTATCTTGGTTTTTAAGGTAAGGCAAATGGTAACTGAGCTTGAGGGAAGAATGTTGCAGAAATAGATAAAGGCAAACATAGAACGTCTTAACAACATGGATCCCATCCCAGGTGGAGGGATGATCTTCAGGTCAGGCCCATTTGCCTCCATTGCAATCCATTTTGCAGAGAAGCAATGAATTGCACTCTAGTTTCTAAAAATTTTTCTAATTTTTAAAAAATTGAAAAAATTATGTACTCTAACTGATAAGAAAGACAAGGTTGGTCTTGGAATTCTTGTTTAGAATGCAGGCAGTCTGCAATGTTAATGATGTGAGATCACATATAGTTTCTGCTCCAGGTCCATTTATATAGCCACATCCTAAATGCTCTTCCAAAAAAATAAAATAAAAAAATAGTAGTCTCGATCAGTTTTGTATCTTTCCTCCATAAGACGTGTTCCTATTCTTCATAGATGTCATAAATCTAAAATGCCCTACATTTCAGTTGGCACTATTTTTTAATTGATTGTGGTCCTTTTACATTGGTTCCAGATCTTATTACTTTTACTTTTGCTGTTTTCTTCTCTCCAATAAACTCATGATCATTGTCAGCTGCTACTTAGGCAAGCTTATACAAAGTCCCGTCTTTTGTATCTTGAAATAATGGCATGGGCACATCCATAATATGATTGCCCTGTGGGAGGACGTCCCTTTTCACAAACCATCACATTCGGATGTGGCCATTCACAAAAAGCCATTTACCCAAAATTGCAGGGTTGATACTCCTTCATTTTATCCTTCCCCCTTTGTGTGTGTGTGTGGGGTGTGTGTGTGTGATGAGTAGATACATATTCAGAACCATTGGATTGCAACCAGCCATCATTTTTAATTTCTAAGAATGAGTCTGAGCACCATGTTTGGACTCATGCTATTTTGTTTTGGGGGAAACCACTTTCCATCTCTTTATATAAAATAACAACAACCTAAAACAGGGGGAACAGGAAGCACAAAGATGAATCTCTAGGGCAGGGGTCACCAACCTTTCAGACCTCAGGGACCACTAAATTCATAATTTTAAATCCAGAGGACCACTAATATGAATTTTTAAAAAAGATAAATAATATTTAGTGCAATATAAAAAATGCAAATAATTTTTCTGTGGACCACCAAAATTTTCTCGCAGACCTCCAGTGGTCCACAGACCACTAGTTGGTGACCGCTGCTCTAGGGACAGATTGGTGCAATGGCCCTCGTTTCCTGTCCTTTCCTTCTCTTGATAGTTATCCACAATCTTGTGCTTCTTCTGAAAAATTGAAAGGATTCATAAAGAGGTTTACAATTTTGTTAGACGTTCCAAACATCCATTCGGTGGACGTTCATTAAAGAGTATTAACGTGGACACGACTTATGTTTTCTTTGCAAAGTGCAGTATTTTCCTCCTTAGCTAAACACGAGAGTTACTTGCTGCAGTGTAAACACACCTAGCAATGACAGGGTTTTTTTTCCCCTTCACATTTCATGTTAAGCATAATAATGAGGTAGTGCTCAGTCACAACAAAGCACACTGATAAAAGAATAAGGGCGATTAGTATGGAACCCTGGTGTCCTCCATGGGAAACTGTTCTATTTGACTGAGCCTGGGGCATCCCCTAAAGATGAGCTTCTGTTTGATTTGGATCTGCATAGAGAGTTTGTCTTTGCAGTAACAGCTGACTTAACAGGCATTGTGGAAAAAAAAAAAACAGTTATTGAACTGGGAAAAGGCCTCTTCAAATGTGCTCTGCTTTGCTACATAAATATCTCTTACAAAAGGCTGCAAAATGGGATTTGATGCAAAGAGGTCTGTCAGAGATAATAATAAACTATTAGCCTGAACTGGCAACAGATCTCTTGGTGGAATTAAGACTCAATCACCATCCATTTAAGAGAGTAAATTTCAAGGTGCACTTTTTGAATGACAGGGTGGATGACTCTCTTGAGTTGATTCTGGATAAGGAAGATTGCATTTCATTTTACATTTTTTAATATTTTGCAAATGGAGGTAGATTTTTTAATTATTCTTTTTCATGGTTTGCAGATCAGCAGAACTAAGGATGGTGCAACAGCTTTCACTTATTGACAAGAACTCTTAAGATTTTCATCATGTCCATGTCCAAGATCCCCTTTTTATTACACTTTTAAGCATTAATAGTGAAACTGTTGTGAGAATTCTATAAAACATCCATCCTTTATGGTAGTACTTTAAAATTCCCATCCCAAATCCTCTTAAAAATTAGTGGGAGGGGAAATCACAATAAACCTTTCCCCCCCTCTACAAGTGAAAGCAGTAACTTGTATCTTAGTGGGATTTTTCTTTGTCCTCACAAGAAGATTCTTGATTATGATGATGATATTCATTATTAGGAGGGTGCAATGGCTCAGTGGTTAAAGACGCTGAATTTGTCAGCTGGAAAGCTGGCAACCCAGGTTTGAGACCCAAGCGCTGCACAACAGAATGAGCTCCTGTTACTTGCCTTAGCTCCTGCCCACCTAGTAGTTCGAAAACACGCAAATGTGAGTAGATAAATAGGTACCACTTTGGTGGGAAGGTAACAGTGTTCCATGTGCCATGGCGTATAGTCATGATGACCACATGAACCTGGAAGTGTCTTTAGACAACACTGGCTCCCTTGGCTAACAAATAGAGATGAGCATCACCCTCTAAAGACATACACACCCGAACAGGGGAAACCTTTATTCCTTATTAAGAACATATGAAAAATCCTGTGGATGAAACTATAGGCTCATCTAGGTCAGTATTCTTTATTGCAGATTGTCCAAATGAACGCATTCAGGAAACTGATAAACCTGGACATTAAGTCAATATTCCTCTCCTACCAGCACTTATTATTTACTGTCACTTCCCAGAAACCAAATAACCAATGCTTATAGTTCAGTAGATAAAATGTAACCATCAAAACTAGTCGCCAGACGCTTCACTAAACTATCCAGCCACTGAAAATACTAGGTTAAAAGGTAGATTTTATATATATTTAGGCTACAGCAGGTGGCAGCACCTAGCTAACTTTGCCCAATCTTGAAAAGTTAAGCAGAGTTGGCCCTACATAGATCCTGGATGGGAGATCAGCAAGAAATTGTAGGAGGGCAAATTAGACAAGGCAGCTGCAGGCGGGAGGGAGCGGGGGGGAGGGAAGGGGAATTCAAAAGAAGGCAATGGCAAAACATTTGCATAATGTTGCCAAGAAAACCACAGAAGCCATGGTGGTGCAGTGGTTAGAGTGAAGTACTGCAGGCTACTTTTGCTGCCTGCTGGCTGCCTGCAATTTGGTAGTTCAAATCTCACCAGGCTCAAGGTTGACTAAGCCTTCCATCCTTCCAAGGTGGGTAAAATGCAGACCCAAATTGTTGGGGGCAATATACTAACTCTGTAAACTGCCTAGAGAGGGCTGCAAAGCACTGTAAAGCGGGATATACATCTAAGTGCTAGTGCTATGTCCATGAAGGCACCAGAAATAAAGTTTGAACTGAATGAGACTTTATATTATTATAGGGGATGATAATCATGAAGGTGATCTATTTATGAAGAGCACAAGATTATCTTGGCTTCATATTTGGCACTTGGCTAACTGGAATATTACAGCAAAATATCTGTCAAGCCAATCTTGTCATAAGTACAGTCTAAAGTTAGAACATCAAAAACAAGCTTACCAATCAGAAAAGTCAAGAGAGAAGTCAACCTCAAAGGTCAGATAATGTTTTATACTGAATGGTTTGATGGACTAGAGCTAGAAACAGCCCAATTCTGAAATCTATATTTTTACCTCTTCCTGTCATATTTTTTTTATATAGCCATCTTATTTAGATATTATGGTAGAGTACTCTGGATTTACAGAAACCAGGGGCCACCTCAGGGTTTCCCAACCTTGGCAACTTTAAGATATATGGTTTCAACCTCCAAGAATGGTCACATTGGCTGGGGAATTGTTCACACATCACAAGCTTACCCACGTTAATACTGGGCAGGCTGAACCAGAGAGAACACATTACTTTGGCCCAACAAATAACCTTTTCTAGCGATCATTTAAAAATAACATTTATTGTTGGTGAAATACAAAAAGAAAATATACATTGAACATTAGTAACACAGTGAAAAAACTAAATGTATAATAATGGTTACATGAATTAAACATAGCAGCAACCAAAAAAATGAACTGAAAAAAACCCACTTAAGTATAAATATTTATGGGAAATTAATCAAGGATTAATTTTATCATTAAATCAGGGCCATATCACAAGGTAATTATTTTTAGAGCAAAGAGTCTTTTCAAAATTAGATAACAAAATCATATTTTGAATTCATTCCTTAAAATCACCACACTAACTTTCTTTCCAGGGATATAAAATTATCATTCTTTTATGTATTCTAACCTCAAGAAAGCCAAAGCTTTTCAAGTTTTAGGTTTTAGGTATATACTTCAACATCACATTGAGATCCTTACAGCTAATGTCTTGTTTTTCAAATTATTCTTACATACATACCCGTGTTTTCCCCAAAACAAGACCAGGTCTTATATTAAATTTTGCTCCAAAAGATGCATTAGGGCTTATTTTCAGGTGATATTTTATTTTCAGGAAAGTACGGTACTAAATGCGTCCATCTGGCTGGCGATCTTAACTGGGGCTTATTTTTGGGGTAGGGCTTATATTATGAGCATCTTGAAAAATCATGTTAGGGCTTATTTTCTAGTTGGGTCTTATTGTCAACTCGCAAAGCATCCCTGGCCTGCTCTCGAGTTGCCATAGGCAAGGGGGATGGGAAAACGAACTCTGCAGCTGCGGCGAGGCAGCACGTCAGTCAAAACAAAAGCACATTTCAGTCATATCTCTGTCAAGGCTGCCTCCGCAGTTACCCACAGTGGCTGGAGGGGAGTGATCTCTGCAATCTGTGAAATTTCTTTGTTGGAGAATGTGACTAATGACACATCTTGGAGAGAGGGAGGAAATAGGGTCAGAGCTGGAATATAAATTATGTGGGGTTAGAGTTGGCTTCACTTGGAACATGCCAACATGAACCTCCTAATAAATAACTGGGTTTCTTTTTAAGCTTGGCTCAAGGCTCATGATTTAATTAGGGCATCAGTTGGAACCCTGGTACTTATTTTCTGGGAAACATGGTATTAGTATGAATCCAAAAGAAAAGTATAATACAGACCTGGACATTTTATGACCTCCAGGCCACATTTGGTCCCTTGACTGTTCCTGTCTGACCCATGTGAGGTCAGTTGGAAATTAAAATCAAATATAAAAAAAGTGTGCGACAAAAGGCATAAGAAAAAGCTGAGTCATATTCAGCTCTGCACAGTTGCTGTGTGCTTCTTCAGTCAGTTGGAAGCTGCAGGAGGGCAAGAAGAAAAAGTGCTTTCCTATGCCTGTGCAGCATTCACCCCTCACCTGGAGTAGCCTGAAGAGGATCTGGGCTCAGCCACCTACCACTTCCTCAGTCCAAGCATGGCAAGTGGGTGGAGCACAGCCGGGAGCTATTGATTCAGTCCTCCACAACAGTCCCAGTTCCTCATATGGCCCCTTGGGAAAATTATCCATCTCTACTATAATAGGACAATATCAAATAATGCAAATTAAAGAACTTTCCACCTTCTAGCTTGTCAACATAAAAATTCACTGTCCATTCCTTTTTACATATTTTTGAAAGTTCATGATGGATGCTCAACTTAATGAACCATATGAAAAATTCTCACTTCAATGAAGTATATCCTGTCAGTTTGAGGAAGAATGAAATATGACTGATGGATAAAAATACCAACTGTCACATTAACCACAGAAGGTCAAAGACTCCCCAGGAAACCCCTACTCAAATGTCTTTCCAAAACTGTAGTAGTATTCTATGACAAGACTGGTTAGAATCCAGAATTTTTAGGTTATAAAGTAGAAGACAAAAAGGAGAGTTCATGAATGTGTTGAACTCTCCACTTACATAGTTTGCTACCCTTTGCTTGTTGTTTCTCTCACTTTTACATTGAGAAATCTTTCTGGAATCAAGGACCTACAGAACAAGGTTTGCTAACCATCTGATCACTTATCGAAATTCAATTCAATCCCTCCACTTAAATTAGTTGGGAAAAATATGTTGATCAGTGACATGTACCTCGTATAAACTGTGCTGGAATTAAGAAATATGCTAAAGTTAAGTACTACTGAATCCAAACCATGATTCAATATGCAATGGTACTACTGCATGCCATTGTCTTCTGTGGTGATTGTACCACTGTGGCAGGGGTGAGTTCTAACCGGCTTTACTACCGGTTCTCTTTGGGCGTGCACTTTGTGCACGATCGCCTCTTCGGTTGTGCGCTTTGTGCACGATCGCCATGTGCATGCTCACTTTGCTCACCTGCGCGCCAAACTTGCGCTTTGTGCAAGCGCGTTGCGAATCTGCCCATCTGAGGTGCGGCAATTTGCTCTGCTGCACTTCTCAGCTGGGTGAAAAAAGAAGAAATATAAGGTCAGCATAACGCCGGGGCGGGCGGGAGGGCCCAACTCCCGAAGACAGAGAATCGGTTCGGTGACATCATATCGTCACCACTACCGGCTCTTGTGAACCAGTGCGAACCGGGAGCAACCCACAACTGCACTGTGGACAAAATACCTGACAGCAGAATGAATAGGCTTTCTATCTTTTTCCCTTTCCAAGATCAGCATTTCAGTAACAAGTTTCTCTTGGGTCCTAATATTAAATGAGTTTTCTTTAAGGCAAGGAGACATACACTCTTATCTGCAGCAGCAACAATTAAAAATTACCTCTCCTTGAGACTCATGGCAAAAAATGGGACAAAGGTTGCCAACATTTATGTCTGGGAAACCTGTATTTCCATTTAGGCCATTCAGCTGTTAAAGACCATCTGCCAGGAGGTTAGGCTTCAGAATTTTACCTATCCAGCAGAATCTCCAAAGTTGCCACATGGTTCAAGCTTCCAATACCATCATTGTTCTTCATAACATGGCCTGAGTCAACAATAATATTTGTAAGTTATTTTCAATAGCTACATAGTGCCTATAGACTGTTGTCTGCTTTTCTTACTTGAAACTCTGACCATGTCTTCTTTTGTAATCAAGTGAAGCATATTTTTCATCCCAAAATGATGAGAAACCAAAGAAGTGTACTTAGTAACAGTAACAGAGTTGGAAGGGACCTTGGAGGTCATCTAGTCCAACCTCCTGCTCACGCAAGACACCTGTACTAGGGCTTCGAACCACTGAACTGCCAACCTTTGTGATTGACAAGCTCAGTGTCTTAGCCACTGAACCACCTAGTCAGGCTAGTAGTTATGGTCAGAGGATACTTTGATGATTGTAGAGCAGGGATATCCAACTTTGGTAACTTTAAGACCTGTTAACTTCAAAATGTTGGCTGGGGAATTCTAGGAGTTGAAATCGAAGGTTGGACATTCCTGCTGCAGTTTCAGGGCCTTGTGCGTATTACTTACCCTTGTCTTAAAAGTTTTGTGAATTAACTGGAGTTGAAGGAAGGATTTATCATAATAAACAGAAATTGGAAGGCTATCTACACACAGGAGTATGGCAGGAGGCACAAAGACTAGACAAGATATCAATACTCCTTTAATGAATGGGATTACTTTGCATAATAACTGTTCCAGCTTGTAGCAAAGGATGAATCATAATAACATTCAAAATGCCACCAACATATTTAAAACAATAATTAACAATAATTAACTATCTTAACAAGCTGGCATCTCACAGGATGAAATGTCAGCTCCCACATACAGACTCATTGATGAGCTCAATGGTTCTCTTATTTCTTTACCATTTACAGTCATTTGCTCTTCTTTGGGAAAATGGATCCTCAAAGCTCAAGGCCACAGGGACAGACTCTGGAAGCTGCTGGCTGGGGATGCATATCTTCTGTATCCACAATAATAAAATATAAATTCCTTGCTTCCCCACCAGTCATGCACTCTCTAATTGGCTTTGCTGCCTTTGTTTGTTCTTGACAGTACACATACCCTCCCCCAAGCAGGATTCCATTTGCCAGTCACAATACTGCTGTGATTTAGACAGATGACTGGAGCCAACTATCAAAACTTGTGTCATATTGAGCAGCTGCCCAGTAAAACAGGACACGTATTATGGAGCAGTTCTTAGCCACCCCACAGGTCATGCAATGCATTTGCAACTGATCTTTATGCAAGTAGAGGCTACCAGTCAAACAGGAGAAAGCTCCTACAACAGCAGGAAGACAGAAGCTGCCCTGGAAGAGATGGCAGTGGCATAGGAAGCTAGGTCATCACCAGTTCTCCACTTGTAGGAAGTTGATCTAAGGATCAGAGTATGGTGGATAAAGAGAATCAATCATCTGTCCATCCACCATCCATCCATCCATCCATCTATCTGTCTGTCTGTCTATCTATCTATCTATCTATCTATCTATCTATCTATCTATCTATCATCTCTACTTTTAAACTCTGTTTAATAGGTTTTCTGATGTGTTCAATAACAACTCCTTATCCTCCCCTAAGTAGCACAAGCAATGGCTATTCAGCTGAGGATGATGGGGGCTGTATTCCATACACCAAGAGGACACCAGGTTGAAGAAGACAGCTTTACATCATTACTCCCTATTTAGCCTCATGATCCAGTTTCCCAATTCTTTAGCCTTTTCTGACTGTCTCAGAAATGGCTTTGTTTAAGTTCTCTGTGCAGGAAAAAAAGGATGAGCCTTTGTGACAGTACTGGGAAAGCAGGGATAATCCAAACAGCCATTTCACTGGTACATCACATCACAGAAGGCCTTTAATTAGCAACTTGAAGGGAAGAAAATTGATTCTGCCTGTATTTGTTATAGACACACACGAGTGATGTTAAGCAGATAGAGACCATTTATTCATTAAAATGGAAAGTGTCTTCTCTAACCTTCCAGATGTCCCTGGGCAGAGCTTGTACTTCTTCTTTGGATAGTTAGAAGATAGGGGCAAAAAGATGTGGATACAGACGATGAGCTAGAAAGAAGCAAAATCTTTTCAAGTCATTAATTGATAGAGTACCCTACAGTTCTAACACTGATTTGTGGGAAAATAAACTGGGAAGATCAATTGCCGTTCAGCATGACGTTGCATTCTTTTAAGGGCCAATGTTCCAGATTCTCCCAACAGACTCTTTGTAGTGTTTCTCTTCCTATCTTCATGGCTGTTTTCATTCGATTGTGGAGGTAAAGAAGTAAAGTTCGAAGCCTCCAACTTTGAGATGACTTAGGGACCAGTTATCTTTCCATTCTGTTTAATATCAGCTGTACATGAGGCCACTGGGAAAGGTCATCTATTAGTTTGCTATCAGGCATTATGAATATGATGATGATAGTTGTACATCTCTATCCAAAACAACAAGTGATGCAGTCAAGGTTTGACCCAGTGGCTGAGGCTAAATGGAAAGGAACAGGATCATGCTCAACCTCAGAAAAACTGAGAGGCTGTAGAGTGCTTAGTCTACTCAGTTCTTAGGCTCTTATACCTTTTTCCTAAATTGGGTTTCACTGCTTCATTCTAGATTCTCAGATCCTGCTAAAGAAGCATGTGGCAGTTCTGGCCAGGAAGGCCTTTGCAAACATTCAACTTATATGTCAGGATAAGTTGTATAACGTATACACTGAATCAAGGATCTCTCCTTATATTTTGGTAACCTCATGTTTGGTCTGCGGCATCTTATTCTATCCAGGGCTGCTTTTGAAGACCACACAAAAGCTACAGCAGATCCAGAATGTGCAGCACAAGCAGTGATGAACAAATCTTGTTATTACTAATAATGCCCTTTGTCCCATAGGGCTTATTTGAGGGACTGTCCATCTCCTAATATATCACTCTATTAACAAAGAGTTGGCTTTGTTTAAGATCCCATCAATTAAGCAATGCCATTTGCTGGGATCCAGGAAACAGATCTTCTCTGTCACAGCACCTGCCCTTTGGAATAGCACATGCATGCACACACTGAGATTCATAGAATCCCCATCCTACCCACTTTCAAACAATCTTTAAGGTCTGCAATTTTGAGTAGTAACTTAAATCTGGGTCTTCTATTTTATATCCAATACTTTCATCATAATACAACAATGGCTGCCTGTTCACCTATTTACAATATTTTGATTTTGATATAAAATCCCAACTGAGGATGAATCAATGAGAATTTTAAAAACTGCAGACTTAGATTGGGATCCTTGTGTTTTGGAGCAGACTTTGTTTTTTTGTAAATACATAAATCATCTAATCATGATGATACAAGTAAAAATGATTTCTCCCAAAAGATTCACCACATCCGAAATATTTTTCTTTGCTTCTAGTGCAGTATATTTAAATTTCATGTGAAACATTATTAAAAAAGGCCTAGAAGGTCTATCAACTTCCTATCAACCCACTTAATTGACATTTACATAAATATATTGGATTTTGCTATTCATTTCAGAGAAAGAGAAAGAAAGAAAGAGATGAAGGCATACAACAGCTGATCTTTATCAGGATTTACCTTCACTATAATTCAATGACAAGGATCAAGCGGTATGATAACCTAAGATGTTTTAAATCATGGTTCCTTGTGCAATCCATAGTGAGTAGGTTCAACACATAATGGCCAATGTGATGCGTCAACACTCTGAATTAAGTCAGTAGCAAACAAATCTTGTGATAACTTTTGCAGCAGGACTTACAATAGGAAAATAAGAAAAATATTCAGATCCAGCTTGGTTTGGTTTTTTTCATGACTGCTTTGTTAACATTTATTGTAGCAGTAGACTGAAATTCCTCTATTGTTTTGGACTACAGTACTACTAATTTCAGGGTGAAGGGGAAAAATGTTGTTGCTCATTCTCACATCTTTATTTTAAATGCTTTCAGTGACCAGTATTCATAACGATGCTTTGTAAATAAAACTCTACAAATCATTATTATATTATTGTTCTGAGTATAATGTTTCAAGTTATCATTTTGCTAATATGGTTATACAGTAGGGGTGAAATCTACTTACCTTCCTTACTGGTTCAGAAGTGAATGCGCCGCAGTACATGCGCGCGCAGACCCTCTGTGCATGCGCAAAACCTTCTGTGCATGCGCAGAGGGTAAAAAACACATTACTTCTTGGTTAAAACCAGGAAGTAATGACACCCGGGCGAGTGGGCGGAGCCTTGTGCCACCATCACTACCGGTTCTCCGAACCACCTGCCACAATCACTACTGGATCGCCAGATCCGGTCTGAACCAGGAGCATTTCACCCCTATTATACAGTTTATGAACATTCTACCTTTTCAGGAAACCAAGCTGTTAATGCTTGGGAATCAACTTTTTTGAAAGAAGGGTAAGTTCCTGATCTGGCTTGGAGTTAAATCTCATGCAGGTGTTAGGGACCAAAGCATCTTTCCAGAGTTAGCTGTAGGTTAAGAGGTCTGTAAGAATAGGGAAGCAAAAAAGCAAGGCATAACTAATTAAAATAGGCAATAGATTGAAAATTGGCACTTGAAAGAAAAAAAGAGAAGAAAGAGAGAGGTATGGCACAGAAAGGGTATTCTGCCAATTATGGCTTTTATTTTTTATGTAAGCATTGTGAGTGGCAGCTCTAGAAAGTAGTCCTTTCAAGAAACAATGAAGAGGATGGACCTCATATACTAATTTAAACAAACTTGCCAATTCTTTGACTGGTGCCTCTAATAATAATAATAACAATGCAAATTTTATAGGCAGTGTTGAGCCACAATGAATAAAGAGTCAGATAACAGAACTGGTTAGTCTTACTGACAATCATCCAACTACAAATTCTCATGGTGCTTTGTTTTACAGTACTACGGATACCTGCAATTTTTTAGTGCTGCCAGAGACAGATAAAGCAGTCTTTGTGATGCTTTTTGCTTTGTATTAAATCAGTGTCAGAGATGGTAAGTTTTGAATTGTTGAGGTTCCAATAGCTCCTACCCAGGAAGAATTGGAGGAACTTATAGCCCACATAAAGCTTTTGAAAATTTGGAAACTTCCTCTCCCTGATCCAAAATATCCTTACCTATTGTCATTTTCATTTTCCAGCACACTATGCCAATCTTCTTAATTGAGTCCTCTTCCAAATAATGGCAGAATTATGTTACTCAAGTGGGATGAGCCCCTTGTGATCAGATGTCATGGTTTGAACTTGTGATACATTTCAAGCTTTCCTCATTTTTTAAAAATAGTAAAATAAGGTAGAATTGTTTCAATTTCTGACTGTGATCGAATGTATCTCTGGAGAACCAGTGGATGGGAGTTTTGGCAACATAGAGCTTTCCTAAAAAGAGGTCTGGATCAGTAGTAGGTTGCAAAATCTGTCATTACTGGTTCACTCATGCACAGAAGTGTCTGGCGTGGGTGGGCGGAGCCTCCCGCCACCGCTGCTACCAGTTCACTGATCCGGGTAGAACTGGTAGCAACCCACCACTGCTCTGATTAAGAAACTCCATGATCCCAAGCTGGATGGGGGAAGAGGGAAGAAGTTCAGAATAACCATACCCTAGAACCCCTCAGGATATGTCTAGTAAATTAGAACATTATAGCTTTAGTTTGGCAAGATTCTGTCCTTTGGTGTAAGTAAATAAAAGATATGGCCTCAACTGGATTTTGCTCTCTCGTCTTTGGGCTTGGGCCTGATACTGACATTGACAAAACATTTTGCTGCTTTGTTTTGAAGGGGAAGTTTTTGATCCACTCAGCTGATAGGCCACCATAATGATTAGTTGGCTTGATAAAGAAATTCAAATACAGATCTCATTAGCTTACATTTTTAAGGAAACTGAAATGTAGGTGTATGTTCAGGTAATAGTCTCAGACACTGGGTTACCAGCTGGCAATGAAGTTCTGATTGGTTGTAGTTCCTTAGGTATGTAAATTTGTTGATTTTCATATTATGTAGAAATGTTGTGAAATATAAAGCAAAATATTGGTGTATTATTTTTGTAATCCACTGCACCAAAGAAAGTCAGAGGTCTACTTTTCCTCCCCTCTGTTTTGTACTTTTCTCTTTCCTTTTCTTATTTTTTTCTAGCATTTGTTTCTTCTATATTTTTATCTTATGATGAATAAAAACATTAAAAAAGAAGTATATACTATCAGATGCAATACCAATTCAACAATAAAACATGAATCATCAAGAGAAAACTAAAAAAAGAAGACTAACATCCTTGAGTTAATAATGCACTAATATTCAATAAAATCCTATAATTACTCAAATCTGGGGACTTTTCAAAGAGTGCTGGGAAGTCAGACATCACTTATCATCTAAAACACAGCCATTGCATATGTTTGGAGCAAGTATGTGTCATAAATAAAAAATAATTCTAATGTTGCTAGCTTAAACTGCAAGAATATTTTTGCTAATTTTTAGCAATATGTCCATTTTTTCTCAGTTTTTTTAAAAAAAATTCTTACTAAAAGCCCTTTAGGTTTGAGGTGGGGTTTTTTTTTTTTTTGCATTCTATTTGCTTACAGCTTAGCACACTGTGGTTTACTAATCAATTCATCTCTAGCTGTTGCCTGAACTTGAATGGTGAGTGCAAGTCTTTTTCTTGTCTGATATGTCTAAAATGCTGAGGTAACATTTGGGAAACAGTACCAACTTCTCTAATATTTGATTGATTGTATAAATCTATCTCTTCACATTTGTTTTGATCATCTTCCTTGCTTTGCCTGGACAATTGGGCACACTTTAATACTTTTATCCCAGAATAGAAGAACTATAGAAGGAACGAGCAGGAAATCCCTGTCATTTACATTCCTCAATTTGTTGCTTTTTAAACTACACAGATTACATTCATATACCATGTTTCCCTCAAAAGAAAACGTGGTCTTATATTTTTTGGGAGACCAAAAGATCCAGTAGGGCTTATTTTTGGGGAAATACGGGCAATCTGGACAAGCTAAGAGATGGGTGGGACAGATTGACACCTGATTTAATGGAGGCAGGTGATTCTGACCTGTGATGGTACCAGTAGCAGGCAAAGGCACAGGGGGTGGAGGTGGGGGTGGGGAAGGGTCAGTGGTAGGTTTCAAATTTTTTTACTACCAGTTCTGTGAATGTGGCTTGGTGGGCGTGGCATGGATTGGTGGGTGTGGCTTCATGGGCATGGCAGGAGAAGGATATTGTAATTCCCACCCCACTCCAGGGGAAGGTTACTGCAAAATCCCCATTTTCTCCTAATCAGCTGGGACTCAGGAGGCAGAGAATAGATGTGGGTGGGGGCAGTCAGAACTTTTCTACCAGTTCTCTGAACTACTCAAAATTTCCGCTACCAGTTCTCCAGAACTGGTCAGAACCTGCTGAAACCCACCTCTGGGAAGGGCAGGTGATCCTGACACGCGGCACAGCCCTCTGCCCTGTTGTGGCCTTGGGCAAACTGAGAGATGATGAGGTGGATTGAAATTGGGTGACCCATTGTCTCTTGGCTTGCCCGTGGCTGTGACAGTGCAGAAGGTTGCATGCCATGTCGGGATTGTCTGCCCTTCCCCCGTGCCTCTGCTTGCTGCCACTGCAGCCACACATCAGAATCACCTGCCATCCCATGCATCTGATTGCCAGTGTCACCGCGCATTGGAATCACCTGCCCTCCAGAGTGCCTCTGCTTGGAGGGCACAGCCAGCGGTTGCAGCGCTGGGATTTATCTGCACTACACAGGCTGTGGCTGCTGCCATACACCGTCTTCTCCTTATGCTCCCCACCTCCTCTGCTGGCCATGCCCCCCTGGTCATCCCCCGTGGGCTGATGATGATCTTCACTGTTGCTTATTTTTAGGGTAAGGCTTCTAAGAGCACACTAAAAATCAGGGTAGGGCTTATTTTCTGGTTGGGTCTTATTTTCGGGGAAACACAGTATTAAACTGAATGTAATTCAGTTTTGGCTTTGCACAAATGCTGAACAAACTGTGATTTATAGGGATTTGCAGGGAGAGGGGGACAGAGTAGGCAAGTGACAAAGCATGTGTCCTAACATTACAGAACAAACTTTGCTCCTTAATATTTGAATGCAATCCAAATACAGAAGGCCAGAATTTACCTTGTGACATCATGGCACATGATGTATCATTTTAGTGTCATCATGGCACGCGATGGCCTGGTAGGCCTATTTTTCTTTCTTACCTGGCTCCAGATCCTCTCTATGCATCTGGGAAGGGTGAAAACAGCCTTTCCCACCCCCTTGCAGGCCCTTCCCAACTCCCGGTGGGACAGGAAGTGATTTTTTTGCTGTCCCCAGCCTCCAGAGACTCCTAGAGAGGCTGTTTTCACCCTCCGCAGATGCATAGAGAGGATCTGGAGCCAGGTAAGAAAGAAAAATGGGCCTTCCCCACCCCCCCAGGCCCTCCGGAGGCAGGAAACAGCCTGTTTCCCTACTTCTGGTGGGCCCAGAAGGCCCAAAAATCAGGTGGCCGGCGCGCGCATGTGCACCAGAGCTGAGCTGGCGTGCCCACTGATATGGCTACATGTGCCACCTGTAGCACACATGCCATAGGTTCACCATCATGGGCCTATATAAACTAGGGCAACCAACCTTTGCCCCATGTGAGAGATTGTGGGAAAGCTGGGGGCAAGTCAAGTGATATATTTGACCCAGGTGAGACGACATCTGGGAAAAAGCATTCCAAAGAGATTCTGTCTCAATTAATTCAACTGCAAAAGAATCTGGGAAATTCCCATTATAGTTTCTAAGATTATTTTTACTCCCATATTATCATTAAAGATATTTTATTGAAATCTGCATCATTTTTACTTCCTTCGTATTGCTAGATATATGGGCTTGATATTTGCCATAATGCAAATGCAACTACTACATAGCAAGAAAGAGACATGAAACAGAACAGAATAAAAGAGTTGGAAGGGACCATGGTGGTCTTCTAGTCCAACCCCCTGCACAAACAGGAGACCCTATGCTAGTCCAGACAAGTCCTTGTCCAGTTTCTCCTTAAAAGCCTCTAGTGATGGAGCACCTACAACTTCTGAAGGCAAGCTGTTCCACTGGTTAATTGTTCTCACTGGTAAGAAATTTCTCCTTAGTTCAAGGTTACTTTTCTTCTTGATTAGTTTCCATCCATTGTTTCTTGTCCTGCCTTCTGGTTTTTTGGAAAATAGGTTGACCCCCTTTACTTTGTGGCAGCACAAAAACACCAACAAATTTAGTATTTATCCAAACTGTGATATAATATCTTAACAAGCCATGTTTTAGACCACCATAATATATGACTTTGCTTTACATCTTAATGAAAATAATTTTTTTTCCATTTTGAATCTACTGCTTTAGAATTGTATTTTAACTCAGGCAAATTGCATGTACACCCATCCTTTTCAGGGAAGGTTAAAAAAAGAAATATCCATCATGCCTCCACATGACTTCAAACACTGTTTTGGAACAGATACATGCTTTGGTCTTGGTTGCTTAGCCCTGGTTCCCACAACACTACTGTGCTGCACAACTCTTGGGGAAAGCTGAGTAAATATGTTGCCATCATCTATTTTACTCCAGAGAAATAATCTCTGCCACTGATTTACCAGGGAAGAGGCAAATCTCTTGTTCTGCTGCTTGATTTGATGACAAGTCAGGCTAAAAGCTAGCTCTTTTCCCCATGATTAACACCACTGATTCATACAAATTCAAAATCTTTATTTACATGGCAAAGTTAAAGACCTTGAATAAAATTGAAAAGAGAGAAGAAACATTATTGCTTTCTGAAGAGTTTGATCTCAGTCTCTCTCAGCTCAGGGACTGTTTCCTCTGTTCCCAGATCTTACACACACAGCAGAACACGTTTTATACATGATATCAACCCATAAAATAAAACACATCCTCTACTGTGTAGTCAGTTTCACTGATCCTAGTTTATTAGCCCAATTCACTATATTTCAACCTGGGTATTGCAGCCTTATTTTGTTCTAACCAGCCTTGGAGGAAGTCCATGTCCTTTAACCTTTTCAGTGTCTGAACCTAGTGACAAACAGAGGTGGTATTCAGTAGGTTCTCACCAGTTCTGGAGAACCGGTAGCGGAAATTTTGAGTAGTTTGGAGAACCGGTAAATACCACCTCTGACTGGCCCCACCACCATCTAGTCTGCCTCCCGAGTCCCAGCTGATTGGGAGGAAATGGAGATTTTGCACTAACCTTCCCCTGGAGTGGGGAAGGGAATGGAGCTTTTATAGTATCCTTCCCTTGCCACGCCCACCAAGCCATGCCATGGCCACCAAGCCACGGCTCCAGAACCGGTAGTAAAAAAAATTTGAGTCCCACCACTGGTGACAAACATAACAAGCTATTAACAGCATGTCTCAGCCTCATTCTTCTATGTAGGTATGATCCTGGTTAACAAAAGAGCTTAAGAAAGCAGCCAAACTCAGATAACACCAAGAACCTAACTAGAATTTAACTATTTACCAGCTGGCATTCTGGTTTTCCTTTAAACTTGGGGAAACTATGGCTTGACCAAGTACTTTTATGTAAGTAAAAAGCATATAGTTATGTTTTCCTGTGTGCCTACTATTGTGGCATGAGCCATTTCACAACACTGATCTGTGAAAAGGCTGCATATGCAATGTGTGAATTGAAAGATTGTTTATAAACACAGCTCAGGCATAATTCTTTTCAATTTCAATTTAATTCAATTTATATGCCGCCCCTCTCCGAAGACTCAGGGAGGCTCACAATACATTTAAAATCCTAATAAAAAACATTTAAAAATTAAAAACATTAAAACTCATTCATACCATTCATGGCCGGATCTCGGCAGATCGCAACAGCGAGATCAACGGCCCCAGGCCTGCCGGAAAACGCAGGTCTTCACCGCTTTTCGGAAGGCCAATAGGGTGGGAATGGTCCGGACCTCAGGAGGTAACTGGTCCAGAGAGCTGGGGCAGCCACAGAGAAGGCCCTCCCCTGCGGGCCTGCCAGCCAGCATTGTTTAGCTGACGGGACCCAGAGGAGACCAACTCTGTGGGATCTTACTGGTTGCTGGGAGCTATGCGGTAGAAGGTGGTCTTGAAGATAACCTGGCCCTGAGCCATGTAGGGCTTTAAAGGTAATAACCAACACCTTGAATTGTGACTGGAGACCAATAGGGAGCCAGTGCAGCTCGCGGAGAATTGGTATAATGTGGGTATAACTAGGTGCACCCACGACAGCTCGCGCAACTGCGTTCTGGACCAACTGTAGTCTCCGAACTGTAGAACTCCAAATAACCAATTAGCCAGTTGAGAAAACATCTGAAAGCAGTCCATTTCAACAAAAGGGAAGGAGAAAGAAACTCTTGATCTTGGGGCATTCAGGTGTATAGAACCAGATTCTTGACTTTTGTAGAAGTTACTGTTTATTGTAAGGTAGTCTGTATCTGCAATAAAGTATCTACCCCAGCAGCATCTTTAACTTCCTGAGAAAATGCTGGTTTCTTAGAGAAAGAACTATTGAAAGGTCTCAGGGCAATCTTTGATATGGGGGATCAAAGCCAGTTTTCATTCCATATTCTCTCTCTGGACTCTCTCTTGACCAATGTGTGGCTGTTTCACAACATTCCCCAATCTTTGCCTCTGTTGCTATTTGGTTACATCAAATATTATGCATTTAGCACCATCATCTTCATAAATGTTCCTTATCCACACTCCTTGGGTCTTGTTTGGCATAGGGAGAAATAAGTATGTAAGAGAATCCAAGTTTTAAGAGAGTTTGAGAATTTACTGACATTCACCACCAGAGGGTGAATGGGTGGGGGAGGGGGGAGGAGATCCCTCTGGAACAGACTGGAAACAATCTATGGCATCAATAATGTGATGAGTCAGTTCTGGTGTACACATCCAATTTTTTTACTCTATTCTTGCTTCAGGCCAAAGTAGTTCTGAAGGGTTTTGGAAAACACAGTTAGTTTGTCAGATACAAAAGCATGCTATGGGCCATGCAATTCCTTTCCAAATATCTCCAGTTCTTTGAGAAAATGACCATCTATCTCTAGTCTTATTCAGACAGACTTTTTTTTTCTATTTGCCATTTCCGTTTATCAGTTCTCTGGGGAATTCTTTTGGAACCAATTGTCATTTACTTGGTAGGCACACTGTGTTACTTATATGCTGTAAAGGCTCAACATTTGGTGTAAATATAATTCACTCTTGCTTAATATATTTTATTTTCTCCCAGGCTTTAGAATTTATTGCTTACCAAAAATACATTTCATTTTCATTGGGATTAGGTTTATGCAAAGCTTGGCATGGATTCAGTACTTAAGGTATAACTTGGAAACACAGTTTGGCAACCTAACACAGCCTTCTCCAGTTTGGGACTCTTGAGATCCAAGCTTAGTTACAGATTGGAAATGAGGATGGATGAATTACTTAGTGGGAAATCTGGGCTTCATCTGTACCTTAAGGCAAACTAAGTTCCTGATGTTTTCTACTGCGATATTTGCTTTGGTTAAGTTAGAATTAAATAGATTTATCTGACAGTCCTCTACATATTTCTTTTCAATGAGTTCAGAAACTCCCTGAATTCAACAGGATTTGCTCCCAAACAAAATCCTTTATTTAGGATTATACCATTGGTTTAATTAACTTTGATAACAACACTCTGACTTCAATAACCTATTAATCTGCTTTTGCTAGCAATATTCAAGCTAGCATTTTCACTCCTGCAACTATTCCATTTTCATAATAGTTTTCAAAGCAGTTACCACATTTTAACCAGCATACACTGTTGAGTAATAACCTCCAAAGTGTAACCCATGAGCTAGAAAGTAAAATCACATGGACCCAATGTTGCTTGCCATCTTTAAAATGATTCCAATAAAGGAGTTGGAAGAATACTCTGTAAACAACATAGGTTATATACAATATTTAAAACCTGTAATAAATAAAATAGGAACACGGCTGTTCTTGACATGTTATAGAGATAACTCTAAAAGGATGGAAGTTGAGCCCACCACATGTGTATTTGGTACCAGATTATAATGGCATCTAGGATGGGATGTGGTTTTTTTTAAAGTAGGATTTTTGTTTTTATCTCCTATTTATAGGGCTCTGATTGTTGATAGTCCCCCACAGTTATATTGTTTAAGATGGGAAGCCATATACATTTTTTAAAGATAAAACAAATTTGAATTAGTAAAAAGGTCAGCATTTTGATGGGAAGAATTAGCTGCACACATTCAGAATGGGAGACACCTGATATTCTTTTCGCAGTATATGCAAATAGGATCTAGACCTTTTTGTAAACCAGCAGTTTCACAGCAGAGTCAACAATAGAGTGCCACACTGAGTGCAGTTCTAAAGTTTATCAACAGATATACAATCAGATACAATATCAGGCTTCACCCAGACAATACTTGAGCTTTGGCTCATAGCCATAGATACAAGGACACAGCTTTCATTTTGGATTGTAGAGAACACTTTAATAAAATGAAAACCAGTGACTATAAACTCTAGGATTCCAGCTTCATGTGCATAGCAGTCTCAGATTAAAATCTTGTACCTCTTTCTCTCTTTCTTTTGCCATATCAGGTTATTTCTCAGTGAAATAAGTGGTCTGTATTTATGCATTTTTCTTGTGATGGGTCAGTCCAGATTCAAACTTGTTTCTTCTGATTTTCTGGTATTCTCACGGAAGCTGGAACCTTCAATTTAAGAAAAAATACTAAGATGCTCTATTGAAACAGGTTCAGAGGAAGAGAAGGAAACCGAGACATAAAGAGCAAGTCACTTACAAAAAGTTTGAAGGAATGGAATATGTTTAGTTTTATGCACAGATGTTGAAAAGTCTGAAGTGTTTTCCCCCAGAACGAGCATGGTCAGGGATTAAACCTATCCAAGAAAGTCATTTATTCAGGAGCTGTTTTTAATATCCTCCTTTAATGAGATGAGAGAGTAGAAGTTTGAAGCAGGGGTGAAATCCAACAGGTTCTGACAGGTTCTGGAGAACCAGTAGCAGAAATTTTGAGTAGTTCAGAGAACCAGTAGTGGAAATTTTGAGTAGTTCTGAGAACCAGCAAATACCACCTCTGACTGGCCCCAGAGTGGGATGGGAATGGAGATTTTGAAGTATCTTTCCCCTGCCATGCCCACCATGCCACACCACGCCCACCAAGCCATGGCCACAGAACCGGTACTAAAAAAAATTGAATTTCATCACTGGTTTGAAGACACTACTTTTCCATCACAGGCCTATGTTATGGAATATCTTCCCTCTAGAAATTCAGAGGTGTACAACTAAGACAGGAAACCATTTTGTTTTCAGTTGCCCCAGACTACAGAACTCAAACCAGTACACTAAAATTGCAAAAGAATATAAAAGGATTTTGACATAACCTTAGGCAATATTTCCTATTGGTACAACATTTTTGATAATAGAACAGAAAGTGATAGAACTTTATATACAGGCTATAGTTATACAGGCTATAGTCATGGCCTAGTAGTGAATTTGCTATACTGGCAGCCAGTTAAGGACTTGGGGTGGGATCCCTTCCAACTCAGTGATTTTTGTTCTTTAGATTTTCTTCTTACTTAGATCGATAAAATGACCATAATAGCCCAGTGCACATAATTAGTCCCCTCCTCCCAATTTACAGGAAAAATATCATTATAATTCTCTTAATTCTGTTCTTCAGTCCTGAAAGCTTCACAGAAAAGCAGGGCTTTCATAGTTTTCTGCAATATCCTAATATTGCAGGAACCATTCTTGTTTCTGAGTGCAACGGTATGTGGGAATGACCTTCGGAGATAGGGCAAAGAGACAGCCAAGGACATGTTCAGATAAAAGGTAAGTTCACCGCCAATAGAAATGTGGCAAGGTAAGCGGTTCAGAAGAATTCTCTTTAGTTTCTTGAGCTGTAGAGGAGATGTGGGGAAGAAACATACTTTCAGCCTTGCAAGATCAATAGCATCCTTGCAAGGCAGATCAGATAGGAAAATAGTCAGATAGATTGTACTTTACTGTACAGTTACTTACATTAATAGAATCTTGCAAGTTTAAAATAAATCCTTTACAGCCCAAAGAACTAAGGAGGGTCCCTTTTGACCTGCTTCCTACCCCAAATTAAATTGCCTTTAATCTGACCATTCCTTTGGCTGCCTTTTTTTCTTTGCCTTGTTTCCCAAGATCATTTCCACATACCATTATACTTGTCTTATCTCCTAGCAGATAAAGGCTCACAGCCTGTCCTCTTTTCCACCCTGTATCAGATGGGCAAATTCTAGTTGGAATAGATGGCCCTGAAGAAATCCAGCCTCCTCCAAGCAGTACACATGAGATATAATAGCCAGTACCTAGAACTGAACCCCAAAACACATTGGCAGCCAAAGCACCTCCCTCCCTGTTACATGATTGTAATGGTCCTCATTCATGATCAGGTGGTCCACACATCACAACTTTCAGTGACAACCAGACTACAGCAACTCTATGATGGCTTGCTTTCTCCAAACTGCACCGTTAGGGAATTAGATGTGTTAATAGTAGAAAATATATATATAAAGCGAAGTGGCATCTTCATGTCAATTGTGTTTTCTAGGCAGTTGGGTAGTATGCATTTTAAAGATAATTGAAGTCACTGAAGCTTATCAATGCCAGTTGTTCCCCTTTACCCACCTGGTTGGAAAAGCTGTAAAGGCCATTCAGCTGTCATTGAAGATTGTAAATGCCAGTTGTTTTCTATTCATCTGGAAGCAAAAGCTTTCAGCATCCACCAAGCCCATCTCCACTGTGCCATGAGCGGAAGTATTCTTTGTTGGGCTTCAGCTTTGGCTTCTTTCTATTTATCGCTTTGTATTAAAACAATCAGATCTGGGTAAACACAGCATACACAAGGGAGTGAATTTATAGACATTAAGATCCATGCTACCTGTATTTGAAATACAGCCTAGTAGACATGATTGAGTTTGTCTTGTTACTTCATCTATTGGTCACAATCCAAATAGTGTTAACTGAAGTTTGAGAATTAAGCATTTGGTTAAACCTCTCTCGCCAAAATCAATGGAGCTAAAAGCACTTGCGTTTGATAGGTCACATCTACCCAGATGATAGTTTGGGAGAGTAGCTTTGCTGGATTAGGCCATTGATTCCTTCTATTTTAGCCCTTTGCTTTCAGGAAACAGTTTGCCAAAACTGAAAATTAAACTCAGCTACAATATAACCAGACGGTAGGATAGCAGGAATCTTATTATGACTATCTCAACTAATCAACAAATCCTCTGAAGCGTGATATTTGACTTCATATGATGGGTTTTTTTTTCCCTAAAAAAGAAATGGTTTTTGAGATTGGCAAAACTGCAGTTATCAGAGGAACTAAACTCGTTTGTATGGTAAGTTTTGATTTAATAGCTTTTTGTGCTGCAATAAATGATTACTGAAGGCTTAAGCCAGTATACAGCTACAGGGTTGTGACCTCAGAACGCGAGACTATCCTGTAACTGTTCTCAGATATCTAATTGTGGCAGAAGCATGAATAAATGTAACAAAATCCAATGAAGCAGATAAATATTGAGATCCACGAATAACAAATTGGGTTTTTGCTTTATATCAAAAGGCAAGTCAATATAAAAGCAGAAACTTGTATTAGATTAAGTGATATCAAACCTTTTAGGGGCCTGTTATTTCATGGCATAAAAGGGGAGCTAATCTGTTGTTTCCAGTGATGTGTTAAAGAATCCTGTCACTTAACAAATTTCATGCCCTTCAGTTGCTATGCACTCTTGCTTATTGCGTGATGACAGCACCCCAACAGTAGTGTGCTATAAAAATCCTAAAAACTGAATTTCCACAGCATCTGCTGCAAGCAAGTTTTGTAGGGTAGTGTTGGTAGTGTTTTACCTCTGTATTTCTGCACAAAGGAAACTCACTTAACAGTGAAGTCACTCTGCGTTCATAGATGTTCTTGTTCTCATGAGACAGGCTGCCTGCCGTGTGTCTTTTTTCCCCTCTTCAATTTCATCAATCTGACTTATAAACAAGGCCTTGAATCCAGCTTCGACAGCTTCTATACCTATCACAATATGCTCAGTTAACACACTGCACAAAATGTGCCAGGATAGAACCACTGAATATTGGATCCTTTTTATTTTGTTTCACTGGAGCACTAAAATTCTTGGATGCAAAGGAGTAGGGTAGGGTAGGGTAGGGTAGGGTAGGGTAGGGTAGAGTAGAGTAGAGTAGAGTAGAGTAGAGTAGAGTAGAGTAGAATCAAACAGAATAGAACAGAATAGAACAGAATGGAACAGAACTATTGGCCAGGTGTGATTGGACATACAAGGAATTTGTCTTTAGTGCATAAAATCTCAGTATACATACAAACAACAAAGTAATATAATCATAAGATACCAATAGGAGAAGGTAGTAGAAAAGATGAGAATAATAATAGTAATATAGCCATATTACATGGGTAAATACCCTTAGACATAAGACAGTACTATGGTAATATGGTAACTACTTGTGGTGCAACTAAATTTATTTGCAGATCAAAAGGACAGTGGTGTGGCAGAGTTCATGATAAAAAGTAGGTAGTATAATTTAAGCCAAGACTAGAGTTTTAGCTTCTCCCAGATTTTGGGAGTTCAGCTTCCATGAATATCTGCCACCAATGAGAAAGGGCATTTATTTAAAAGGCTTCTGTTCTAATTGTTAGCTTATTTCTCTTTAATGCACTCTGTCCTCCTGTATACCTGTCAGGATAAAAAGTATTTCACATTAAAAGATACATTGATTTTATTTGCAAAAGTTTAATGCTGCCTTAGTCCAAGAATTAAAGTGGTAAACCACAAGTGAAAATGACAGCAGGGCAATACCAAATAATAAAGATGTTAAACTAGCTTTCCTCAATCTGGCATTCTCCAGATACAACAGAAGCATAGGGAAAAAAAATCTAACACAATATGGACAGATCTGACTTAAAATTTTAGCTATGGTAACTCCAATTTACCTGGTTGGGATGTGCTGACTTTTCACTGAGGATGTAAATCTAACCATTGAACAATAGCCCTTCCTTTGTTGTTGCAAAATAGTTCAAATAGTTTTCTCAGAGTATGGTTGAAAGAATTATACTGGGGGAAAAATGGAACAGTCTATTTTTGTATAAATGTTTTTTTGCTCTGTATAATTTTTATCTGAGGACATAATTTAGGACTCAGAGTGTGCCACCCCTCTTGAAAAAGAATTCCATACATTTGCTCCTTTCTTTAAAGATATTCCCATGAGTATAGAGATCAAAAGTAGATGTGATGTTAAAAATGCATATTTATATTTAATATGCACATTTTTTAAAGGCTGCAGATAGCTAAGGGGAATTTTCTTCCAATGCAAATAACATCTTCAAACGTGTAATCTCTTCATGACTTTAGTAGTGTGGTATTCCTCCTGGCCTATTGTGACTTGATCATTATTAGTAGCATCCACCTAAGGGCTCAAATTTGCAGCTTCTAAAATTACGCATATTTAAAGGAAAGAAGCTGTTAACATCACATCTTTTTTCTCTCTCTCTCCAAAAACAAAGGGTTAAACAGTTCCAGAATTTGACTCAATTCTACCCATGGTTCCTTTTTTCTTCTTGTTTTTGCAAGAAGTTTTGGTTAACCACATAGCTGCACTAAGTGGTTGAGGACCTACCACCATGTTGGTCTTAGAACTGCTCTACAAATCTTTTACACAAAAGGAAGGGCAGAAAAAGGTTGTTGTTTTGGAATTCATCGAATTTGTTGCAGTACTTGTCTGACTTTTTTCAGGTTTCTTTTTCTTTTTCATCAAGAGATACTTCAGATGTTTAAACTTCCATTAGAAGGTTAGGATGAAGCTATCTATGGTTATTGATTAAGTTTGTTGCTCCATTTTAAGAGGAGTTAAATTATTTTAATATGAGATTTTATTGTTGTCATTTTAATGTTTGAATTATTTATTGCTGTTATACATTGTTGTAAACTGCTAGGAATCCTTGGAAATTACAGAGGGATACAAATGTGATAAATAAGTGAATCAATAAATAAATGCATACAGATATGCATACTTCTGATTCATTTCCAAAATAATGTAGTTACATGTTTTCTATTCATCAGGATTCAAGTCAAAATAAAGTCTTTTCCATAACTGTGAGACAGATTGCATTTCTATGTAAATTATAACAACTATTTCAAAGTTTGCATCTAATAAATTAACATCTATATTTATGCAAAATTGTGCCCTCCTTTGTCCTCTTCCTTGTTAATACATAAGTGATCATTCTAGCTAGGATTTGAAAATGTAAAGTAGAAAGAATTAGGCAAAATAATTGGATGGAGCTAGCAGACCTACTTTCCATCTTTTAAAATTGAGGCTATGAAATTCTACATTTCAAGCAGATAGTCCACATTCTCTGTTGCTCAGAGATCATAACAGCTTTCACTGGGTTTTCTAGCAATAGGCTGATATTCCATTCAATAATACTTGAAGTATTTGATCATATCGGGCTAAATTTGCTTGAGAGGGCTGCATAATTGGGAGGAGTGGAAGGGAAAAGGGATATTTAATAGAAAAGATCATTGCCTTACCAATACCTTTTACAAAATGAATGGGTGAATTATAAAACATTAGTTTCTTTATCACATCTTCACTGCTTACATTCTCAAGCAGCCCTCTCATTTGTATCACTGATGAGGGATGTCCTCTGAGAGGTATTAAAGCTGCTACTTTAAAATGCCAGGAACAGTTGGCATTTGGACTGAACAGCTTCCAGTTTTATAAGTCCAAATCAATTTGTATAAAAAACATGAAAATAGGTGCAAAAAGAATTAAACATCGCCAATCTGTTACAAGAACATCTCTGTATAAAAAGATCAGTAAAAGAGACCTAGCCTTGCAAGGGCTATCAAAAATCCTCAAAGTTGGAATTGATTATGAAAAGGTGAGGCAAATTTACAAAGAAAATGGAGGGTAGGGAGTCAACCATAATTCAGGATGGCTCATTTGGTTTGGTTTGAAGGCCTGGGGCCAGAGAACCAGGCACCAAATTCGCTTTTTTTCTGAACTTCATTGGGGTAAGTTGAGTAAATCATGCTATCTACCAGTCTCCAGTAGCCTGTCTCATGTAAGGATCCTTCTTCTGTATTCAGTATGCTATAAATTTGGGGGAAGAATAAATATTGTTAAACTGAATATAAAAGAATAAATATTTAGCTACTATCTTTATATTAACATCAATTTACAAGAGCATCTTTGGGGAAGAATAAAAAAAGTCATGATATACAGTATATGGTATATGACTGAAAGGACATCGGGTGGGGGCAGGGATTCAATCACATAGTCATGGCTGCCATATTGTCTGTTTTGATTCCACCCGTAGAAACTCTTGCAAGTTAAAATTCTTGAAACAGATTAATAAAGTACTAAGGGGGAGCATTTTTGTGTAACAGAGACACACACATGATACTTCATTTATTTAAATTAGTAGTAACTTATGAAAGAAGAGCAGATTTTCTAGAATTTCAGATCAATGATTGGGTTGCTAACCTCTGTCAGCTGCCACCTTACTAGTGTACATGTATGTTTCGCTACCATACAGTGACAGTCTACCATGAATAGATGGGAGGGGGGAATGCTTGGGGGAAAGCAAAAGTAACTGCTGTATCTCCCCCAGGTGCTGTTTCAAGGTCACCCAACTGGGAGAAGAAGGCAGCTATATACCAATTTACTCTTGAAGTGACCATTCTGGAAACATCTTGCTTGAGCCTGATTGGTCATGGGGGGAGGGTCAGCAATGGGAGGCAGTTATGGGAGAGAAAAGTTGAACTCAGGGATTTTGACACACGATTCTCAGTTCTGGCTATGCACTATTGCAATACACTTGACTTCTAGTAAAACTATACCCTTCTCAATAAATGGAGCCAAGGATCCTTTCTATTTACAGGTTTAAGTGCTGACAGGTCTGACAACCTCCATATTTTTATGACATTTAAATTATTTTTTAAAAAATCTTTTATAAATGGAACTAGAAAGCTATTTGTCCTTTCTTTTCTTATTATGTCAAAAGTGTGGCTTGAACTTAGCTTCCAAATCAGTTGTTTTTCCTGCATTTCAGGCAGAAGGGTGGTTTTCAATGTTGTTGGAAGGAAAGATAACACTGGTCTCCATAAGAAACTGACACTTTGGGATAACCCCAGTTTGAGAATTTCAGATAAATATTTTGTTCTAAGGTTGTTCAGTAAAAAATAGTATTAATACCCCACATCAACTTAATTTTAGTAAGCTTAGTTTCTTTTTACAGAAAGGAAGATGAAAATAGATGTTGGTAATTTGGAAAATAAAAGGGGGAGGGAGAATGAAAGCTCAAAAAACCCTTTTTGAAAGCTCAATAGGTTAGTTTTAAAGAATATTAAATATGCGTCTTTTGACCTTAAGATGCAGTTAATTCAATAAATGATTCTTTTTTAATGTACTAGACACAGTAAAGGATGTTTAGTAAGAGCTGAATATCCAATTTGCTGGAAATATAAAATAGTTAAAAGGACAGTAATACATATGCCTGCTGCAGGATTTTTCATTTTGTGTTAATATTCAGGAATTTGTTAAAATGGCACTGTTACAGAAAAAATGGATTTAAAATGTTAATTTAGTGAACTATATACCAAAAATGTGGAATGTAATGGCCTGGATTTATTGTGCATTGGATATAGCTAAAAAAATATTTTACTTAAGTGGAAAAACTCTGTAAGACCCTATTTGAAATCTGAGATGGATAAAAAAAAACCCCATTTTGTGTGTATGAACTTGTTTCCGATTGGTATAGAGGAAAATCTAACCAATATTTTTCTGGGTGCTTTTTTTTTTTAAAGGCTTATTTTTCCTTCTCTAACTTTCTTATTATGCATATACTTTACTTCTTTTTCCTAGTTTATTTAATCCTTGTTACACTTCCACTTTCTTTCTTGTCTGTCTGTATAATATAAGCAATATAATTGAACAAATCAATCCAGAGTTTTTCATTTGAGACACAAATGGTCAGGCTCAATTATTCTTCTTCAGACACATTATGCAAAAACCCACTCTCTGGAAAAAGCCCTAATGCTAGGAAAGGTAGCAGAAAAGAGAGGAAGGGGATGAACAACAGTAAAGTGGATGAACTTAGTTATAGTAGGAATAGGTGCACCATTGGAAGGGCAGATCATTATGATGAAAGTCTGTCTATGTGGTCACTAAGAATCAAGAATAATTTGATGGCACATAAGTCAGTCAGCTAATAATATAAGCAATAGATAGTTTTATCTGTTTTTACCGGCTTCAGAGAGATGGTAGCAGTACTTGTAATAATAGTCTCAGAACCTGAGAACACTTTTTTCTAGCCTTTTTCAAGAAGGCTGAATCTTTCAGTAGGAGATCAATTAGAATTTCTGTGTGATTGCATGCGGGAAAAATGTTGGTTATGGAATTGATTTAGAGAAATGGCAAAAATTGTGGGTGCAAAATTATAAAATGACAATGTCAACAGCATACAAGGAAAATTTGTATAAGATGTTTTACAGGTGGCATCTACCCCCGACGAGAATAGCCAGAATGTTCAAGAACAAACTGGAAAAGTGTTGGAAATGTCATCAGACACCGGGCTCATATTACCATATGTGGTGGACATGTGGAGAAGCTAAAAGATATTGGACTAAAATCCACACATGGCTGAAAAAAATGACAAGAAAACACAGACTTTAATCCAGATATTTTTTTTTATTAGGGATTCTGCCAGAAATATACAATAGAGAATTGAAATATTTGATTGTGAATGTATTAATAGCGGCTAGAATTGTGTTTGCTAAAATTTGGAAAAATAAGAAAATACCAACACAAGATGAAGTTATTAAGAAAATCATGGAATGTGCTGAAATGAGTAAATTGACATTTGAAATTAGAGAACAAGAAGATAAACAATATTATAAGATATGGGATTTATTTTATCAATGGCTAGACAATAAAACATGGAAATGAAATATGAAATATGAAATATAAAATGAATGTTATAATATAATATTTGAAAATAATTTTTATGAAATGATAAAGCCATAGTTAAATTAGATAATGAGTTAATTATGAATATAGGGAGGAAGCACAAAAGACTTGTAACCGACCGACACACTGTTTGCAATTGTAATGGATGATGGATTTATGTTTTATGTTTTGTTTAAAAATAAAAAATTATTTTAAAAAAAAGAATTTCTGTGTGATGATCTAAGCTCAAGAGAACTTACTCTAGAGTATGTGTGTATATTTCACTGTATACTCTGTTTCCCTCAAAATAAGACATCCCCTGATAATAAGGCCAATCAGGCTTTGAGTGCATGGCAATAAGGCCAAATGCTTATTTCAGGGTTAAAAAAAATATAAGACAGAGTCTTATTTTCAGGGAAGCATGGTATGTGATATTAAAAAAAAATTCAATTACCAATAGAAAATACATACATGGTCAGCTAGAAAGCTGACAGCCCATTTCAAGACCTGAGCACAGTAGGATGGCATGAGTTTCTTTTCCTGTCCCAGCTCTTGCTTACCTCGCAGTTCAAAAGCATTCAAATGCAAGTAGATAAATAGATACCACTTCGGTGGGAAGGTAACAGTGTTTCGTGGACCTAGGCCAGTAGGTTTCAAATCCCATCGCTACCGGTTCGCTTGTGGGTGGGTGTGCGCTTGCACATGCACACGATGCTTCTGTGCATGCACAGAGACGTCCAGGCGGGTGGGTGGAGCCTCCTGCCGCTACAACTGGTTCGCCCAATCCAGGGCAAACCAGTAGCAACCCACCACTGGCCTAGATGTATAGTCATGATGGCCATGTGACCACACAAATGTCTTCAGAGAATGCTGGCTCCCTTGCCTAAGAAATGGAGATGGGCACAACTGAACACAGGAAACCTTTAGCTTTACCTTATTTAAAATAAAATGTTATATTGTAAGCCTTTGATTGATAGGTTGAGAGTTACAATGTAACTATAGACAAAGAGGTAAGTCTATAATTATATGCATAACTGTTGTAAAGATTGGAAGCTGCTTTTTTCTATCTTTTTTCTCGTTCTTTCTTTTCTTTCACTGAGCCCTGGTGGTGCAGTGGTTAGAATGAAGTATTACAGGCAAACTTTGTCCACAGCCTGGAGTTTGAACCTGATGGGCTCAAGGTAAACTCAGCCTTCCATCCTTCTTAGATTGGTAAAAGGTGGACCCAGATTATTGGGGACAATATGCTGACATTGTAAACTGCCCAGAGAGTGGTGTAAAACACTATGGAACAATATATAAAAGTCTCAGTGCGTTGCTACTAGTTGCTTTTCTTCTACCTGTTTTCTTTTTGCACTGTAGCTTTCTCTTTTATTTCTTCCTTTCCCCCCTTCTTACTTATTTTAGTTTCTGTTTATTTCTATTAACTTTTACTCTTCTTTTTAAAACTTTCAATAATTTTTTTAATTTTTTTAAAAAGATTGAATTATTGATTATGTGCTACAAATCATTTTCAATTCCTGGTGACCACATAGATTGATTTTGTAAGCCTTTGCCTGTGTTTAAGAAAAGTTTATTTCTTTTTCTTATTTTTGGTCTAGAACTAAATGATGACTGAATAAGTAAAGACCTTTGTATAGCACTGCACAATACAATGCGACTTTAATTTTAGCACAAACTAATGATTTCCACAGCCTATAACATTCCTACAACATATTTTATCTGGATGAGCACAAAGCTTAACACCATCTGCTAATTCTTTTATCTTTCAGATACAGGCCTGAAAACAAACACAACAACATAATCAAATCTTTGAATTGGCTGGATCTGAAAACAGTAAAATTTGCACCAGGCTTTTGATATTTATTTACACCTTCAGGTAAGCTTCTTTCCCTACGCTGTTAATACACATCCACAATTTGCCAGATAATTGTTCAAAATCAAAAGCCCCAAAGTCCATGGGCCTGAACTAAGCTAAACTGACTCTTTCCATGAACACCACACAACAGAGAAGTCAGGCCAACTCAAGCATCTCTTTGGATACCCAGACATAATGTTTCGACAAATCTGGCTGATACTGGAAGCATGAGAAGCACCACTAAGAAGGAATAGTGATAATTCTGAATGGAGCTTAGGTATCATAGCCCCATCGGAACTTGGGTCTGAGGAGGAGGATGAGACGGAGCTAGGGCTGACAGAGGAACAACCGGAGGAGCAGGACAAAGCAGTCCCAGGTCCCTTGGGCCTGGGAAGGGTCACCAGTGAAGGAGAGAGGGTGCAGGATTACCACGCAAAGGGGGAGGAGAGGGCAGACAGCAGAGCAGAGGATGTGATGAGTAATTACCTCCCCCCCAATCCTTGAGCACGAGAATGGAGAGGAGGTGGGATCAGCACAGGGTGACCCACTGACTCAGGAGGAAGGCGGCCTACCCCTCTTCACAAGGCTTATCTGGGGAATGAGATTTAAAGAGACGCAGTTGGGAGACGCTGTCGGGAACAAGCATTGCCTTTTTCCATCTCATATGCTATTACCGACGTACGGATACTTTGTTTGCCTTGCCCTGTTTGCCTTGCTTGCCTGGCCTGGCTATGTGTCAGTTCGCAGCAACCCAGTTCTGCTCTGGGTTGTGCTGCAGTCCCAATGAACTCCTCGTGTGATGAGGAGTCCTTGGAACCAAATTCCCTGAAGTGCTCTCAGAATTGTGCTGCTCCTCTGGACTAATAGCTGTCAGGACCAGGGGTGAAATCCAGAACTGACAGGTTCTGGAGAACCAGCAGCAGAAATTTTGAGCAGTTCAGAGAAACAGTAGGGGAAATTTTGAGTAGTTCGGAGAACTGGAAAATACCACCTTTGGCTGGCCCCAGAGTGGGGTGGGAATGGAGATTTTGTAGTATGCCCACCAAGCCACACCCACAGAACCGGTATTAAAAAAATTTGGATTTCACCACTGGCCAGGACCTATTGGAGATGCATGTTTAGAGCTTTGTCCCTGGACTTGTAGTGAATGGTGGGACTTTTGGGGGAAAGTTGGAGCAATAAACGGGAGTTAAGCTTTTGTTCCAGCTGCGTTGCTTCCATATCCAGCCCTGGGTCATCACAGTAGGCATCTTGAATTAGGCCTTTCATTTCCTTTTTTTTTTTAAAAAGAACCTGCATTTATATCCACCATGATGGAATTAATGTGGTTGCTGGATGGAGGATGCTGAAATGTCTCCTATCCCAAATACCTTTGTGGATACTTACCCAAGCGAAGTCTGTTTAGCTTCAGCAAGGGGCTGCGTCGTGTGCAAACTTTATTAGCGCTGTTCATCAGTTTATACTTAAAACAGCTTTACTGCCTTCATGGCAGCTCATTCACTTGCTTCCCTCCCCTGAACCCATTTTGCAGAATGGATACATAATGAAACAGACTTAATGTTCATTCTCCTGACTTGGAACAATGCTCATCTGCTTGAACAGGTCAGGAGATCGAGTGGTTAAAACAAAAGGAGGAGCAGGAGTGGGTTCAGAGGACTTTGGAGGTTGGAGGGAAAACCAATGTCATACTAAGGAGGGGAGGATGGCTGGGGGATTCTGGGAGTTGAAAGGTTACACAGGTTGATAAACAGCTGAAGGACTGTCCAGTGCAAATCTAGTTTAATGATTAAGAACTACATTTAGGGAGGGCCTAGTAACTGTCCATCACCCATGAATTATTTGGACAGCAGACTGAGAAGGACATTGTATGTTGTGATGGAACAATGTAGCACATATATTGCAGTTCTCGGTAACTCTCCATATAAACGTATCATTATTACTAATTCAATTTGCATCTCATCTAAGTTACTCTGGATCAAAACAATCCAATAAAAAAGTTAAATACTATACAAACATATAAACACTACCCGTAGTCCATTTAAAACAAAAAGTAAGGGACAGAATCCATTTTTTTTCATCAGCTCAGTGCAGTCATTGTAAAAGCCCCTCACTCAGAGCTGGTATTCAGCAGGTTCTGACCAGTTCTGGAGAACCGGTAGTGGAAATTTTGAGTAGTTCAGAGAACCGGTAAAAACCACCTCTGACTGGCCCCACCCCCATCTATTCTCTGCCTCCTGAGTCCCAGCTGATCGGGAGGAAATGGGGATTTTGCAGTAACCTTCCCCTGCCACGCCCACCAAGCCATGTCACACCCACCAAGCCACGTCCACAGAACTACTAGTAGAAAAAATTGAATCCCATCACTGCCCTCATCATTGGCAAACCCCAGGCATAGTGTCAGAGCTATGTCTTCAGGGCCTTCCTAAAGGCCTGATGTTTTCCAGGAGAGGAAAGCGTCAGGGCCAATCTATGATTCAGGAAAATAGTGTTCCATAGATGGGTACCATGGCAGTAAAGACTGTATTCCTGAGTTCACCAATTATACTGTTTCATACAGGATCAGTGACATGCCTCTCCTGCCAGTTCTGATGCGGCAGACAGAGATAATTGAGGGGAGGTAATCCTTCAAATAACCAACTAATCAATCTATGGTATACCAAAAGTCAGGCTCCATAGACCAATCACAATAATGTTTTATTAATTGTTTCTATTTCAGAGTAAATATTACCATATTTAGGGATATTTAGGGATCATGTGTCAAACAAAGTGTTTAGAAGAAAATGGCAAACATTTAATCTAATTTATATAATAAATTGTCTATGAGGCCTGACTGTTGGTACATTCTGTATATTACTGTATGCAAACCTGTGCCTTCAAATAGAAGACTGTTCCCTGTCAGTGCTATAAAGGAGAACATACAACCATTCTTTGATCAGGTTTACTACGTGAATAAATAAGAAACATCTTGAGCAATTAAGGAAAACAGCACACAGACATGAAATAGTTTACTGTTAAGCACCTGGGCTGATTTTCCATGTTATCAGGTAACATAAAAGAAGCAGAAAGTGTGCACGCCTTCCCTAGAGTCTCAGTTCAATTCTATGCACGTGAAAAGCGAATACATACTCCCAATACATTGAATTGTGACTGTAGCAATTTAGCAGAGTCGCCCATAGCATCTTCTCTGAGTACAGCTGGATATCAGAGGTGTACAGATAAAATATTCTTTATGAGAGATGCTGATGGTGGGAAGCAGGCATTTATCCAGGAAACTCTGAGATACAATGGTGCTTTAGGCTTTGTGGATATATTTATGGAATTTAAAGGTCAAGTAATAGTTTTCATTCCTCTATTTGCTGCAGATGATTTTATTGAACATTTCCATTATTCCTTTTGATATTTCCACACACTTTCTTTTGGGGGTGAGAGGGAGGGGTGAAGACGATTTCTATCTGTTCCTTGAGTTATAGGATGTAGAAAATGTGCAGTGAATATGTGATTACTGTAATAAGCCCTTTTACCTAACGTATATTTGGTCCACAGTATTGAAGAGTTTTTCACACAAAAAGTGACCTGAATTTGTAAGGAAGCCTGGAATAAAAAAAAAATCAAGGTCAAAGAAAGCTCTCTAGATTCTGGCGCTTGTCTTTCTTATCATGCACTTGAAAGCATTGCTAATTATGCTCATAAAGTTGACAAATTTCACGGTATCAGCCTCTGGTCATTTCGCATCGTTGTTGAAATTAAAAAGGGGGAGAAAATATCAGTAGTAACTGACAGGTGTTTGTGATTAGAAATGCCTAAGTGACAATTAGGAATATGTCTGAAAGAAAACTAACAGTAAGACAAATGAAAATACAAATTATGTTTATGCATGTTTTCGTTTTTTTTCTCCTAGCCGATGCAAATTAGGAGCTGATGACTCTGATATTATGCAGAATGTATATACGATAAAACTGGATTGATTCAGAGCTTTAGCAGCAACCAGATGTTCTGGAGAAGCGGCTTTTAGACAGAGATGGCCTTCCTTTATCCTATAAGGACGTTTCTTATCTGTAGTTCATAGTCAAAGATGTTCTGTTCCTCAACAGGACATTACTTGGTAGCTTGCAGCCAGTGCTTATTAGGGTTGGGAGGCAGTAAGATTAGTAGATCTTACCAAGGGCATCAACCTACACCTGAGGGAGAGGGTTAGGTTCTTGCATAACAACACCAGAGCTCCCTCTTCCATTTCAGTTTCCAGAAATAACTTGCTACTTACTGTTCTCTTCATCTAGATCTTCCTTAAAAGAGGAATAAACTCTGTATGGAGAAAGAGACGAAAGTATAAAATTCTTGGATAAAATTCAGTAAGCTCAGGTTTAAAATCTTCATTTTTTTATTTCTCCTTTTTAGCCTCATTGCCTCTTCATTGGTTGAAGTCATGTCCTGGATCATGACATTGACTGGGACCTTGTTCCAAGCAGGACATCATGTAAGACAGGGGTGTCAAACTCAATTGCATTGAGGGCCACATCAGGGTTATGTTGGACTTCGGGGGGCTGGGGTAGGCGTGGCTTGGTGAGTGTGGCCAGATTGACATCACTCATGTTGGGGGCACCTGTGCTGATCCAAGTGCTCTGCCAGAGAAAACAGGCTCTGTTTTCACTAGGAGAGCATAGCCTCCCAAGCTCCATTTTCACACACCCCTCCCGAGCTCCATTTTCATGGCAGAGGGTTGCAGGAGGCTGTGGCAGCTGAAAACGGAGCTCGGGAGCCCATTTTCTCTGGCAGAAACACCATGGGGCAGTCCTTCGCTGTTTCTAGGGTGGCCCCATGGGCCAGATATACGTATTCTGTGGGCTGGATCCCTGAGCCTTGAGTTTGACACCCCTGATGTAAGAGTAGAGATATGTATAGTATAATATATACAGGAATGAGTGACTGGTCCCTCTTTTCCTGACTTTTAAATGCAAATGAAAACTGCCTGCTTTGATTTGAGATTCCACTCTGCTTTAGAGGAAATGTTGTCGATCTGATATTGGAAAAGTACATAATGTAATATGTGTGATATATGCATCAGAACGAACCACACACCGAATGTATGCTAAAAATGGTAAATGTAAATTTTATTAAAATGTACACAGTAGTTTACAAGAATGCCTGTTTTAGTAAAATTACAGTACATATATTTATACACTTCTGTGGCGGTGAATAGCATAGGAACTGGATAGAATTTCTCCCATACTCTCCTTTCAGCTTTTCAAGAAAGAGTTTCTGAGATATGAGACAGCCTGGCACACAGAGCCTCTCTTGTTGCTCTGGGGATTTTCTGATTTCTCTTCAGGGAGGGTATGTCCAAAAATAAATAAAAATAAATAAATGTCAATCCTATCTTGTCTGAACTGATTTTCCATTTGATCTCCTAGTTCTGCATTAACCCAGGGTACTCTATTATATACACTCTTCCAGCGACAAATTACTGTCTTGAAGGGGAGGACTTCAAGCGGTTGGCAGACTGGAGCAGCTGCCAGAACCTAGGCGGGAAGGTTACTTATTGTGCTATCTCCAAAATAAGAAGTCAGGTTCTACTGAAAATCTTGAAACAGAACAAAAGCAGAATAGCATACACTTTCATTCATGCTTCCAATATTTGAGATAGTGCTTCTGATCCTGAAGGTAGTAAATAGTTATCCTGACAGTCTCTAGTAGTCTTATCCTTTACAAGATTGTCTAATAATGTTTTCAAGCTATCAAAATGGGTGTCCAGCCCATGTTGCAGTTACTTTTTTTAGAAGCATATTGTGACAGCAGCTCTGAGACCCTCCTCAATTCCCAGAGTCTCAGCAAAGCCATTGTGGTTAATGATGTAATTGGCAGCATTTTGCACAGCCCGATGCCCCCTCTAAGCTTTGAATATCCCTTCAGATTAATGGAATTTCCCGCCTTTGATGATTAATCTAGTGTGCTTCAGATGTGGTCAACTTTCAGCTTTCATCATTTCCCAGCCAGAATGTCCATTTACTTGGGAAGATCAGAGATCAACGTATTTGTGAAATGCCAGATTCAGGAAGATAACTATAAAGGTGTAATAACAGTTCTGTGCTCTTTGAATATGGGCAAGGAGGTTCAGTAACTGCCTGAATAGTAAAAGTTCGTTAATGGACACACAGCTCAAACATGAAATTATGATATAATAAATTAGTACTAATTTATTAAAGCTTATTTGTTCTTTTTTAAAATGTTCACATTCAAAAGGCATATCCTTCATTTCCAAGGGTTTTTTTTTTGCCCTGACTTTCTATTTTAAATACATGTTATTAATTTATATATAAGGTTTATATGGCCGCCCATCTTAAGCCACTCTGGGAGGCTCACAACAACAATAAAACCAATAAATAAAACAGTAAAAACACTGTAAAACAATAAAACAAAAAAAACCATGCTTTAATTGCCCGTTAGGATTCAGTAGGCTCAGTTGCCCTCCTTCCATACTATTTACTTACACAATGGTATTCCAGTACTTTAAGGGGGAAAAAAAAACAGGTCTCAATGGCCTTCTGAAGGGTTAGAAGGGTGGGGGCTTATCAAATCATCAGTGAGAGAATATTACTAGACACAGCCAGGGAAAAGGCATCCCTCCGAGGTCCAACTAGATGGCAAGATTTCAGGGAGGGACTGGAACATGCCCATCCTATTTGAGCTAATGGGATGGACAAATATTCTTAGGAGAGGCAATCCCCCAAGTAACCAGGTCCTGTGCCATATAGGGCTTGAAAGCTGATAGCCAACACCTTGAATTGCACCCAGAAGAAAAGTGGGAGCCACTGTAGCCCACAAAATAAAAGGCATAACATGGGCAAACTTATGGGCACCCAATGCTCTGTGTGGTGCTACATTCTAGACCAGTTGTAACTTCTGAGTGGTCTTCAAGGGCAGCCCCATATCAAGCACTTTGCAATAAACCAACTGGGAGGTGATTAAAGCATGAGTCATTGTGAGTAAGGCCTCCAGGTAAAGGAAAGGGAACAATTAGTGTTCGAGATGGATCTGGGCAAAGGCCCCCTGGTTACAGTTACTGTCTTCTCATCAAGCTGAAGCCATGAGTCCAGGAGAACCCCCAAATTTTGCACTAGCTTGGTCAACTTCCAGAGTCAAAGATAACAAGTCATCAGACTTGGGAGTGGGGAGGGGGAAGCAAAAATCCAGAACCATTCTGTGTTGCCAGGGTTGAGCCAAAGTTGGTTCATCCCCATCCAGACCCTTACAGCCTCCAGGGTCTTGGGTAGCACTACAACAACACCTGTGCTGCCAGGGGTAGAGATGTATAGGTAAGTATCATCGGGGTACTGATGATACCATACCCATGCCATCAAATGACCACACCAGTTTCTTGTAGATGTTTAAAAAGAGAGGGAATAGACCAGAGGTAGTATTCAGCAGGTTCTGACCAGTTCTGGAGAACTGGTAGCAGAAATTTTGAGTAGTTTGGAGAACTGGTAAATACCATCTCTGACTGGCCCCGCCCCCATCTATTCTTTGCCTCCCGCGTCCCAGCTGATCAGGAGGAAATGGAGATTTTACAGTATCCTTCCCCTGGTGTGGGGTGGGAATGTAGATTTTACAGTATCCTTTCCCTGTCACGCCCACCAAGCCACACCCACCAAGCCATGCCACGCCCACCAAGCCACACTCACAGAACCAGTAGTAAAAATTTTTGAATCCCACCACTGGTATAGATCTGACTCACAGTGAAAAATGTGACTAAAATTAAAGCAGTTCAAACTAATGATAATAGGTAGACCAATCTGCCTTAGAATTTACAGTAAAGATATCGAAGAGGTAGATAACTTCTGCCTTTAGTGCCATCAAGAGTAAAAGAAGAAGCAGACAAGCAATGTACACAGAGTAGCACATGGTAGAGCAGCCATGAAAGCCTTGGAAAATATATTTAAATGTAGTGATATCTCTGTACCTACTAAAATCTTGGTGACACTATATGGAAGTGAAAGTTGTGAGGGTTTTTTCCTCCACTTATTGAGTCCTTCCCAAGAACCTGGGATAGGCAGATATTGATGTTTAATGGTGTTAAAGGTATCATTACAGGATGTAAGCTGTTCCAAGTAAAGCTGCCTTTTCCAATTGACCAATGTGATTTTGTTAATGCCAGTGTTGTTCAAGTGGCGCTCCAATTATTATTATCAAATTATTATTCTCCATTCATCTCATGGTTTAAAGTGACTCTGAGCGGTTGTTGGACAAGAAACAGTATAGGAAGAATATCGATGCTTTGTACTTTAGTGTTGAAAAAGACTGCTGAAAATTCTGTGGACAGCCAGCCAGCCAAACAAACCAATGGATCATTGAACAAATCAGCTTAGTTTTTTTTAAACTTAAGTCACAAATGATCAGGCTCAAATTATCCACTTCAGACACATTATATGAAGATCTCTCTCTCTCTCTCCCTCCCTCTCTCTCTCTCTCAGAAAAGTGGAAAGAAAGAAAAAGAAGACAACAATCAGTAACAATATGGATGCACTCAGTTTCAGTAGTGATAAATGCCCCCTTGGAAGACCTGAAAGACCAGGTCAGGGACAGGTTGTCATGGAGAAAATGTATTTAAGTGTCACTAAGAATGGGCAATGACTTGATGGAATATAATTAATCAGAAAGCAGTGCTTTCTGAGGACAATTGATTGAGTTGACTGGCAATCAAAAATCTTTTTAAAAGGTTGCTGGAAGTGACAATAGTCCTGCAAAAAGTGGAATGATGAAAAGCCACATGATGCCAATGGTGGGTACTCAACTGAGGACATAACAAGATTCCTGAGCAGAGGCCATGTGCATCATCACAAAGGACAAGTGGCAACCTGTCTATGGAAAAATGTCCTTGCCCATCCTTAGCTGTCACTGTCTCATAATTAAACCTGCTGAGAATCAAGATCTCCTCTAAAAAGAGGCCAAGCTAATTTACAATTCAGATCCTTTTTCAAAAGGAAAACTTAGCTCACCTGTTGGCATGCTGTTTCTTGCCAGTTTTTTAATGAATTTTAAACTATAGATGTATGTATTTCTGTGTCTATGTGTTCCAATTAAGGCATAACTATTTTAAAACTGAGCCAAAGATGCACTGTGATGGCCTGTAGCAGAGTAAAGAGCAGAGAAACAGGATTTGGCCATCATTCCCAAGTCTTCCCCACCCCCCTTATAAACAGGGGGCTGAAAAACGAGAAGCAGTGCCAATATTCTGATTGCTGTTTTATGTAGATTCCAACCAAGCGAGCAACAAAACCCCCATAGAGATCTGCCTCTTCTCCAGTATATTGATATATAGCAAGAGATATCTGTATTGGCTTCCCTGGAAAAGCCTGATTAGCACTAGGGCATAGACAAATTGCACATAGAAAACTGTTCTCTAACCAACCTAATGTAAAGGAGATAAAACAATTAGATTAAAGTTAAAAAGGGGACCCTTTCTAAAACCTTTTGCGATTGTATCGGTATGACGTAAAAAGAATCTTTTAAGGAAATATATTTCAGAATTTTAAAATCAGCAGCATCTCATTAATTTAAACATCTGTCATCCTAATTATAAATGAATTATGCATGAAAGTCACCAATTAAGCATTTTAGGTGGGGGGAAGTGAACATTGCTACTTTTTGCTGGTTTATTGCCACTTATGTGAGTTCAGCTTTCTATGTGAAATATGAAATTATATGGTTGTCCAAGGTTGATGAACCCTAACTCTTTTTCTTAATGATTTTTATCAAATATTTTAACAATAATAAAAGCTAATAAAAAATGAAACTAAAGAGAACTAGGGGAAAAAGAAATATAAAGAAAAAAAATAAGTGAAGAAAAGAAATATATATTTCAAGAAGTGATTTTTGATTCTTTTTATAACAAGTATAAAAAGTCTGGCTTGACTCTCCCCTTTAATTTGTTTTTAAGTTTTATACAAATTGGGTGTTTTTAAATTCGTTTTTTGGGCCAAAATTATTTAATGTACTTTTAAATGGTTTTTAACTTTTGTATGATGTATTTTTATCTTGTAGCTGTTCACCGCCCTGAGTCCTTCGGGAGTAGGGCGGTATATAAATTAAATAAAATAAATAAATAAAAATAAGTACAAGCATTCAAGCAGATTTGATAGAAACTCACCTATTTGAAAAGGGATAAGAATGATAAGTATATTTATAAACCTTTATAGACTTTTTGTTGTCAGAATTGTCACTGATTTTTAGATTTGCAGTTTTAAGTGGGTTGGGGTATAGGAAGAAGTGATGGTCCCCAACAAGAGCCTTGGATAGTACAGTGGTCTAAAGCCCTGTTATTAACATCAGCTGCCTGCAATTATTGCAGGTTCGAATCTCACCAAGGCTCAAGGTTGACTCAGCCTTCCATCCTTTCTAAGGTAGGTAAATTGAGGACCCAGTTAGTGGGGGCAATAAGCTGACTTTGTATAAATATACAAAAGTATGAAGGCTATTGCTTAGCACATTGTCAGCCGCCCTGAGTCTCCGGAGAAGGGCGGCATATAAATCAAATTTTTTTTAAAAAAAGTATATAGAATATAACGCCTGGCTAAGTGGCTCAGTGGCTAAGATGCTGAACTTGTTGATCAGAAAGGTTGGCAGTTTGGTGGTTCGAATCCCTAGTATAGGTCTCCGGCATAAGCAAGGGGTTGGAGTAGATGACCTCCAAGGTCCTTTCCAACTCTGTTATTGTTACCTGTTACCTGATGCAAGTCTGAAAGTATTTCTCCCCTCCTTTATTTCTACTCTCCAGAAAACTAGACAGGAAACATTTCCCAAACTATCCGTCCTTTGGTGGGCTGAGACATCTTTTACATGCCTATTGTTCCATCATGGGCCTCCCTCCTATCTCTCAAGGCCATACCACATGTCATTACAGAATGCTCCAACCCTGCAGGATTGAATTGGCCTGCAGATACTGTGGGAGACAGGTTGTCCCTCAAGTAACCAGGCTATGAACAGCTTTATAGGTGATAACAAGAATACCGAATGACACCCAGAAAGCAAACTAGCAACCACAACAGTTTGTGAACCAGAGATGTTAGATGGGCACACTAAGAAATGCTCATTATTCTACCTGTGCCATTTTTTTTGTCTTTAGCTGTCTGATGTACTTGTAACATTCCACAACTCCTATTTTCCTTGGTGAGTGGAGTCTGTCAACATTGCTACATGGATGAAGACCATGATTTTTTTTTGTTATAAAGTTTTTATTGGTTAAAAATAAACAATATTATCGTTTACAATATGTGGAATTTTCATTATCCTTTTACAAAGATAATATATATTTTCTTTTTTTTTCACACACAGCAGATCTTCCCTTATTAAAATTTCAAATTTAACAACCGGATTTATACAAAAATATCAGTTCGATATCCAGAGTAATATTAAAGTTTACAAAAATAAGAGATATCATAAAAGGCACAAAGTAATAGATTCCTCCCACTTCGTCATTTCTTAGTTCTAGATCTCAAGGTTCTGGCCTTAGCACCCCCTTCCGCCTTGCCCGCCCCCGTTCCTTGATCGTCTGGTACCTCCCCTTCCTCGGTTCCTGTATCTTCCCCCTCTAGGAGGATCTTATGTTGCTCCAGATAGGCCTGAGCCTCCGCCACACTATTAATTTTCTTCCTACTGCCCTCCCAGAAAATCATCAAACCTTCCGGCATCAACCACCTGAAGCCAATTCCCTTAAGGTACAATTTATTTGATAAAAAATAATAATTTCTTCTTAATTCTCGTACCTGTCTAGGGATCTGCTTCAGAATGGTGACCTCCTTGCCCCTGTATTTCAGCGCCCCCAATCTTTGAATTCTCAGTATTTCATCTCTCGTTTCCCTTCTCACAAATTTAATGTGGACCTCTCTTGGGACACTATGTAAAATTGCATATTGTGAGTTTACTCTATAAACTAGATCCATATCCCATCTCATAAAGTCCAAACCTCTTTCAGTAAATTCGCCCAACAATTTAACCATCACTTCTCGCAGATCTTCCTGGTCCACTTCTTCCACATTTTGAAACCAGAGAAAATAAGACATTCTATCCAGCTGCGAAGTTAAGATTACATTTCCTCTCATTTCTTCCCTCTTCTGGATTGCCCGCACCTCCCCCTCCAAACCTCCCACCTTTTTCTTATTCTCCTCTGCCACCTGTTGAACAGCAATTAAATCTTTTTTCATAACTACAATTTCAGATTTTATTTCCAATTGCCCTTTTTGCAGGTCATCAAGTTTATCAAGTTTGAGAAGCTTCTCGTTCAACTTTGCCAATTTCTCCAAAAAATTTTCCATGTCACCTGCAGCTGGTCTTTGTCCTTTAGCCATCTTGCAATAATAAAGAATGAGAGGTCCTCAGGTAGGCACAAGCATCCAGAGAAGGGAAGTTTCTCTTAAAAATCAGCACCATTTCCTCACGATCCACCAGAGGGCGCTCACAGGAGCAACGAGTCCGGCTTGTAGAGTAGGTCAAACAGGAAACCAGAGTTGGGTGATGTCATCAATTGTGCACAAAGAAGCAGGAAATCAGGCCCCAGCCATGACTCTCCAGGAAAGAGAGGGGCCTCCAGCCTCCCTTCCCGAATTCCGCCTCCACCATTCTCCACAAAAAATCAGCAGGGTAAGAGGTCTCCTTCTTTTTTCTTCCTCTTTCTTGTCAGCCACGGCACTCTTCCCAGCTACAAGGGGGGGAAACTTCGCCCCCCCCCATCACTCGCAGGACACCTCGTCGCTTCGCCAATCAAGGTCTCTCCTTTTCTACTTATTCTCCAGCCTGCATCCCTTCCTCTTCCGATCGCCTCTTTACCTGCTGCCTTAATTTCGATATACACCGGGTCCTACAGGCACATAGGCATGGAACGGCCTTGGGGATGGCTGCTGCGTGCCGCCCACACTCGCCGGAGCCTCGGGCGCGCCAGCATTGGCCGCCCAGCCCCTGGAATTGAGGCAGGGGACCCCTGGCGAGCCGCCCTTAATGGTGGATACCCCAAAACCAGGGCACCCGGCCCTGAGGGGCCTCCAGGCGGGGGGGGGTTCAGACGCTGGGGCAAGGGCTTACCCAGGCAGCGTCTGTTGCCATCCGGAACCGGAAGTGATCCCCGATGAAGACCATGATTGATTGCCATTATTTTCCTTGTCTCCCTATCAAGGGCTTCTACTTCTGCTTGAGTCCAGTCCACTATTACAGCAGTGTACCTAATGACTGGAATTGTCTGGGTATTAATTGCCTTGTTGATATTTTCTTTACTGAATTTAGACTTAAGAATCTTCTTCACTCTCATGATGCATTCAGTTCTGACCTTCTTTATCATGAGAGTGAAGAAGATCTTAAATGGTGGTGTATTCCCCAGCCTGAAAAGTTTAAAAATTCCAGATCTAAAGACACATTTCAGCGCATCTGTGACCTCACCATGTTAGCGATACCCCCATGACTTTCCCTCAATAAAAGCCAAAAACAAAGCCTTGCTGTGGTATGTATAGAAATGTTAGTTTGTTGTCCCTTTCCTATTTAAATTGAACCAGGGGTGAAATCCAGCAGGTTCTGACAGGTTCTGGAGAACTGATAGCAGAAATTTTGAGCAGTTTGGAGAACCGGTAGCGGAAATTTTGAGTATTTCAGAGAACCGGCAAATACCACCTCTGGCTGGCCCCAGAGTGGGGTGGGAATGGAGATTTTTCAATATCCTTCCCCTGGAATGGGTTGGGAATGGAGATTTTGCATTCTCCTGCCACACCCACCAAGCCACACCCATCAAGCCACATGACACCCAAGCCACACCCACAGAACCGGTAGTAAAAAATTTTGGATTTCACCACTGAATTGAACCTTTCTGTTATTAAAATTATATAATGTTAATTGTGGAATTTGGCTGTCCCTGTGAACTCTGTCAACTAAGACAAATTGCACACTCACAGCTTTGGTGGAACTAAATGTTAGATCCAAATCAAGTGAATGACATACTTTTTTCAAGAGATGAAATCATGAGGTCTGCGTGTACTACTGATTGTTTAAAGATTTCTCCCTCATTTACTTTGTTCCTTAGCTGGTATTGAGTGGTATAATATATTAACTGAGTTCTTGGTTGGGTTAATTCTTTCAGAGTTTGCTAAATGGATTATTTTCTGTCTCATACTTTGGAATAATCAATTGACTTCTAGTGCAGTAGCGAAAAGCATTGTTAGCAGGAATGTACACTTATAGTGTTATTTCACTCAGAGTAGAAGCTGAAATAAAGTATTTGGAATGATTTTGTTTTCATAAGATTCAAAGCATCCTTATACCCCAATGCCACTTCAGAATAAGCCCCTGAAATTACTATTATTGTTACCATTACTTTTACTCTCAGTAATTGCTTTTAAAAAAAGATTCTCTAATCCTGAATTGGAAAAAAGATGAACACATTTCATTTTGGAGGATTATGATGAATCCTAAATGCTGACGGTAGAAATATTTTAAAAATGACTGTTGTCTTTATAATGCATGAAACAAGAATTTGGGTGCTTCTTGTCCTTAGTAAATTTCTGCTTCTGATTTGTCTCTGGAAAAGGGATGCTGCTCTTTGCTGAGAAGAATGAATCAAGATAATTCTAACTGTTTTCTAATTCTAACTGCTTTTTAGATAAAGAAATGTTCAGATTGTCTCACCGATAGCAATATACAGTGTGCAAAAGAATACTAGGCTTTCCACTATATTTATTCATTTCATTTGACAATATTATTTTCACTAACAAATTCTGATCCTGGGTTGATTTGTCTATTTTTCTATTTCTGTTTGTTAAAAATATTTTCCCCTTTCTTCAAGCAGATCGAAGTAGCATACACAGCATTCCTTCCATGATTTTTTCCCCCGACCGCAACTGTTATGTGATTGGATTGGATTGGATTGGATTGGATTGGATTGGATTGGATTGGATTGGATTGG
>WNWU01000005.1:33329873-33368396 GCA_012654045.1 Ptyas mucosa | reverse complement strand
GGATTGGATTGGATTGGATTGGATTGGATTGGATTGGATTGGATTGGCTGGATTGAGAAATGACTGGTCCAAAGTCAACCAGGGAGTTTTCTTGCCTGGAAAGAGACTTGAACCTTGATTCTCTTCAATCCTAGTCCAACGCCACTACATCACACTGGCTGAGTATAGTGTAGATTTGGAGGAGAAACACAGCGTATATAGAATTGTGAAATATGTTTACTATTGTGTAATACTTAGTACACTTTTCTTATATACCTCAGCTTTCCCAAATGACAGTTTCCAAGGAAACCAGCCCAGCTTTGTGACAAACTTAATTAAGACCCCCCTCCCACTTACCTGAGAAAACTACTGTCTATCCACAATAGAAAAAGCTTTCACATTTCTGTGGGATGATGAAAAGCTTTAGAAGTCTGGGAATGCTAACTGTTTTGGTTACTAGAGGGTAAGAGAACTAGGAAAGTGAAGGGTTTGGATTTTTTTTGGGTGGTGGTGGTCATACTCTCTGATTCATAGATACACTTGAAGAGCATGAATGTATATAAAAATAGCAGCAACTCAGAAGTGCTACCCCATGTTTGATATTCTTGGATTACATTTTTAACCAACATCTATCTCCCTCCCTGTGTTGCTCTGTTTCTGATAGTGGAAATGCTTTTTTCCACATACTCCCAGAACTATTCAGCAGGTTCTGACAGGTTCTGGAGAACCGATAGCGGAAATTTTGAGTAGTTCAGAGAATCGGCAAATACCACCTCTGGCTGGCCCCAGAGTGGGGTGGGAATGGAGATTTTGCAGTATCCTTCCCCTGCCATGCCACCAAGCCACACCCACCAAGCCATACCATGCCCACCAAGCCATGGCCACAGAACCGGTAGTAAAAAAATTTGAATTCCACCACTGCCCAGAAAGTCATAGGAGGAAACGAGGAGAAAACTGAGTCACAATGCCCCAAATGCCAACTCATTCTTTGATATGGGTGATGTAATGGTATGTGGGAATGGCCTTAGGAGACAGGAGGAAGAGCTGCAGACTAAACAACTGTCATGCAAATGTATCTCAGCCTATAGGAGGAAAGGTGGGAAAAGCATTTCAGAAAGGGACCCTCCCTAATTTTCTGGAGAGTAGAAGCAAAGGAAGGGAGAAATACTTTCAGACTTGCAAGTTTCTATTAACATATTCTTATTAAAAAAGTGAGAGCTAGTACCCACAGTTGTGCTTCTTGTCTGGACTATTGTAAAATGCTAACAGATTATTTTTGTTGGTGGTGATCTGTTTAATTCTAAGAAACAGACCACATGCATGGCATAAAATGGGGTGGTTTGGCTGTATGAGCCCCATAAAAAAATTGCAAATGAGAGAGCTGGGGTCTTTTATGAGCATATTTCATGAGTAGGCAACTTTTTGGTGACCAGAAGGTCCAACTAACATTTCAAAGGAGGCAAGACCCCAGCAGGCAGGCCAATTGTTACAACGCAAGCAGGTTTATATTGAATAAATTGGTGGAATCTGCATTGTCTGATTTTTTTTTTTACCCTAGGATATTTTGGGGGAAGAAGGAATTTTTAGAATAAAATGTTTTATTTTACTTTTATAGAGATGCTGAGAATTCGGGAGACCATGCAATCCCATGGCAATGTCATTAAATTAGACAGAGTTGGCTTTACATCTACATGTTTGCTACTTGTTAGGATTGCTGTGTTGACTGCTACTTGGTATAAGAATGTCAGGCTCCTAAGAATTCTCTTGGATTTTTTTTGATCTTGCTGGTTCTAAGATACCCATTCTATTTTACTTGAAGCTATGCCTGGAGTTGTCATTTTTGTAGAGGGATTAATGAAGTTGCATTGTATGTTTGAAAGCAAGTTGGTGTGTCTGGATGTATTCTGCTACCCTTCTGCCTGTTTGTGCTATGTGGAAGTAGTCACAGTCCTTACATTTTATTTTGTAGATGATTGCTGCACTGTCCCCCTTCTTGGTGTACTTATGTATTACATCAAATTAATGAATTGTGCATACTCAGCAAAATTGGTATCTTTTATTTTCTGCTTGACAGCAAATTTCCCCAAGTTATCCTAAGGAAGTGAAGAATTATGGATTTTTCCTGATTTCACAGCTTCTGTTACCTATGATCTTCAGTTCACTGAAGCTTTAACATTTGTAAATATTGCTGCCCCCACCCCCCAGAGAAGATATTGCCCCTGCATTATTATCTATGAAAAATCCTTGCGTCTAAGCCTTATTTGTAGCTCCATTAACCTAAAGAACTGGTGTGAATGCTCCATTTGCCTTTGAAATAAAGAATGAGCTGTAGCATTCAGGACTCAAATCCCTATCATTTCACGTTGCTTTCCTCATTATGAGAGGAACAGAAAGGTCTCCAGTCATTATTTCTGCCTCTGTCATTACCAAAGGTATAGAAAGCCGTGTTTTCACTCCATTAGCTTTCATAAATAAAAAGAATGATTGCTTAAGTCTAGAATAATTATTTCAACCAGCTTTCCTCAGCACTCCAGCACAAGGCAGACTGAATTCTAAACCCAGGCTGACAAATTAATTTCTATTATTTATATTTTGTAGAAAAGCCCACCATGCTCAAGACTCACTTAGTGATACAAATGGCTTTATTTGTGGGTTGATGTGCTTCTCAGGTCACACATGACAAAACAATATGAAGGTTATCAATTCCCTATGAAACTGTCAAAGTTGCCATGACTTGCACCAGGGAAGGTTTGGGAAAACAGGTATTAAGAATGCCTGGATTTCTTATGGATTTCCAGATGTGGGGTAGCTGGTAGCTAGTATTGTTTGGCTCAGAATCAGTTTAGATACCGATATGGTTGCTGATATTCTTAATGGCTGGCTTCTAAGTACCTGTTTCATTCTACTGACCTTAAGTCACCTGGAGGTGTAGAATCAAGACATCATCAGATTCCCAGCCTGCCTATAGTAGAATTGAGGTATAAGCAGAGAAAGAAGGAAACAAGGGCAATTAAAATGCCAAATCGTGAATATCAAGAGCCTTGAATATTTGTTAATCCAAGCAGCTCAGTTGTGAGCTTTTTAATCAAAAGGCAGTCCCACCAGATTCAGTTTGCCTACTATCAAGTAAAAGTGAATAAAACTGTTGCCTGAACTAAATAAATAAAGTTAATATGAAGAACTATTAATGCAATGTTTTCAGAAAGAATATCAGCTTATCAAATCAATCTAAGTTATCAAATTTATCTTCTTGCTGGGAAATTGAACAAGTTTAATTTTTACTGTGGGGCTGCAGTCTTCATTCGGCTCCTGTACTGAAAATGTCTAGAAGTTTGTTGTTTTTTCTAAAATTAAGGCTTAAAGTGAAAGAGTTTGGACTATCTACTGTATATTGGGTCGGATTTCTATCACTATAGCTGCGAGCTGGTCTCACAGAGTATTATAAAAACAGCTGAAATGTTAAGCTGCTTTTCCCCTCCTAATGCCATATTCTCTTTGTTTTCATCTATCAGTGCCTGATTAGCTCTAATAGGACCTTGCCAGTTCTTGAAAAATAAACCTTTGATTCCTAGGTCCATTTACCAGTTCCAAGTTGCTAAACAGAAATATTGAACAATTCAGAAGTGGGCCTTAGATCAAAAGGCAGAATCTGTCAATTTAGGGATAGAGCCTGAGCTTGAATTTACTAGTCTCTTCCCAATAAAGCAATACATCCATGCAGTCCTTTAGCTAGCAAAGAACAGTATAACACAAGGCACAGAGTGCAAAATTAACAGCACAAACGTTACAAGTACAGCAGGGTCCTTAGATATCAGTGTGTATGCAATAATGCACATACAGTATGTGACGTTTCTAAGGAAGCAAGCATTTAGAAGGCAATCTAGAAATTGTTTACCTATTTTATAAATGGAAATAAGAGCAAAAGAGTGGATATCTTACCAGAAAAGTATTCTGTAGTGTCTGCAAAAGAATAAAAATTGTCCATTTTACAGAAACTAAAATTTCACAAGGAATAAAAATAAACTGTGTATCCATCTTTATAATTCAACACTTGGGGACTTCCAAGGGGGACCATTTTTGCCTGCCAATCTCTCCAAACTCTTTTGAACCTTGGTGGTGTTGTCTTCACTCAAATACCCATCTATCAACAAAAGCAGAAATCAGAAACTAATCAGTGCTCCCTTCAATGGACAAATAAGGAAGCACACACACACACACACACTCACACATACACACACACACCATTCAGTACCATACCATGAAGTAGAATTAATATGGGTCCTGAGATAGCAAGATAGCAAACTCTTTTCAGAAACATAAGAAAATTAAAATCCAATCTTCTTTGATATAATTAATTTGTTATATTTAAAACCTTTAAAACTAAAACAACATATCAACATTTTTTAAAACTGGCTACTTCTGCAGTATCTCTAACCATGGCTGTTGTTAAAGCTCTGTTGATCTTCAAAGGCCAAATCAGGAGAGATATCCCACCAGTGAAAACATATCCATGTCACTGATCTTTTACAGATTTTAATAATTTTCCAAAAACAAAACAAAATACACACACACATGCCCAAACTAATAGTGTAGGAGCCAACTGCACTTTAAGAGGGATGCCATTTCAAACAAAGTTGGGACCAACAACACATTGCAAATCTGAAGTTTGCTTCTAACTGGCTCATGATATTGAATGGAGGTGACCAATGAACCTGAGTATTGCATATAGGGAATTTCTGGCATATGCAATGCAGTCTTTGGTTGTTATAGTAGCCAACCAGAAAAAACACACTGCGTCTTCTACTCCTTGAATCCCTTCATTCTTCATGTAAGAGGTTAATTTGTAGGGATGTGACTTGCAATTTGAACAGGGTTGGCCCTATTCACCAAACAACTTTCAGTGTTTCAAGTTTACTGTCACTAAAAAGGAAGCAAATTGATTCAAGCCACCAGTATTCTTAGAAGTCTCTTTGACTCCAGGGAATCAGAAGTTGAAGAGATTATTATTGCACGATCCCTAGGAAACAGTTAGCATTATCTTGTATGAAGATCAAAGAGACTAAGAATGTTTTCAACAATGCCAGGAGGTATCATAATGTGACAGAGGAGAAAAACATAATTCATCATTATTATCTAAGATTTTCTACTTTTTGTTCCAAGAGTTTTGAATAACTCATTCCTAAAACTGCAGGGCTGACGCCTTTGTAATGGTGCATTGTAATTAATAAATACACTAATGGAGGCTTCATAGCACTATTAGGGTCTTTTAAAATTTACTGTGGGAAACCTTTCAATACCATTAAATACACCTTTGTCACACAATGAAGTGTTCTTCATAATAGGCTCATTAACATTCATGGTGTAATTCAAACCCATCCATTAACAGCTGGCAAGTACAATTCTGAGCTGTCTTCTCTCTGCCTCCACTCCTCCCAAATACTTAGGAAGCTATTTTTTTTTTCCTGGCTAAGGGCACATTGCCCAATTCAGCCTGTGTAGAAATTAGATAATTTTTAATGATCCTCCTTAAAAATTCATCTTTGGACACCCTTAGTGGCATTTGATTTCTTTTGAAGGCTAAGCAAAATCTCCGAGGAGTCTGAAGATAGTAGCTTAAAATGCAATCTGATAGGGCTCCTGTGAAACGGGTTAAATCCAGCAGGTTCTGACAGGTTCTGGGGAACTGGTAGTGGAAATTTTGAGCAGTTCATAAAACCGGTAGCGGAAATTTTGAGTAATTCGGAGAACTGGCTGGCCCCAGAGTGAGGTGGGAATGGAGTTTTTGCAGTATCCTTCCCCTGCCATGCCCATCAAGCCACGCCCACCAAGCCACACCACACCCACCAAGCCACGCCCACAGAACCATTAGTAAAAAAAAATTGGATTTCACCACTGTTGTGAAGCCATCTGTGAAGGAATAGAAGCAGCAACCAAGTTTCTTAGAACTGTCATGAAATAAGTACTCTTGGTGAGTAACTGTTCCTTAACTGTGGAACACGTATGATGGAACTATGTTGTCTGCTTGATGTTCAGATCAGAAAACAACCTTAGACCACCTGAAAGGCTTCACAGAGTTAAAGGGGACAGGATTTTACCACAGGCATCCACTACAAGTCAGAAAAATGTCTCACATGTCACAATGTTATCATGCAAAGGATGTGAAATCTGCATCAATCACATATCAAATCAGTCATGCATGCAAATTATGTTATGTACATAAGAGGCTACTTGCTGTCTTGTTCCTCCAACCCCAGCACCAATAAATACCTTGCAGCAGGATTTCTTCCTTCTCCTCACAGATACTGGTTATCAGCAAAATTAACTGTATGAATTCATTAATGAATTTTATTATGCCTTTTGGGCACTCAACAAAATACAGTAAATCCCATAACTGGAATACCATACTTAAAATAAAGTAGCTTAATGTAATCAGTGTATATCAACAGTGACTGGGCTCTCATCTTAGTAACGATATAAGGAAAATTTGTAACCATTTTTGTTCTAATAGCCTCACATCTGCAAGACAATAACATTCATAAATGAAATATTTATTCCTGGAAACCTCCAACGTAATGGATTTATCAGTTCTTCACTTTTATTCCAATAAAGGACATAGCATAGGAGAACATGTGTCATGGTTTCCAAGACACCAGAATCACAAGGACAGAGACTACTAAAGGACTGATGTCTTGAAAATCTTCTTCTCTAGGATTAACTTTTAGGTTAAGTAATTCAGATTGGGAAATAGCAATAGCACTTAGATTTATATACCACTTCACAGTGCTTTACAGCCCTCTCTAAGCGGTTTACAGAGTTAGCACATTGCCCCCAACAATCTGGGTCCTCAGTTTACTGACCTTGAAAGGATGGAAGGCTGAATCAACTTGAGCCTGGTGAGATTTGAACAGCCAAACTGCAGGCAGCCGGTAGTCAACAGAAATAGCCTGCAGTACTACATTCTAATCACTGCACCAAAGACCTATTCCCATAATTTGAATCAATAAGCAAGGCTTTTGTGGCTGTTATGTTTTCATTTTGTGTAAGGGTTGAACTATCTGTTGGCTTCAAGTATACATCTGTATCTGAGAATCATCTAGAACAGTGGTTCTCAACCTTCCTAATGCCGCGACCCTTTAATACAGTTCCTCATGTTGTGGTGACCCCCAACCAGGGTGGGTTCTAAACTTTTTTACTACCGGTTCTGTGGGCGTGGCTTATTTTGTGGTGTGGCTTGGAGGTCATGTGACTAGGTGGGTGTGGCTAGCTGGTCATGTGACCTGGTGGTCATGGCTATGTGTATAGGGACTACTCAGAGGGCTGAAAAAAATCATTTCTGACAGATCCTCGCACTTTTGACTGGTCCTCACACTTATGACCATCCTCACATTTATGCCCGTGCAGCATTCTTAACAACCATGTCACTCATTTCACAACTGTTTCTCTTCACTATGGTGACAAGATAGGGCAAAAAACGTAATGTGAGGACAATCGTAAATTTGAGGACTGGTCAAAAGTGCGAGGACCAGTCAAAAATAACTTTTTCAGCCCTCTGAGTAGTCCATGTGCACAAAAGGACTACCCAGAGGGCTGAAAAAAGTGATTTCTGACAGGTCCTCGCACTTTTGACTGGTCTTCGCACCTATGACTGGTCATCATTTATGCCCATTGTAGCATTCTTAACAAATGTGTCACTCATTTCATAACTGCTTCTCTTCACCATGGTGACAAGACAGGGCAAAAACATAAAATGTGAGGACAGTCGTAAGTTCAAGGAATGGTCAAAAGTGTGAGGACCAATCAGAAATAACTTTTTCAGCCCTCTGAGTAGTCCATATGCATGAAAGAATACAGCAATAGAGAGGGATGAAGGAAGGGAAGGGAAATTAGAGTAGGAGTAAGGGTAAGAGAGGGAGGAAGAGAGGAGGAGAAGGAGAAAGGAAGAGGAAGTAGGGAGGAGAAGAAGAGGGGGCGGGAAAGAGAAAGTAAGAAGGAAAGAAAAGAGAGAGGTGGTAGGTTTGAGGAGGAAGATTGCTGTACAATAAAAAAGATGAAAGGGAAGAAAATCAACCCCAAACAAATATAAAGATATTAAGATAAAGAATGAATTGTTAAACTTTAAAGAATAAAAGAGAACAAATATGAATAAATAGCAATAATTAGAAACACACATACAAGCATACAATGTATTTTCTTTGAACAGAGTATTTGGCCAGTTCACAAATTTAAACAGTGTTTAGTCATTTCAATTAAATTTACAATTTCTATATTTCCTTTTTGCCACATTTATTCCTCATCTATTTTTTTAAAAAACCAATATTACCCTTCTTCCTTATCTCTAATCTTAATCAAATTCAATTTTTCCCTTCTATTTTATATTATACTCCTTCGCATTGTCATCTATTTTTATATCCATCCTCACATTGGTTAATTATGTAATTATGTAATACAGTTGTTTAATACACATTCAACATTTTAATATAAATCAATTAGTTATATAACTATCTTTTTTGTATATTAATCAATATGAATTTGAATATTCCAATTATTTCCATGCAATCCAATTTCTTACAAATCAATTAATTATATTTACCAATAATAATAAACCAAATAATTTCCCCCATATATTCCTCCAAACCATAACTTAACCATTTCTGCTTTCAACACAATATACAATTAATAGTATCACAATTATTACAATTCCCTAGTTAAATAGAGCTTTTTTTCTTTTGTGTTTTAAAATCCTGAACTCTCCTCTTTTGCCCTAAATTTCCCATTGTTTGCAGTTTTGCACCTACTTTTTTGGTGAGGAAAAAGAAAAAGAAATCTCTCTCCCTGCTTCATTTTGTCACGTTGCAACAAAGACCCTGCTTTACTTTCAGTTTCCTTTTAGCTAGGGAAAAAAAATTGCTCCAGCAGGCAAAGTTTGCTGCAAAAATTGCAGCAGGCAAAGAGCTTGCAAAACAAGAGCTTGCAAAAGAGCCTGCGCAAAACAGCTGAGAGCAAATCAGCTGAGAGTTGGGAGGCGGATCTAATCAACTTATGCTAATTAACCTATGCTGAAGCTTAAAGAGGCTGTTTTTTCTATTTCTGCAGGCACCGATCTTCTCATTTGTTTTCTTTTAACACTGATCAGCTGTAGGGCGGCCCTTTGAAGCCCCGTGGCAAGAATTTAAACAGCTTTTTCCCTCTAGCCATCAGCTGGAACTCAGAAGGCAGCAATAGATTGGGAGTGGGCGGGGTAAGTGACCGGTGACCGGCGATCCAACAGAGGCAGAGGGTGAGGGTGAGTGAAGGCATGGGGGGGGGGTGAGAGAGGGCTTTGGCGACCCCTGTGAAATGGCTGTTCGACCCCCAAAGGGGTCGCGATCCCCAGGTTGAGAACCGCTGATCTAGAAGAAGGAGTGTAGATTTTTCAAAAATGTACAGTGTAAGAACTTTGGAGCAAATCCAGTCTGGTAGGGAGTTAATCTCTGGCAAAATATAATTTTGGGATAATCCTCCTGCCTCTGCCAAATTGTTGGACCAATGATAGACAACTAACATACCACATGCAACTATATTTCATGAAATAGCCAGTAATCAAAGTGTTACATAATTTCATATATAATAATCACATGCATTAATAACCATGATTGCAGATTCATTAGCCTGGCAAACCAAAACAGAATGCAAATGGCATATTTTATCATTTTAGGAAATGAGGAGTTATCATAATATATCTATAAATATTATTTATAATTACTCAAATGAAGTGCAGAAATCATTTGCTCAGTTCAAACAAAAACCTTTTATTACAGCAATTAATTAATCATTTAATATATAACAAATAGGCCTACTTAAATAACTGTTTCTTGCTTTCATTTTGGCAGTTACGTTATCAAAAGAGATTTGCCTAACAAATGACTTTCTGCTGGCAAGCCTTTATTTCCTGGAAAATAATAGGTAATCCTTTACTTGTTTACTGATGCAAACAGTATGTTTTCCTATAAGCAAACTTTGTTCTGAGAAATGTGTCACAAAATTCAGAGAAGAATGCAATCTGTGCTAATATTTGTCTGCAAAGTGCAAACTCAGTTCTCCATTCCTGGCTCAAATGTAAACTTGTATTTGTTATAAAACATTTTTCAAAGAATCTGACCCAATTGGAAGCTATATTTAATCAAAATAGTATTTACTTTATTTTAGACTTGTAAGAAAAGAAGAATGGAACTACAATGGGAAGTTAGCACTAGTGATAAAACCAGCAAAACATACAATCTATGGAAAAGGTACAGGTTAAAGTCTCTTTATATTTATGCATAATTTTTGGTGATTTATGAGCATGTCCATGTAGTCTCTTAGCAACAATACAGAAGTCATGTGCCATTGCCATCTTCCAGAATGTTTTTCAATTTCCCAGATAAGCCTACAGCTCTGATATTCCTTAAAGGAATCCAATCCCAGTACTAACATGACCCAACTCTGTTTAGTTTCCTGGTTCAAAGTCAGATGTTGTCACCTATTTCTTCCTTCACGTATAATCTGAATTGGTGACTTGATGGTAGAAATATCAGAAAATAAATATTTAAGATTGAAGGAAAAGAAAAGTAAGAATCTGCCACAGGCATTACCATGTTTCATCCCAGATAAAATGTTTGCAGGGAGATCAGTGCTTGGATTAGGATTACTACTATTACTACTATTTCATCTAGGTTTGAAAGACCAGAGTTACTTCAACTGGAAGATGTCTAGACTGTTTTGAATCATTCTGTTATACAAATTCTGTTAAGAAGTGAGGATATATGCAGAGCCATTTTTAATCACTTGTGCCACAATCTTTAATTGAAATGACATTTAGGACTACAGCACAGATTGAAATGGCATACAAGACTCGGTAAATAAATAAAACATTCAAACCCTAAATTGCATCCACCTTGCATTCTTTTACTTTAGATTTATATTTTAGGCTTATTAAGAATTTTAGTACTTGGTTTATGATGATATGAGATGCTAAGCTTAAAACCTCAATTACAGTGTGATACTGGGATAGCAATAGTAATAGCACTTAGACTTATATACTGCTTCACAGCACTCTTTAAGCAGTTTACAGAGTTAGCATATTGCCCCCAATAGTCTGGGACTTCATTTTATTGACCTGATCGAACTCCTGGCAGTGAGCAGAGTTAGCCAGCAATACTGCTTTTTAATAACTGCCACCAATTGTTCTAATTGTCAGGAAATTTCTCCTTAGTTCTAGGTTGCTTCTTGTCCTGCCTTCAAGTGCTTTGGAGAATATGTTGACTCCCTTTTCTTTGTAACAGCCCCTTAGATATCGGAACACTGTATTCATGTTGTCCTTAAGCATAACTGCTATTATACTGTGTTTCCCTGAAAATAAGACCCTGTCTTATATTTTTTTGAACCATGAAATAAGCACTTAGTGTTATTGCCAGGTGCTCAAAAGCCCGATTGGGCTTATTATCAGGGGATGTCTTATTTTGGGGGAAATAGGGTAATTAAAAAACAATAAAACTGTACCATTGTTCAATGAACTGCCAATCAAACCAGACCTTGGTTGTGAGAACGTGGGTATGGCAGAGACCCTAAAGAAAACCTATACTTTTTGAATGTCTCTGTTTAGGCTGCCATGCTAAGTTATTTAAGTTATTCAACCACCTCAAAAGTCCCCAACTATTTTGAATTGAATGCCATATTTGGAGTTTTTAGGCACATTTGGAATTTTAAAATTCTTGCAATATGGTGATCCTGATTATATATTACTACCTGAAATTTGAGATATCATTTTGGGTAGACATGTAGCTGTAGAGGTGTGAATGATTTTTTAAACAGTTTACCAGAATCTGATTCTTATAGTTTTAACAATCAAAATTGCATTAAATTGCATTAAATTGCTTTTATTGTTTTTTATTTTTTCTCTCCAAACTGTTAGAAACATTTTGAAATACCCTTTAAGCCATGAGCTTTGTTTAGAAACCTCACATATACAGTACATAAACTTATTCTTAACAAAGTTTTGTGGCAGAAAGTTGGACATTGTATTGCTGAATGTATTTGAAATTGCTGGGTGATGCCAACATAAACGTTGCATTATCAGAAATGACAGACTGAAAATCTCTGATTTATTTTTGCTAGTTTGTTAACTATTCTTGTGAATTCGACTGTTTAATTTTAGACAGTTGAGCATCCACAGTTGGTTTCAGTAAAAGCTCCTTGTCCTTTGCTCATCATCTCTTCAAAGAGATCTTTCGACTACTTGAAAACAAATGAAAGGTCTAAAATTAGAGCTATCAATAGTCACTTGCAAAAGTGTGGTAAAAATAAGAGTGTCTAGTCAAAGAAGCAACTGCATTGGATTACATAGATGTGTATGTACCAGGGGTGGGCTGCTGGGAGTTCGCAGGGGTTCGGGAGAATGTCTAGCTAAGATTTTGTGCAGTTTGGAGAAGCCTCAAATCCCACTCCTGGCTGGCCCTGCCCACCCCTTCCCTCCCCTCCCAGGAGTCCCCACGTGGTCCGTTTTGGATGCAGGTAAGTACAGGGCATGCGTGGAGGCTCGGGGAGGGCGAAAAATGGGCATAATGGAAATTCAGGAAGGCCGGAAGCGGGCTTGTTTCCAGACTCCAGAGGGCCTCCGGAGCCTGGGGAGGCCATTTTTGCCCTCCTAGAGGCTCGAGGAAAGCCTCTGGAACCCAGGGAGTGAAAAAACGCCCCCACCCGCTGTGGTACAGGAGGCTGACTAGGCCATGCCCACCCAGCAACCGGGCAGAGAACCCCTTGCTAAAATGTTTGAAGCCCACCCCTGGTATGTACATATTATGCAATGTATATATACTGTACATGCAAGTTTCCTTTTGCTTTGTTATAGTTTTTAAACGTTGCAATTTATATCTATTTTCCTTCTAGATGTTCACTGCAACATTAATGAGTTTCTTTTGGGCAAACTATCTTGCAAAGCTGATTAGCTAAGATATTATTCAGATGGCCACTGACTAGGAGGAGGAGATAGAGAACAAAGCTACCAGAGATATATCAGAGAAAATGACATAGATCACAGATTTTCATATGAAAATTTAGTAATAAATTATTATTATTTAATAATAATTATTATTATTATAAGTTGAATGGAATACAATTTATCTCACAAAGATGGGAAAATTGGACATAGGTAATCTGTGTCTGCTCAGGCCGCTACTTCAAATGTTACTTCAAAGTCCCTATTTTTTTCTTCTTCTAATGCCTCCATCTTTAAATCAGAGTTGGACTGGCCAGCCCTTCAAACATTGGGCACCTTCAGATAAGAATTGGCTTTGATAGTCCTTCAAATGGAAAACTAGGAAATCTCGTAATTAAGTCACAGTACACTTTGAGCTGGCTTAATTTCCACATTTGATTACTACAAAAGAAGCGATGTGGTTAGACCAGAATAGTTAAGGATTCTAACTAGGAAGAACAGTTATCCTGGCATTGCTGTATTTCCTTTTATGCTTTTAATAGTGAAACCAGTAATGGATAAAAGTCCAGGCCGGATGGCAAGTGAACAAATCTTTCACTGTTTAGATGTTCCAGAGAGCAGAAAGCTATGACCATCACAATCTATAAAGGTCCTTCATAGTTTATTTATTCATTGATTGTTAAATTTCTAGGCTTCTCAACTCCAATAACCCTGGGCAGTTTCACAGTATTTCCAATATTTCTTCTCTACTGCGACATAAATTTTAGGCTGTTTTGATTATGTTGATCCACATTTCTTCTTGCTCTGGTTTATCTCAGAATAGTCATCTCCTGTTTGGAGATAGATCATTAATTTTTTTATGTTGAAGACTGTGTTAAGGCTTAGCACTTCTTGCTTGGTTCCTATTTGTTTCCTAGCTGTATAAGAAACCTTCTGCTGCAGTTTCAGGGTTTTGATCCCCAAAATGAGAGGATCATTTCTGATCTTCAAGCTCACTTGTGCTGGACATATAGGTTGCAATTGTCCTTTTTTAAATCTGCTCATTTGCATCTGCCTTTGCTCATGCCTACACTTTCTCTCACTTTGTTTCTTGGTTATAACCAGTGGTGGAATTCAACCAGTTCGCACCACTTCGGGAGAACCGGTTGTTAACTTTCTGAACAGTTTGGCAAACTGGTTGTTGGAAGAAATCATTAGGGCACAAAACTGGTTATTAAATTACTTGAATCCCACCATACAACCATGATATGGTTATAACCCATTTCAAGCATCTTGAATCTGCAGTGACTTTTTTTAAAAAAATCACTGTTTGTCTTTGCTCTCATCCTTTGTCTAATTTCAGCATTGTAGATCCGTGTAATTTTACCATACTATAATGAACTTGGTTCCATATTCAGCAGCAGATCTATGGCACCGGTTTATAAAATGTGTTTGGCCCATTCCTCATACCCTTCTTTGGTTTTGTTGACATGTTATGGCAACATTCAAGCCCAAGATTGTTCCTTTGTGTTCAAATAAGGGTTGCCTGGCAAATATGACCTTTGATACTCAGCCTGGTTAAAACAATCACAAATGATTTCTCTGTAATTTCACTTGTCACTCCCTTTTCTCTCCATTTGGCTCTTCTATAACAGCCCAAAAGCAGATGGCAATATTTGCCTTCAAGTAAACTTGTGATTGAATAACTTTTTATATAGGTCAGCCTTTCCTAATGTACTGTCAATCATATCAACCACTGTATATGCCATCTGGGGATGGTGAGAACTGTGATTCAACACATCTGGAAATCATTAGATTAGAAAAAGCTAGAATAATTCTTTTGAGTTACACATCTGCTTTACAAAGCTAACTATTACATTGCTGTCTCTCTATGGATTCCCTCTGAGGAGCACATAGCACACCTTAAAACAACAGTTCCTGGAATGGCTTGAATGAGAAGTCACATATTTGTAAGGATAGCATGCAAACCTGCTACATCCACACATGCCAATTACACTGTTGACACAGAAGGCTGCTGCATGATTAGGGTACTTTAGCCAAGCTAAGTTGGAATGTATCAGACTTTCAATATCTCTTATTCAATGATTTCTTCTTACTTAAATTAGTAAAAATATGGATAAGGTACAAATGTGGATTATTCTGTGACAGAAACAAGAAGCTCTAACTATTGCCACTGATTGCTTATTTACTGTCCCACTTCAGTCTTTCTGCAACGGGTCTCTGGTGAACACAGTGTACTGACCCAGAGGATGCTACCCAATTATTAGGCAACATTTGTGAAGATACTAATGAATATTTTCTGGGTAAGGCTGTTCTCATGAGATTTTCTGTCCTAGTTCTAGACCAAAAAAATTCAGTGAAATGATTTAGTTTTGGGATGCTGACTCTCACAACAAACCCTTCTGATTAATAGTCTGAATGGGAAAGGAAAGTTTGTACCTTTAAGAGTGCAGAATGATGCCACTCTAAATATCTAAAATGTTCATTTATGCTAAGTTTTAAAGATTTTTGAAGCATGGTGAATCTTAATAAGAATCTCAGGCAGTGAGAGATATCCCAGAATAAACATCAAAAACTTTTATATAAAGTGAAGAATAATGTGAAGGATTCGGGATTGATCTGTAAAATAAAAAATGAGCCAAATTAACCAAGTTGTTAATATATCAGTTTCATTAAATGTTCTAACGTGATGTGTTAAAATGGGAACAATAGAATGGAGTAGCCAGGCAAGAAAAACATTTCCATTTGTAAATGTTACTTTGTACTACTTGATTAGTAGTCTCTTGAGTGCTTGGAATATTAGGCAAATATTTTAAGCTTTTTCTATTTTTTTGCAAAATAGATTGATATAAGTGACTTTAAACAATCTGTGGAAGTATATCCATCTTCCTAAGTCTGAACCCAATTCTGAAATACATATGCCAAATAACCGAACTGTCACATCACTTTAAGAGCCAATTTCATTTTGACAAAAGCTCCATAGAAGCACCTGTACGAAGCAATGCAGCCTCCTTACTTCTAGTGAAAAAACTACAGTACATTGCCTTTGTTTCACCTGCTCGACTGCTTTACTTGGGGCAATTCAGGATTCTGTAACACTTTGCTTCCCCTAAAAGTCTCTCCCAAGTGTTGCAAATGCCAGATAAGCCATGCCAGGGAAAATTGTGTTGCTTCTTTGCTCCAACAAGGCAAATTTTGTTGTCTTCATTGCACAAAGTGCTTCTCTGAGGCAGATCAAAGCTGCCAAATATAATCTCCTGTTAGAACAAGAGCCAACTTCTGTTTTGTTCTTGATAGGAATTCTGTTCCTGCTTTATAATTACTTCCCCTTTCCATTTATCCCCCCCCCCAAACTGTTACAACAAATTGTGACATTTTCCAAACACTGTGAAAGTTGCATTGGTGAAAATCAGAGGAAATTTTCCTGGACTGTCAGGGTATTAGGTACCATGGTGGCACAGTGCTTAAAATGCAGTATTACAGGCTAATTCGGCTCACTGCCAGGAGTTCAATCCTCAAGGTTGGCTCAGCCTTCCATTCTTCCCAGGTCAGTAAAATGAGGACCCAGATTGTTGGGAGCACTGTGTTGACTTTGTAAACTGATTAGAGAGGGCAGTAAAACAACATGAACTGGTATATAAGCCTAAATGCTATTGCTATTGCGGGGAGGTGAGAATTACAACTACCAAAGATTCTTTTTATGAAGACTTTCCCCCCCAAATCTACACTTTGTGTGCATTTTTAACCGTAGGATAATGTGTAGTGGACTCCACTCATCACTGTATAATGGACTCCATTTTGGTAGATCTTGATATTTGTCTTGCATTGAAATCAGTGGCAAATTTCTCTTACCTCCTTAACTACACAATATATGATCGTCACTTTGTTTTCGGTTGGTTTTGCTGTGCACAATTAAGAAGAAGCTACTGTGAAGGGCAGCTGCACTAAGCATGGGATGTTTAATTAATGTTTAGAGGGAATCTTTTCATTTACATATTCTTTAACATTTAATTTAATTTAACATTAACATTGTGTGGTTACATCCAATAAATGGTTTGTGTTGAAAATGATAACAAAACTTAAAAATCCATCTCTCGGGAATGTTGGTTTTTGGATTGTATATACCTGTGATGGCGAACCTATGGCATGTGTGCCACAGGTGCCACACAGTGCCCTTTCTGTGGGCATGCGAGCTGTCACCCCAGTTCAGCTCCACAGCGCATGTGTGTGCACCTTCTGGCAGCCAGCTGGTCGTCAAGTCTCTGCCACACTGGGGCAGGGCGCATGCACAGGGGCCATGCACACATTGCATTTTGGGGGTTTGTGTGCATGCTTTGGGCACTCGGTCCGGAAAAGGTTAGCCATCATTGGTATATACTTTTCTATTTTATTGTGTTTACAGTCTTTTTGATTCCCAATATACAACTCTCCTTAAGCAGTTCCCTCTGTTCAAACTGAGCTTTTTACTACCCAGTTGGTACTGTACCATGAAGGAAAATATATTGGTTTTTCAGCTGTACTAGCCTAGGGCTTTTTATAAATTGAGCAGCTATGAGGGAAAGGAACAAGGTAGGGGAAGAAAGAGGAAAAGATCCTTCTCTCTAATGTTTCAGTTGCAAGATTCATGGTGCTTGTCAACAGCTATTTCCAGGTTTCAGACCTTCCTAATCCTTCTGCTTCCAACACTCTCTGTTGTCTATTATCATGGTGTAAAAATGATCTGTGTTGATATAGAATTGAGTGGGCATTTTGTATTATCAGCTCTGAAGTTTGCCTGGGTCCTTTATTTCAAATAATAAAAGCGTATTTCACAGCAAGATGGTTTCTTAAAAGGTTTCAACGGACAATTTGTGTGAAGAGGGGATGGCAATCTGGCTATTTTTATCAAAGCTGGTTTTCTCAAATGAATTCTACAAAGCTAATGGGATGACGCATCTGAAACAGCCTCGTGATGGAAAGCTTGGAGAACAGGGATCCAGACTTTTGTGCCCGCAGTGCTATTGACATGGCTATCCAAATATAGAAATTGCTCTCTTTAGCATGAATCTGGACCCCAAATTCATGCTGCATTCCATTTAGTCCATGAGCATTCCCTGTAGAAGAGCTCTCGGAAAAGGAATTCCCCTTTCTAATAAGTCAATACTGAGGTTCATGCGACTATGTACCTTTTGAGACAGAAACTGGATGAGTTCGCAGATGAAGAGAAGCAAACTATAGTTGGGAAATAATTACTGTAAAGTTATTTTCTCATGAAATAGTTTAGTAGATTAGTGTTCCCCAACTTGATGTCTTCTGTAGTTGTTTAAACAACATCCACTCTGGACAACTTCCATGTACGTTCGCTTAGAATTAAGGGATCTTCAGTCTATTGGTACCAATTTGGGGATGGCTATATGAGGTGAATATGAATGCAATAACATAAATTTTCCATGGAACATTCTAGTAATTGTAGGGAAAGGATAGGATAATTGCCATTTTTAGTGGCTGAGGGATTCCTTACATAAATATGAGTGTACCTGAGAGCAGGAATTTGATGTGAGCAAAATATTAGTGTAGTAGTTGTTTTTATAACTATAACAGGAGAATATTAAAAGGAAATGCACTATTGATACAGGTGAAGCCTTGTACCTATTTAGATATATCCAGGCTAGAGGATAGTATTCACATTTGTGTTGTGTGAGTGTGTGTGTGTGTGTGTGTGTGTGTGTGCCTGAGAAAAAAGGCAGAAAGCAGTGATCTCAAATTAGCAATTTTTTAGTTCAAAGAGTAAACAGAGTAGTAAACAAAAATAGGACCAAGAGTAAGTCCTTCACTTTTTATGGATGTCTCTTTGTCCCCTTGTAATCAGTTGATCATGAGGTGCTGAAGAGTCACTGTCATTAAATTTGGACCTGTGATGCCAATGGGCCCCCATCCAACAACATGAAATTCAATGTGGAGAAAAGCAAGATTTTAGACCTAGGCAGGAAAAACCAAGGATACAAGTACAGATTAGGTGAAACCTGGCTCAAAAACAGTAACTGTGACAGGGACCTTGGAGTCCTAGTGGGCCATCACTTAAACATGAGCCAGCAATGTGCAGCAGCCACCAAAAAAGCAACTACAACCCTTAGTTCTATAAACAGAGGCATATAATCAAAATCACATGAAGTATTAGCACCACTTTATAAATCCTTAATAAGACCACACCTGGAATACTGCATCCAGTTTTGGTCACCATATTACAAAAAAAGATGTTGAGACTTTGGAAAAAGTGCAAAGAGCAACTGAGATGATTAAGGGGCTGGAGACAAAAACATATGAAGAACGGTTGTAGGAATTGGGTGTGGCCAGTCTAGGGAAAAGAAGGACTAGGGATGACATGATAGCAGTATTCCAGTATTTGAGGGGCTGCCATAAAGAAGGGGGGGTCAACTTATTTTCCAAAGAACCAGAAGGCAAGACAAGAAATGATGGATGGAAACTAATCAAGGAGAGAAGCAACTTGGAATTAAGAAGAAACTTCCTAACAGTGAGGACAATTAACCAGTGGAACAGTTTGTTATTAGAAGTAGTGTTTTTCATCACTGGAGATTTTTAAGAAGAGATGGAACAACCACCAATCTGAAATGGTATAGGGCAGTGATGGCGAACCTTTTTGCTGTTGTGTGCCAAAAGTGGAGAAAGCGCAGTGGGGTTGCACGTGCGTGTGCCCACACCCATAATTCATTGCGCCTCCCTATGCAGGAGCCTGGGGAGGATGAAAATGGCCTTCCCCACCCCCCTGGAGGCCCTCCAGAGGCCGGAAACGGCCCATTTGCCGACTTCCAGTCCCACTGGAAGTTGACAAACAAGGCCTCCGGGGGTGGGGGTGGGGGCTGTTTTCACCTCCCCAGGCTTCTAAAAAGGCTCTGGAGCCTGGGGAGAGTGAAAAATGGGCCTTCCCTCCCTTGGAGGCCTTCCGGAGGCTGGAAACAGCCAGCTTCCCGACTTCCGGTGGACCCAGAAAATCAGCTGGCTGGCGTGCACATGCGCATCAGAGCTGAACTAGGGCAACGCTCGCGTGCCCACTGATATAGCTCCACGTGCCACCTGTGGCATGTGTACCATAGGTTCGCTATCATGGGTATAGGGTCTCCTGTTTGAGCAGGGGTTTGAACTAGAAGACCTCCAAGGTCCCTTCCAGCTCTATTCTGATTGAAAGTAGTGAAAAGAGATGCAAAACAAAACTCAGTATGTGATTTGAACAATTCTAGAGATTAAAGGAAAACTATTGTCTCTATGTACCCATATGGAAATATGCACATGTGAAGTTTTGGTCAGACTGACTTGAATATAAAGGCTTTTTTTTTTTAAGCTACGGGGCATATTTAATTTTTCTTATTCATTGCAACCTGCCCTCCTAAGATTCACATGTGGCATAAACAATGAATTACAGAGAAGTTCAAAAGTGCATCTAAGCAAATGTTCTTGCAATCCTCTCCTGCTCAGAATCATTTGATTATTGTTTGTTCAGAATAAGCACTGACAATACAATTTTAAGAGCAAGAGTGGCTTCTAATCCCAACTGACATTTCAGGGGAAAAAAATACCCAGTTCACCTCAGATTGATTTAGATCACATATATAATCCTCTATTTGATCCTAGGCCAATCTCAATTTAGCCATCAGGCTGTCTATGTCTCCCACTGACTGGCATGGGAAATCAATACATCAATATTGTATGTTTGGGGGAAGTTAAAGTGTATATTATAGACCAATAGGGACCTACAGTTTTGCACTGGGTATATTTATTAATGTCTTTTTTTTTAAAGGAAAGACATTTCTGATAACTGGGTTAAGTTTTCAGATATTATTGACGTTTCTGAAGGAATCCTGTGTACCAGGATCTGTATCAGTAAGTCTTATGCAAGATCAGCTTTTCCACTTTCAGTTTGCAGAATGAAAACACTTATCCCCATTTATCCCCCCTTGTGAGCCACTATTAGAAAAATGACAAACAGCATGCAGGTACTCTCAGCTAAGATGCCTGAAACAATTCAGAAAGAGAGATTCGATGGTTTTTGTAGAAAGGGAGTCTTCAGAGTGAAGGGGGTGATTCAGATTCCCTTCCAACAGCCCATTTCCCTTTGTTTGCTTGCTCATTTTGGGTGATTTATATGAAAATGGCCTACCGCATACTGGTGTCTTAGGCACGAAAGGTAGGGGGGGAAAAACACTAGAAAGTTACACACAACAGTTTTAGTTCTGGTGTCTGTGTTCAAGCAGTAACTATGTTGGAAAGTTTTACAAGACTTTGAATTCAAATTATAACACTGTCGGAACACAACAGAACATACCATGACGAATAGATGGAACAAAAATGAATGAATCACATGGTCATTAAAATGCCAAGATAACCTTGGATTATTCATACAGCTGTCCTTTATGGATATGACAGATGTCGGCATGGAACACAAATATCTGAAATAATATTTTAAAAATTCAACTGCACAGATTCATAGAAAACAAGGAGACATTTGGGTATGTTAAATAGTGGGTTTCATTTTCATTCTTCTCTTGGTTGTCGCTGAACAAGTTTCAGATTACTGAATTTCATTGCTACTGGCATTCATCATCATCAAAGTGTATAATAGTACCTGGAAGGTGAGACTCTTTTATTGGCAGCACTTTTTATACACTTTTATCCAGCAGTTCAAAATGAAGCTAAGTAGGAAGCTTCAAGCAGCCCTGCCTGATGGGTCTCAAACAGTAACAGACTATCCCCTACTTGTTAAGAAAGGAGAGACATGTCTGGTCCCATGCCTGACTAGTCCAGTAAGTGCTTCTTCCTACAGTTAAAACTCTGCAGAGATTAGTCTGTACAGTTAAAAGCTTGTAGTCTTCAAAAGAAAAACAAGAAAGTCCAGTTGCCTCCTAAAAAAGCACCTTTGGGTCTTCCTACAAATCTTAAACTGTATGGAAATCTTTTTCCATGGTTTCTCTTTGCATGTAGCTTCATTCTGGCCTTGTTTGTATCAGTACAAGCTTGATCACTTTTAAAGTGTCATGTCAGTCTGAAAGGTTACATGGAGCACATAATGATCTTTTGTTGTTGTTAGTTGCGAAGTTGTGTCCAACCCACTGCGACCCCATGGACAACGTTTCTCCAGGCCTTCCTGTCCTCTATCATTCTCTGGAGTCCATTTAAGCTCACGTCTATTGCTTCAGTGACTCCATCCAGCCATCTCATTCTCTGCCGTCCCATTCCTCTTTTGCCCTCAATCTTTCCCAGCATTAGGCTCTTCTCCAGTGAGTCCTTCCTTCTGATTAAGTGGCCAAAGTATTTGAGTTTCATCTTCCGGATCTGGCTTTCTAAAAAGTAGTCAGGGTTAATCTCCTCTAAGATTGGTTGGTTTGATCGCCTTGAAGTCCAAGGGACTCGCAGCAGTCTTCTCCAGCACCATAGTTCAAAGGCCTCAATTCTTTGATGCTCAGCCTTTCTTATGGTCCAACTTCCACAACCATACATTGCAACTGGGAAAACCATAGCCTTGACTATACGCACTTTTGTCGGCAGGATGATGTCTCTGCTTTTTAAAATGCTGCCTAGATTTGCATAGCTTTCCTCCCCAGGAGCAAGTGTCTTTTAATTTCTTGGTTGCAGTCCCCATCTGAGGTGATTTTATCATGATGATGATCCTAGCAGGGCATTATAAATTGGGATATAATTCAATGCCTCCAAAATGATGGGGACGGCTGATTTATGGATTCAGATCTTAATCAGAACCACCCATATAGAGACATCCAACCTCATTAGTGCAAGAGAAAGAGAGTGGATGAAAGAGCTAGCGAAGTCTTTGCTATCAAGTCTTTGGGAAATCTTGCCTAGGTGCAGGTGTTAGAAATTAATCCAAATATAATGCACACATGAACCAGCTTGATGGGCCACAGCCAGCAGAGGGCAGTGCTGCATAGACACATAAACCAGTTGACATATTGGGTAAGGCCACCCTTCTGTACTTAGGCACTGTGGAGACCTAGAAGCTCCCTCTGTGATCAGCCAGCTCAAAAGAATTACGAGCGGGATAACTTGCTGCTGCCAGTATAAATTTGATATTTAAGGTTAATGTACTGTATACGGATTTTCCATATCAAATTTTTTCCTAATAAGATTTGTGTTCCCTCTAGGCTTGCAACTAGCTACAGGCTCCTTCAACTATATACATAATGCAACATGTTCCCAGCATTTTCTTTAATGTGCTGTGCTCACGAAGGGCAGAGTGTAAGTGCATGTCTTTTATCTGCTGTTTACAAATCTAAAAGGCATTGTATGGGAACATTCTCAGGTCAATATTTGCCCATATCACATTTTTTGAAAATATGTCATCCTCTGAGTTAATGTTCCAATTCAGGAGGTTTAACCTATGAGGTTAAACAGGATGCAGAAAATCCCCAAGCAGACCAAATTACAAATATCGCTGTACCTGTTTCTCGCCCATTGGCAGAAAATGGGAGGAGAAAGAGAACTGGGAACATTTCCATGCTTCTACTTATATTGTTGTGATATGTCCTTATTCTCTTCGCAATACATGAAATTTATGTAAGAATACAATGAAGCCAAAAAAAGGAGAAAGATGTCAAATGGCTCAAATTACTTAGGGCTAGGTTGGCCTGGGCAATTTTAGAAAAGAGGTCTGCTTGAATGATCAATTCACAGCCAATACTATTCAGTCCATACAAACTACAGATCTCTCTACTGAAAAGGCTGGTGTGCAACACTACCAACATATGGTGTCCTGTGAAACCTTCATTAACCATTACTTACTAAAGTACTTACTAAGTACTTTACTTACTAAGTAAACACTTAGTGTTTCTTTGAGGGAAAGGATATTTCAGGAGTAATTCTCCTGCTCCCCCATTTGGGCTCTCTTGGTAATTTTCCATCATCACTCGAACTTCTCAAGTGAAAGGAAGTCAAAACATTCTCCTTGTTGCAAAAAGCCAGGGACACCGAGCCTTTCTAACATCTCAACTTCCCATCCCCCAATTTAGGCTGAATAATTTCCAGGTCCCAATTAATCATAGGAGTCTGTTGGATGAAGTGAGTTACCATCACTTGGTCAAGCTTTTTTCCGATTGGATTACAATGCCATTAGCTTACTATTCTCTCTGAATAGCCCATACACAGCCATCCAGCGTAAAGCAAAATGACAAAAACATGACAAAAATGTGTCCTATCACAATGCAAACCACAGCCTTTCGTACTTGCACATAAATGTTGGATGCAAGTACATAACTCACATGGCATGCACTCTGACATCATCATGCAGAATTTCATCACTTGCCCTCTTTGCTTTCTCCTTCCCCATAAATGCTCACATGAATCCATTAAATAGAGCAACAGCCAAATATACAATTGCCTGCACTGTCCTTGTCACATGGCCATATATTTGCTTCCCCATGACTACAACTGAGTAGCACCTATGTAGAAATCTTTTTGATAATCTTCAATTTTATGTACGTATGTTGGCCTGTCCTGCTTGTTTCCTTTTAATGTCCTTCATATGCAGATATTATATATTGTTATTTACTTCTCAGGAACTCTTAGCAGAAGTACATATTGGTCTTTAGGTACTTCTCAGTGATGTCATCAAGGCAGAATTTGGGAGCAGATACCCGGGATTCAACTTAACTAAATGAGTAGGGAAGCCCCATCCAAATGAAATAGAGCTGATGGACTATCCTTGAAAGGAAGTTGCTACATACATTGCTATTTTAACAATGCCTTTTCTTCCACCTTCCTCAATCACAGCCTTAAAATCTGTGTAAACTGACTCAACTTCAATTGCTTCCTTTTGTTTTTTGGGAACATGTCTGCTCAAATGTTCATTTTCCTTGTACTACCTGTAACAGCTTATTCTTCTTTGCATTGTACTCAGCTTTCCAAGAAAATGATCAGCACAGAAAAGAAACACTGTATTCCCATCTAATCATTTCAGGTATGCATCCTGCGAACTCATTTGCTAGACTAGTAACTAAGTGTGTTATAAATTATCTTTTTTGCTTCTACCATATGGTGGTGTGGCATTCTTTGGGGTACAAAATATTAATTAAAAATACCTGCCATAATACTGTGCTATATTAAACTTATACCACTATAAATTGCAAGAATAAAACTGTCAAGCGGTGACTCAGATTTAACCCATAGTGGCCATGCTGCCATGAAGAGGAAGGAGATCTTAACAAATGGCATATGAGTTTCCTGCAATGAATATAAAACTTTCTACATTGTATTGCTATTTGTTTTCCTTTTCCAAACCCATCACACTCCAAATATTAAAATGGCAAAGCCAACCATAAACAAATCAACACAGAAAAATAAAAACTGACTGTTGGTTAGATTTGTTTTAGGTCCTGCAGGGATAGATTAGGTTCTTTTCCCCAGCCCACCAAATTCTCTTGTCTGTGTCTTTCCACAGGAAGTACAGCGTGTAGCAAAGTTACAAAATAGCACATCTTTAAAGACCATCAAGTTATTTAATTAAAAATGAGGTTGAATAATCTCTACTGATTTTGATAGTGTTCTGAAAATGGGTTAAAATACCTCTTTTATTTTTCGTCCCTAGTTTTGTTTTAGGATTTAAAAGCATCCTGTTGTTTCACAATTTAGTTTCTAAACACATTACACCACAGGTGTCAAACTCATGTCGTCACGGCATCATCATGAGATGTATCAGGACTCCCCCACCCTTTGCTAAACCGGGCGGGGGCGGGGCCAGCATGTGTAGCTTTTTCCTGCCTTTACTCATTTCCTAGCAGACATTTCAAGGACTTTGGTAGAAGGCTAACTGTGCCTCTTATAGTGTTCTCCCAACTTGGTGCTGTACAGATAGATATGTGGCTTTCAGCAATAACTCCCAGCAATCCATTTGGAAGGGAGCAAATTAGGGAAGGTTATGTGGCAGAAAGAGATACTCTGATGGACACAGGTGTTGCAAATTAAATCTCAAATTTAGGGAACTTGGTCTGTTTGCCAATTTAGTAGATACTGAGAAACTTCCGGGCTAATTAAGATATCTGCCTCTCAGTGAAAGTATAAATGGGGCAGATCTGTTAGGCAACAACAGAGGTTACTGATGTTGTGTTTATGCCATGTAGATCACAGCTGTGTGAATCAAGGAGCAGTTGGAGATAGGATTCTAGGAGGGAGCAGGAGTCTTCAACTTAAGACCCAACAGGAGCATGCAGGACTTAAAAAAAAAATAAAAATCTGCAGAGCAGATTGGCTGGTTAAAAAAAAAAGTACACAGATGGAAACATTTGGAAAGGACAGACTGGGAGACTGGGGAAAAAAAACCCTGGGCCAAAGTGCTGGACTTCTAAGAATCTCAGGGGGAAAAAAATCCTCCTTCTTTCTTCATCCTCTCTAGGAGAAAACCAAGACCAGAAATGAAAGTACTTAAAGTAATTGCTAACAGAGTGAGCATAGCAAAGTAGAGATAAGGGACACAGTGAATCAGGGATGAAGGGAGAGAGACAATTAAGAAACTGTAGAAAGCTCTGTGTACATGTTTTGCATTTCTATAATAGAAATTGGCACATGTTATTTACTTAAAAAGCCCTGTAACAATGTATGCATCATTGTCTTTTAGAGAAAAATGTGTATGTGTTTTGTGTGTGTTTAAAGAAAAATGTGTAAGTGTTTTGTGTGTCTTTAAAGCTTGCCATCCTCAGACATTCTTTCAAGACTTTATCTTTGAATAGCGTTACAATGAGCAAAAGTAGAAATGTGGGGTTATGTGTTGACTTTACCTTATGTCCATAGAACTGTACAGATCCTTATTTGAGCTTTCTCCAGAGAGATACTACTGGAACCGTACAAGAAAAATTCCCAAAGTTGCTTATTCATTTGGCTGTTACTACCTTCCTACTGATTGTGTTATGATGGTGAACTGTAAGAAATAAAATAAATGACAGCATGATATGAATTTATGGATTAATTTCCAAGTATTTATATCCCTCTTCTAAGTTGAATATTTTCACATATTATAATTTTCACATGCATACTCAAACTCAAATGTATAATATGGTAAGTCAAATATAGGAATTTTTCCAAGTATACTGTATATTATGAATTATCTATACCATGGTAAAAAAAAGAATTGAAAGTATTACGAGTTTTATTGCATTGGTTGAACCATATTATTACGTTCTTTTTCCAGCAGGCTAGCCCAGCCTAACCTCTTTTAAATTGTTCTAAATTTTTAAATTTTAAATTGGGTTTTAGAATTGGTTTTAAATTGTTTCTTGGGCCATAGTATTTAATATATTTTTAAATGTTTTTAATATTTATACTACATGTATTTTATTCTGGCTGTTCACCACCCTGAGTCCTTTGGGAGTAGGGGGGTATATAAATTTAATAAATAATAATAATGCAAACCACTTCCATTCTTGGTTGATGAAAGATGTTGAAAAGTGGGCCTAGACTATCCTCTGGTCTCCAGTTTTGGAGTTGTAAATTCAAAGCAGTGCAAATGCTCTTCAGGGGTGTCAAACTGGTGGCCTGTGGGCTGGATGCGTCTTGTGCAGGCCACGCCCACCCCAGCTCTGCCAAGGGGAAAAACATTCAGATACTTCATGTGATGGCTATGTGATGTTGCAAGTTTGACACCTGTTCTCTACAACATTATGATCTCCAGAAAAAAGCAATCAAAAACCAAAGCAAGATGATAAATCCAAAGTTCGGATTCTGGTTTCTGTCATGAAGATGGGAAGATAGATTGAAACTTACTGATCATTAAAATATCCTGCTCCCAAGATAGTTTGGTTGCAAAAGCGTTAATAAAATTGAATACTTTCAAATGTGCCTTTTCCTTAAATTGTAATCCTTTCCATAGGCACACCATATTTCCTTGCTCAGAAACAATTATGAGCTGATCTGCAGTTGTCCTTGCCAGTACCCTTCTCAAAATATAGACAGTGGGGAAGCAGTAATCATGTACCCTCCCAACATATAGCCTGTTTCCCCCAAAATAAGACATCCCTTGATAATAAGCCCGATCGGCCTTTTGAGCGCATGGCAATAAGGCCAAGCGCTTATTTCAAGGTTCAAAAAATATATAAGGCAGGGTCTTATTTTGGGGGAAACACGGTAATTCTCTGGTCAATTTTAACTACAAATTTCATAGGGACGGTTGGGGAATTTCTTGTTTCATCAACTGATGATACTATTGATGATCCAGATATTAGACACAATCACTTTAAGCATCCTATTCCTTCTAGCAGAAGGGAAACAGCTGTTTGAATTACCAAGATGCTAGTAAAAATGAAGCAAACAGACAGAAGGCTGGAACACCACTGAGCAAACCCAGGAGCTCATTTTTTAAAGGATCTTCTTGTGTACTTTGTGTCACCTCCATCAAGAGTTAAAATAAGCAGTGATTCCTTGTGAACAGCTTTCATCATTCTCTGCAGGCAACATTGATTTGATTTGCCTAGACTTGGAGACTTTGCTTTGGAGACAGGTTATAGGGAAAGAACCTTAGTAATTGCTTATCCACACATACAGGCTCTTTCCAGGCTTTGAACGTATTGAGGGCTTTGAGGGCTGATGAGTTTGCTTCTCCTGACTAGTTAAGGTTGGGATTAATTAATAGTAGAGATCTATGCCTTTTTTAATGTGATATGATGTAGAGTGTAAGAAAAGTCAAGTTGGTGGAGATAGATAAGATCTGACCCAAAAGCAAGAAGAAGAAAAGCATAGCTTAAATAAATACAGAACAAGCAGAAAATAGAGAGAAGTGACTCAGAAACCTCCCTAATTCACATGGGTATTAGGAGAGGAGGTAGAGCACAATCAGACTTGCAATGAAGCAAGCAGTAACCTTGTAGCGTTGAATACCTTTGGATGAAACTCATTACGTAGAACTTTAACTGGGATCTTATCTGGAGTATGGTACTGAGACTGTTGGGTTACCTCGATGCAGTGGTGAAATCCAAATTTTTTCACTATGGTTCTGTGGGCGTGGCTTGGTGGGCGTGGTGTGGCTTGGTGGGTATGGCAGGGGAAGGATACTGCAAAATCCCCATTCCCTCCCCACTCTGGGGCCAGCCTGAGGTGGTATTTGCCGGTTCTCTGAACTACTTAAAATTTCTGCTACCGGTTCTCTGAGCTACTCAAAATTTCCACTACCAGTTCTTTAGAACCTGTCAGAACCTGCTGGATTTCACCCTTACCTCAGTGGATGATCAATGTTGGAAACTAGATGCAACCTTTCTTGTTCTCCTGAACTAATGGTTTTTGATGCAATTGATTATGGTATTTTTTGGAGCCATTGTCTGAACTGAGCATTGAGGCAATGTTGTGCAATAGTTCTGGTCCTTTCTATTGAATCACGTGTGGAAAACTTAGTTAGAGGACTACTGTTTAACCTGTGGGTAATTTACCTATGGTATCCCATGGATTCTGTTTTGTTCCTTATGCTGATTATTATCTAACCACTGCTGGGTAAAATAATTCAGAGCTTTAGAGTGAAGTAATATTAATATGCTGATGACTTTTAACTCCTCTGCTCTCTGCCAACTAACTTCAAGGAAGTAATTAGTACTACTGAATATTGCCTAATCTTAATAATTTGTTGGATGAGGACTAAAACATTGAAATTAATTCCAGATAAAATAGAGGTAAAGTTGGTAAGAAGCAAAGTATGCTTGGGAATTGAAGTGAAGCCTATTTTAGATGCGTTTGCAATCCCTAGGAAGAGCAGCCCCATAGTTTGATCGTTCTTCTTCATCTCCCAGTTGTTAGATTCATAAGTGGCAGTTGTGAAGAAAAGCATGTTTGCATAATTATTGGTAGGGGGCCAACTATAAATCTGCCTCACTTTTGCAGTCAGACTTGGCAAAAGAAATTCACATCGTGTAAACAGTGATGGAAATGATCTTGACAGAAATAGGCAGGAACTAGAAGAAACTTGTATTTAGACAAAGAAGATTCAAACATTTTTTGTGTTCTAGGAAGCAAGATAATATTTGAAAGTGATTTAGTCAAACACATCCTTAATTCACTTGGGTAGAAGAAGAGGAGAGTTAAACACGGACTTTCAAATTCCTGTTACTATAGCCAATTTCAGTACAGTATATTTCTAGTAAAGGTCTAGATTTTTTGTAGACTTGATTTTCTGGGTTTGGTCTAGCTGGTGGGGATGACAATCATAACTATAATCCATCTTAATAATTACAATATGCTTTTCATGAAAAGTATTTGGAAGTTGCAATTGCAATTTTGCTAATCAGTGTGAGGTGCAGAGATCACTGGATGTTTTTCTTGAAGAATCTGTCCTGGCAACCTGTTACATGATTCAAGATGTACTTACCTTTAAAGCTGTAAGTAACTAAAGGCCTGATGATCTGAAGAACCTCAGAACCATTCATGCTATGAATGTTCCCAGGTATTCAGCAGGAGAGGACTTTGTGATGATATTCCCACTGCCAGAAACTTAACTATCTGGTATACCTCGATGGGGTAGTGGTTAGAGTGCTGTACTGCAGGCCACTTCTGCTGACTATCGGCTGACTGCAATTTGGCAGTTCAAATCCCACCAGGTTCAATGTACTCAGCCTTCCATCCTTCCAAGGTGGGTAAAATGAGGACCCAGATTGTTGGGGGCAATATGCTGACTCTGTAAAACCACTTAGACAGGGATACAAAGCACTATAAAGCGATATATAAGTCTAAGTGCTATTGCTATTGCTATAGTTCTTTCTCCTGTGGGGCTCCCAGAATATATAATGCTCTCCAAAGTAATAAGCATTTAATTTCTATTATCCCAGTATTTAGGAAATGGAAAAAATGCATCTCTTTTTCAGTTGTTTTAACTGTTAACTGTTCAATATTTAAGAACATTTTTTTCATCTTGATATAGATTGTGTATTCACCTTAACTATTGTAAGCCACCTTGAAGTGCTAGTTTGGTCTAGAAGTTAAGGCACTAGACTAGAAACTAGAGTCTGTGAGTTCTAGTCCTGCTTTAAACACAAAGCTAGGTGGGTGACCTTGGGCCAATCACTTTCTCTCAGCCCTAGGAAGCAAGTAATGATAAACATTTTTTATATCTTGCTAAGAAAACTGCAGGGGCTATTCCAGGCAATCATCAAAAGTGAACATTGACTCAAAGGGAAGAAGAAGGAGAAGGAGAAGGAGAGGAGGAGGGGAGGAGGAGGAGGAGGAGGAGGAGGAGGAGGAGGAGGAGGAGGAGGAGGAGGAGGAGGAGGAAAAGGAATCTTGAGTGCTTAGACAGGAAGAAAGGTGATGTGTAAATATAATAGCTGATAAAATAAAGTAATCCTGAAGTGTAAGTCTTTTGAATATTTAACCAGAAATGAAGAATCCTCCCAAATATCCAGGATAAATACAACTCACCCACTATGGTTTTTAGTCTCTCCAGAAATGTTAGGTATAAACCTTTATCACTAAAATGTTGGTCACCTGTAGTTAGGGCCTTTGGCCCAGGGCCACACATCTCTCAAGGTCAACAAGGCAAAACATGAAAGGAAATTATGATTCTGACCCTGAAAATATGGATTAAAAAAGGTTCAAACGAAATGGATGTAGAAGCCAAACAAAACCTGGACTGATCTCAGCACTGTGAGATGGCAAGTCTGGCTGTGTGAACTCCCAAGAAAAGGACACTGGATGGCCAAGCTCAAGGGCAAGTACAAACTTTAGATCAAAGGCTACAAAGGAATCAATAGCTCTAAAACTGCATTTAGAGTAAGGGAATCAATAGTCTGACTCTGGTGAAACTTGGGAAACTTCTTGGTTATTTGATTGGATTAAAACATATTTGCCTTGGCACCGTAAAACTAACAGTACTGTGGAAGAACTTTGAAAAGAGGTACATTAAACAAACAAAAACTTCAGGCAAGATACCCAGGCAATAGAGTTGGAGCTCTCCATGATTATGGTATATTTCCCCACCCTCCCCAACTCCTGCACTGGCTAATTTATAGATAATGCTCTGACTTAGTGGATTAGGATGGAAGCTAATGAGGCATTAATTTGTACCCTCACTTCTCTCCATTTAAGGAGCAACTTTGTTTAATTTCATCTGTGTAAAATGTGTATAATCCATTGGATTTTGACCCCTTGGCAGCCAAGAGGGTCTTCCTAACTGCATTCAAATTTCACTCTCTAATTACTTTTCCAGAACAGCAGCTGTTCCTTTATCTAAGCTGTCAGGGTGATGCTAAGAAAAAAGCTACACGCACAGAGAACCAGCATGTTCACATTCTTCTACCAAGCCAGGCATCAAAACAACTTTTTGACTTTCAATTAATGTTTTTTTTTAAATAGTAGAAAGAAAAATACAACAACATTAAAACCATCATAAAACAATTGTCAAAGAACTCGTCAGATCTCCCCAGGGACATTTAGATTAGTACTAGCTAGTTACAGCATTAGCTCCATGCATATAAACAGCTCACTCAATTTTTTTTTCTTTGCTAAAACTATTTTGCTGCTTCTAGTAATCTCAAATACAGAAACATTTTTTTTCTTCTGCATATTAATTACATAAATTATATAGAACCCACGGAGGTGGAAAACACTAATTTGTATATCTTAAATACCCAAATGCAAACCACATAGCTAGTCTCATATTTTCCTGTCGCAAAAAGAAATGAAAGCTCTTTTTAACTGAGTGATTATTTAAAATATACTTATTCAATTTCACTGTTGCAAATTACCTGCAACTTACGACTACATCCATGCAGTTTTTTGAATTGTAAGTAAACATTTTTTTTCAAAATTGCATTAGTTTTTAATTATTAAATTATTAAATTAAAATAGTTTAGGAATTTTAGACGTGGCTATTTCATCAGGGCCAAGTAAAGTTGTTTTTTAATTGCATTGTCCCAGAGCTATATTTGCACTCAACAATGAACTAAAGGGCCACCATCAGTGAACTGTTGGACAGCATTACTTGGTCTGTTGTGTGGATGTTTGGGTGGTTTAGGGGTGGGGAATTGTGGTGGGTGAGAATGTGTTTGGGGATTGTTATGTGTGTTGGACCTGGTCTTTGGGTGTTAAGTGAATTTCGTTGTATGGGTATACTGTGTACAATAAAATAGTTGTTATTGTTGTTGTTGTTGTTGTTGTTGTTATTATTATTATTATTATTATTATTATTATTATTATTATTATATCAATCTGGCAACCAAATGTAGGCTAGTCCATTCTATTGGGTTTCCTATACTTATCTATAATTGTGAAAGTTGGACATTAAAAAAGCAAGACAAGAAGAAAATTGACTCAATTGAGCTCTGGTACTGGAGAAGGCTCCTTCGTATTCCTTGGACAGCAAAGGTGACTGACAAGCAAATATTGGAGTGTATAACACCTGACTTGTCACTGGAAGGCAAAATCACAAAACCGTCTCACTTGTTTTGGCCATGTCATGCAGGGGAATTCACTGGAGAAAGCAATTATGCTTGGAAGAATTAGAGGTAAAAGGAAACCAGGCCATCAAAGAACATAGTGACTGGATACCATCAAAATTGATACCAGCAGAGCATAGAAAAATTCAAAGAAGTAGCGCAAGGTTGGAAGATGTAGAGAGAGCTGGCCCATAGAATCACCAAAAGGCAGACATGACTGGATGGATAACATCATCACTATCATCCTTGCCATTGCTAGTCCAAACTGTTTTGATAAACCATCACATATTTTGAAAAAAAAATATTAGCAATAAGACTAGCTTATTGCTAATATTAATACCTTTTTGGGGGATCCCTGAACTCCAGAATAATGATTTGCCAGCAGTCTTAAACACTGGATTATCTCATAATCCCGTCCTTAAATAGGAGCTCATATAACGTTTAACTCTTCTGTTCACCATATTCCAAATATGTTTTGCAGCTTGTAATTTGGGGAAAAACAACAACTGAATCATGACTAAAACTGAAGCTGTGATTCTGCCATGATATTGAAGAGACAAGATAATAGCTTTCTAGTCAAACCCATTATAAATTTTGAAATAAAGCCCTTGAATTCCAGGGAGCAATAGAGATCAACAAATAAGTTCAGTGGGACCATAGAAAACTGGGGGAATTAATCCCCCTACATCTTTATATGATCATAACTTTAATTAGGAAAACTTAGGGGTGTGCCCATCCAATGAAAAAACTTTCTCAATATTTTATACATCTGTTGACTTTATAGGTATTAACATCAGAATGTCTTGAATAACACACATCAGCCTTAGCATAACATTCATTTTAACAACATTTATTTCCCCCCATAAACTGGCAAAGCTTCCTATATTATAGTCTTTTCCAATTGGCCAGACGGGCAGCAAAGGACATGGTTTTGTTATTGCAGTCTATCCCTTTCGGCAATTACATTCTGTGCTGCCTAGCCTTGGCAGTGAATACCATAACCGTTACTTTGCCATTGCTTTCCCTCTGTGTTTTTTGCTTATTGCCAAGCTAGGCGTGCAAATTAGATCACCCTGCACCTAGAATGGCAGTGAATAGGATGACAGCCTTATAACTTTAAATCAAAAATGAATAAACAGACTGAGTTTGGCAACTGAGAGGAGTCCTGGAGTCCTTTGGATTTGGATTTGATGTTTAGTTTGCTGGATCAATTGATCCAGTTTTAAATGTTTCCACAATGCCTTTAACTCCATCACTGATCCAGTTATGGGAATTTAGAGTACTCTAGGAATTGAGAATCCGGGGATAACAAGAGTGGCATCTGAGTTTCTGAGATCAGGAAAATGGTATAAGAGATATGACCCTCAGTTCATCCGTGCAGAATGCTTCCTGTGTGTCCATGTGTATATAACTGCAACATCTTTTTTTAATGTATTTTTTTTAAAAAAACCAAGAGTCCAGGGATTTCAGAAAAGAAAAAAAAATGCATAGATTGTTAACAATTCTTGGTTTATGTTTGTATTGCATAATTGCAAGCATGCAGAGAATAAGTAATTGCTTCGATTGGTGGGGGTTAGAAAATGACGAGATTGACTCTAGAATTAAACTGAAATTTAGTATGTACGGAAGGTTGTCAAGTGAAAAAAAGAAGAACAAAGGAGACTATTATTATCTTTTACTATTATCTCTTAATTCCCACATTTCTCTTTTGCGCTACTTTTCTCTCAGCCATCTCTCTTTTAATAATTACAATAATCAACATACTAACGATAACAGAAACCATCTATTGTAAGATAACTAAACAAATGGTGTCCTATCTCTTCAGCACTGGGCTCATTTATTGCAGATATATACCAATGTTCTAATGGCAAAGCCAATATATTTTTAAATTAAAAAGTGCACGTGGTGACATCTAAAATGTGCAGCTGTGTAGCATTTGTTATCTGGCATACTGGATAAGGGGCGGAAAGAAGAGAGGGAGATGTGTGAGAGCTTTAAATATGATCCAATGATCCAAAATCAATATCTGGCAGGTTTTATTTGCTACATTAACAAAGCTACTAGCGTAGGGGATTTAAATAAAAATTTTGAACAGGCATATCCACCTTCATCCTGGCAGGTGACATGAGCTAAGGATTAAAGTAATACCTGCTCCTGTTCATAAGGGCGACCTTAATAACCCAGGAAATTAGAACACATTAAGATCTTCTGTGTTGTGTTGATTCTAGGACTGGTTCCACATCATGCTAAGCAGTGGTGAAATCCAAATTTTTTTTTACTACCGGTTCTGTGGGCTTCGCTTGGTGAGTGTGGAGTGGCTTGGTGGGCGTGGCAGGGGAAGGATGCTGCAAAATCTCCATTCCCACCCCACTCCAGGGGAAGGATACTGCAAAATCCCCATTCCTTCCCCACTCCTGGGGGAAGGATATTGCAAAATCTCCATTCCCACCTCACTCTGGGACCAGCCAGATGTGGTATTTGCTGATTCTCCAAACTACTCAAAATTTCCGCTGCTGGTTCTCCAGAACCTATCAGAACCTTCTGGATTTCACCCCTGATGCTATGCCTTAATGTAGGTTGTCCTTACATGGCATACGTTATATTGTCTTCTTTTGCTTTTATGGCTTAGCTCAATGTTTAAGACCAGTTATTGGAGTTTGTAAACCACTATTCATTCATTTTACAGTGGTTATAACCCACCCCAGTCCCAGAGAAGTCTGGAGGGTATACTAGATTTTTTTTAAAAAATGAAATAATGAAATAAAGTTAACTAGAATAGAAAATCCATGATAAAATCCAAGACAGGCTTTCATAATCAATCAACCAGCGCCAGAAGCATATTGGAATAAAAAATCTTTTAACTTGTTTATAGAACTGCAGCAAGGCTGAGGCTGCATATATTTCCGTGAAAAGAGTGCTCAGTAAGGGGGGGCTTGATAGTTCTATTTGTGTGAATTTAGTAATTTGTATTTTTTTTAAAAAAATAAAATAAAATAAACCATACTCTAATCAAACTGTAGCTTATCCCAGATCTGTGAACCAAATTTCTGAGACCTTGCAGCTTATAAATCAGCTGATTAAAAATTTATGTTCCATTTGTTTTCAATATACCTTAAATTTTGGGCCACCACCTACTATAGCAATAGCAATAGCACTTAAAGTTATATATTTATTTTATTTTATTTTATTAGTCATATTTCTATGCCGCCCACTCTCTGAGGACTCTGGGTGGCTTTCACCAAAGACAGTATGCTAAATAGCATATTGCCCCCAACAATCTGGGTCCTCATTTTACGCACCTCGGAAGGATGGAAGGCTGAGTCAACCTTGAGCCAGTGAGATTTGATCCACTGATCTGCTGAACTAGCAGTCAGCTGAAGTAGCTGCAGTACTGCACTCTAACCACTGCGCCACCTCGGCTCTTTAATATACTGCTTCATAGTGCTTCCCAGCCCTCTCTAAGCAGTTTACAGAGTCAACATATTGCCCCCAACAATCTGGGTTCTCATTCTACCCATCTCGGAAGGATGGAAGGCTAAGTCAACCTTGAGCCCGGTGAGATTCGATCTGCCAAATTGCTGGCAGCCAGTGATCAGCAGAAGTATCTTGAAGTACTGCACTCTAACCACTGCGCCACTGCTATGTTGTACTTTTGATTTTGGTATGTCTCTTTACATGCTTTTTAAAAAAATTGGTATGTTATTTTTTGGAAAAAACAAACAAATCAGAAATAATTTAATTAATTCGTTAGAAAGGAAGTGATGAATGGAAGAATAGATGTGTCTGTCCATACTTGGTGGATCATTAGGTTTTTGACAGATAAGAAGCAACAGATGAAGAAGCTAGGGGAAAATTACATCTAATAACCAGCAATCAGCCCAGGCGCCCACAAGGCTGCGTGTACCTTCTCCATTGCTCCTCTCTATACCAATGATTGCATCTTTAGGGATCCCTCTATTAAAGTACTGAAATTTGCAGATGATAGAACAGCCATTGGTCTTTTTTGAGACAGTGTTGAGTTTTCATATAGACAGGAGGTTGAACAACTAGCTCTATGGTGCAGCTGGAACAATTTGGAGCTGAACATGCATAAAACAATAGAGATGAGAGTGAATTTTAGGAGGATCCCTTCTATTATATAACCTCTTACTATATTTGACAACACAGAAACCTTCAAGTTTTGGGGTTCTATAATCTCCCAGGATTTGAAATGGGCCCCTAACATTAGAACCATCATTTTAAAAACACAACAAAAAATCTTCTTCCTTTGTCAACTCAAGAACTTCTGACTGCCCCAGGACCCATTTTACAGAGGAATTATTGAGTCTGTCATTTTTACTTCTATAAATGTTTGGTTTGGTACAGGAACCAAATAAGGACAAGTACAGACTCCAACATCCGTTAGGGCTGGTTAGGGCTGTAGAAAGAACAATTGTAACCTCATGCAAAGAAGAGCTATATTTTGTGTGGGTCAGAAGGAGGGATGAGAAAATATCTACATACCCCTCATATCCTAGACATAAACTGTTTAAACTCCTCCCCTCAGGATGCTGCTATAGGGCATTGCATGCCAAAACAACTAAACTTAGGTACAGTGTCTTCTCTCATGCCATCACTTTGCTGAATGCCTAATTCTCACAGCTCTGTCTAATATCTATGTACATTTATCCATTTATTTATTTATTTATTTATTTATTGGTTCAATTTATATGCCGCCCTTCTCCAGAGACTCAGGGCAGCTTACAATGCGTTAAGCAATAGCCTTCATACTTTTGTATATACCTGCTTAGTAGGGCTTTCGGGCCCCCCTAAGCGGTGTTCTTTTTTATACAAAGTCAGCTTATTGCCCCCACAATCCGGGTCCTCATTTTACCTACCTCGAAAGGATAGAAGACTGAGTCAATCTTGCGCCTGGTGAGATTCGAACTTGCAGTAATTGCAGGCAGCTGGTGCTAGTTAATAGCACTTTAGTCTGTTATTGTACCCATACAATATTGTATGGCTGTAGCATTCTTATTATTTTCTTTACTACCCTCTCTTATTGATGTTATGATGATGATGATAATTATTCTGTTGCTTTGCATGTGCACTGAGAGCTTCTGCACCAGAGACAAATTGTTTGTGTGTCTAATCATAATTGGCCAAATATTCTATTCTATTCTATTCTATTCTATTCTATTCTATTCTATTCTA
>WNWU01000005.1:33299487-33328603 GCA_012654045.1 Ptyas mucosa | reverse complement strand
AATAATAATAATAATAATAATAATAATAATAATAATAATAATAATAACTTTATTGTCATTGTACACGTATCCACAGTATACCCATACAGTGAAATTCACTTAATACCCAAAGACCAGGTCCAACACACATAACAATCCCCAAACACACTCCCACCCACTACAATTCCCCATCCCTAAACCATCCAAACATCCACACAACAGACCAAGTAATACTGTCCAACAGCTCACTGATGGTGGCCCTTTAGTTCATTGTTGAGTACAATTATAGCTCTGGGATAAAAAATATTCAGAAAACGTGTGGTCCGAGTTTTAATTGTTCTGTATCTTCTGCCAGAAGGCAACAGTCCAAAAAGATTGTAAGCAGGATGGCAAGAGTCTCTGAGAATGTTATGCAACTTTCTCAAACAGCGAGATTCGAAGATGTCATCCAAGGCTGGTAGCTGGAGTCCGATGATATTCTGGGCAGTTGTTTATTTATTTATTTATTTATTTATTTATTTATTTATTTATCATTCATTCATTCATTCATTCATTCATTCATTCATTCATTCATTATATTTGTGTGGCCCATCTTGTGCAGAGGCATCTTTGCTGGTAGTAAACATTCTACGATAATACATTAAATAATTTGCTGTCTCATGTATCATGTATTACTCTATCTGAGTTATTAGATTCTGCCTAATAGTAGAGCTGACAAGAAGCAACTCTACCTAAATCAAAAATAGCTTTTAAACCAGCCTGTGCTTCATGCAAAAGATCAGCACTTTTATAGTTCTTTCCAGAACTATAAACTTTACAGGGACTGTGGGACCGCATTATGTTGCCATTTTTATTCTTTCCGATCCAATGTAGTTTTTCAGGATAAAATTATATAAAGGAATGCATGAGAATGAAGTTTTCAAATGGGTCAGAATAATATTCATTATTCAGTGCCACTCTATGAATGATACAGTTGGCAGATGCTGAAAAGATGTTGTTGATTGTTCCATTCTGAGTCTTATCCCTTCCCCATCATGGTGATATGATCCCAAGCATGAGGTATGGTCTCCATTCTGTTTTTTCTGGTGTGCTTATACATAGAAAACAGTTACAATACAAGAGGAGAATCGAAACCTACAGGGAGGTACGGTATATATTGTTTAATTATATAGACAGTAAAAACTCAGACAATGTTTATAGCTGCTGCTGTTAAAGGGGTTGCAAAGAATTTCGGCAGCCATCCTCTTCATGCTTTCTATACCTTGTTTTAAGAGTTTTCAACCGACCAATTTAACAAAAGAACTTTGAAATAATATTCAACAAAACATTAACAAAATGATTTGTTTTTTTCCCCTCACCAGCTGAAGAAGCAAGAACCTGATTCCTTTGTGGGTTATATACAGAGGAATCTTGCATCTGGTGGGGGAAAAGCAGTCATGTTTCTGGAAAAGATTGTTAGCTAATACATTGTAGTATTACAATGTAATACTACATAATACAATCTGTTAAGAACCCCTTCATGTGCCTCTGATATATACAATCACACATGGAAAAATTTAGCAGTTAGAATCAAAATATATCAATTTTTGTTGCTGTTGTTAGTTGCAAAGTCATGTCCGACCCATTGTGACCCCATGGACAATGTTTCTCCAGATCTTCCTGTCCTCTACCATCCTCTGGAGTCCATTTAAGCTCACGCCGATTGCTTCAGTGATTCCATCCAGCCACCTCATTCTCTGTCATTTACTTCTTCTTTTGCCCTCAATCGTTCCCAGCATTAGGCTCTTCTCTAGTGAGTCCTTCCTTCCCATTAGGTGGCCAAAGTATTTCAGTTTCATCTTCAGGATCTGGCCTTCTAAAGAGCAGTCAGGGTTGATCTCCTCTAGGACTGACCGGTTTGACCGCCTTGCAGTCCTAGGGACTCACAGTAGTCTTCTCCAGCACCATAGTTCAAAGGCCTCAATTCTTTGGCGCTCAGCCTTTCTTATGGTCCAACTTTCACATCCATTATATCCATTATATGTATTATAAAATCACATACACATGCACCTATTATTCTTTTTGCATTTAAGTGTTCAGTATAATCATATCACTGTGCACTGGATAGCAATGAATTCTTCCATGATGAACCCAAAGGAAAGCTTTGCAAGCCAATGGAGAAAGATTAAGGCTATATTCTACTAACACTAATAAGATTCCTTCTGATCCTGATGAGGTTGGATGCTGGATGTTTTTCTAATTTCTTTAAAGATGATCAACTTGGAAAGCTAGATCCCCAAAAGCATTGTAACAAACTGCTGTTGTGCACTGTTGAAGGTCCTAAAACATTTGTATGCATGTTCAAATGCTATGAAGGAATCTAAAGGGCAGACCAAGATTATACTTATCCTAGCTGTGATGGTAATATTCTTTCTTGACCTGCTAGCTTGCTATCCTATCTTCAAAACAAACTAGTCCTATGATCCTCCAAAGTCTACAAGCAGATCAGAAAAGCAGCAGACATTTACTACTCTGAGCCCAATCTCCATTTAATTAAAAGAGCTGGCTAACTTAAAAAGAATGTAATGCTTCTGTGTTCCTATTTCTGTGAATTGAAGAACCTACCCCACAATAGCAACTCCCATGTATATCAAACACATTATTTTTAACTCTCTTACACATATATACTTATACAGTCACCCCCCTTCCTTCTTCACTCCAGACTAATAGGTAACCAAGAGCAAGGAGCCCCCACTCACTCAACTGGTCCATTACCAAGTCCTAATACCAGAATTAGAATCCCTCATTATATTGTCCATCAACCCAAGAGGTATTACTAAGGAGAGCCTCCTAATTAACAGAACCTCCTTCTCCCTTCTCTTTCTCTTCAACTTCCAGAAACAAAAATTCTCCCCAGTGCTTTTGTCATTTCTTGAATGCTTTCTACAAATAGCTGCTTTACATGTCAGCTGAAAATTTGCTGTTGCAGCTACCGTTCAGCGCACTGAGATATTTTAAGAGAATGAAAATTATGAGTCCAGCAACACTTGAAGAATGGACCACTTATTTAGTTCTGCTGGAGGTGATGGTGACGATGACAGTTCCATTTTCATAAGGAAATAGAAGGAAAGGTGAAAAGCAATGACAAGGTGATGCTGTAACAATGGGCCCTTTTAGAAGGCTCAGGCCCACACCAGCTGCTCATGCTGTTCCTGAATGTTCCTGAATTTTATTCGACATCTAAATTGCCAGAGAGTTCCCAAGTGTGGTAGGTAAATGGAGACCCTCTATTGCTCAAACACAAATCCCAGCATCTTTCCCAATTAGTTATTCTAACTAAGGTAGCTTGAGATTGTAGTTCATGGGTGGAGCTATGGGTGGAGGCAGTAGTGGGTTTCAAATCCCATCGCTACCGGTTCGCTTATGGGCACATGCTCGCTTGCACATGCGCAGAGACATCCAGGTGGGTGGGCGGAGTCTCCCGTCACCATCGCCACCGCTACCAGTTTGCCCGATCTGTGGCGAACTGATAGCAACCCACCACTGGGTGGAGGGTGTCACAAGTCCTTTATACCTGATACAATCTTAGAAAAAAATGTATTTCTATTTTGGGGGTTAGGGCAAAATAACCGCAAGGGACTCTACAATGCTTTGTTGTTCCTTTGAAGGAATACTTTTGGACTGGTTGAAAGATTTCATAAGTCTCTCTCCAGCCAAGGTATGGAAAACATGCCGAATATGGGTTCTGGAATTCCTTGTATTCCACTTGCAAGCATTGGCCAGTATAGGCAGCTGTATTTTCTTCTATATACCAAGGTAATGTACTGCATCTTTGTGTTTGTGTGCACTGAGAAGCATAAAGCAGAACCATATAGGCTTTGCTCTGGATCCCATGCCCAAGGGGGAGATGCTTAGCATGAAGCATGTCACCAACTTTCTTAGCTGTTGCTGCTGCTGAGCTGTTCTTCCCATCGGGTTGAATTGGGAATATTTTTCTCCATACCCTGCCAGATCTATCCCATTTTTGAACCTGATCTTTCTTTTTGACAGCTTCTCTCAATGCACAAAATTTGTTCCCATTCTATTCAGTTCTTGCACAGTTATTCTGTTGACAGACAGGTAGATTGACAGAGTCCCGAACTCCTTTGTATAATTTATTTTCAGCATTCTGTTGGCAAAAATACAAAGAGTATTCTTTAGAAGTTTCGTATACTTTCTTGTAACATCCAAAATGTGGATGAAATATATACAAAATGTATTTCTATCTTTTTGTGGGGGGGTGGGGGTAGTACAAAATAACCTCAAGGGACTCTACAATAAGCCAAAACTGATCTCCCACCCCATCCTGTTTTGTCTCACTGGAAAATTGCAGTCTAGCAGAGATGGCACAATTCCTTCTGTGCTTTAATGAGCACTGCTTTTAATAGAAGTGCTCCTAGGAGGGGCAATTCAGGGCATTCCGTACAGCCACCTTTAATAAATTGATGCCTTCTGTTATCACTCTGCAGAATCAACTCTTTTTCCAGCTTTGAAAAGGCTCTCCAACCCCTCCCCAATTCAAACAGAGGCTTTTCTTCTTCCTCTTTTTTTTTTTGGGCAGCTGCTGGTGACTGGCAGCTCTGACAATTGTTCCCAATATTTTGATTGCAGAATTGCCCTGTTATTCCAGCAAGTCTGAAATTAGATACAGGTGCAAATTAACTGGCTAAGTCACAAGTGCATTAAAGTTGGTAATTTTTCTGTCAAGAGGCATGTTGAAAGGTTGCCGTGAATTGCAGAAGCTGTCTGGAGCCAACCGGCTGACACAGGTGCACCTAAAGAGAGGAGCATATTCTTGGAAATGATGTGATGAAAGTACTCATATTCCCATTACCCTTCTGATAATAAAATATTGGACATGGGAGAGAATTTAGATGCCTCTAACCAGCAGAAGCTAGGAAAACCTGCAGAGTTAGAGTCTTGGATGAGATCATACCGGACTATTAACAATGATCCTCAACTTGTGATGAAGGAGCAAATATGAAGAATGTGGATCAGATAATATTTGTGCACAAGGCAGATTCTTTATTGGAAGACAAAAGAAAAGGCCATGGATGAAGCAAGAGCATATGAGAATTTCAGAAAATGTATAGTAGGTTCATGGTCAGTTCTTTCGTCCTTCAAGAATTGGCCAATGATGACTGATTATTGCTTTGGTAAAAGAAGCCCCTAACAAATGTCAGGTATTAGGACGTGTCAGGAAACCGTCCCATAGTTATTCTAGAATTATGACAGATAAATATAACACTTTTCCTTGATACCGATCAAAGTAAAGTGGTTCCCCATCCCACATCCAGGAATATCTGCAGTGTGGGTCAAAAAAGTGAAGATGGCCATACTTTCAAAACTCTGCCATGGCACACAACACACATAAAAACATGGTAGGCTTTTCATTGTATAGTTGTGGGCATTATCTTTTTTCCAACTCCCCCATAAATCAGTGGTGGGTTCCTCCTGGTTCAGCCCGGTTCTCCCAAGCCGGTAGCGGTGATGATATGACATCACCAAACCGGTTATGCCCCCCGCCCCCCACCCCCTCCGCCCTTCTGTGCCCCCCCACCCCCACGTTATTTTTACCTTTTATTTGGCCCCACCCCCAATCTATTGCTGCCTCCTGAATCCCAGCTGATGGGCTATAAGGAAAAACTGTTTAAACTCTTGCCACGGGGCTTCAAAGGGCTGCCCTACAGCTGATCAGTGTTAAAAGAAAACAAATGAGTAGACCAGTGCCTGCAAAAATAAATGGGTAGACCATTGCCTGCAAAAATACATGAGTAGATCAGTGCCTGCAAAAATACATGAGTAGATCAGTGCCTGCAAAAATACATGAGTAGATCAGTGCCTCCAAAAATAAATGGGTAGATCGGTACAGCTCTGCAAGCAGTTAAAAGCCTGGTAGACCAGTACCTCTGCTAAATCCTAAACAATTGTCACATGACCATCAAGCCATGCCCACAAAATAAGCCACACCCACAGAACCGGTAGTAAACATTTTTAGAACCCACCCCTGCTATAAATGCCTGTGCCCATAACCATGCAGCTTTCATTCCAGAATCAGTTCAGGATTCTCAAAACAACAGATCATGGACTGAAGTTTGAGGTCTCAGAAGTCAGTAAAGAGTTCATTGATTTGCTTATTTTTCCCCCCAAAGAGTTACGCTGTTCAGAAATAACAGTGAAAGAAGATTCAAAAGTAGAATGGTCTGGAACATGGGTGTCAAACTCATGGTGACACGTTGCTGTCATGTGACGTATCGTGACATTTTTTCCCTTCGTGGAGCTGGGGTGGACTGGCCTGTGCATGTGGTCCATGGGCTGCCAGTTTGACGCCCCTGGTCTAGAACATCCCAATTGGTCACATTAAGCAGAGTGTACTATTTCTTCTTCACAAATTAAAATGTTAAATAAATATATAGGGATAATTGTAGGAAAGGAGAATCTAGTCAATTTAGACTAGGAAATTAAATGAGTAAACATCCTGAATGACTGATATTACCCATGCTGTTAGTGCTTGTTCCAGGTGTTCCTACATGGAAACATTTGAAAGTTGGCCATTCCTGAATATGTATCGTTTTCAGGGGAACCTCTCAAAGAAATATGCCTATTACCATTAAAAAAAAAGTGTTATGAAAACATCTTTTTATTGTCCATATCTTTTAACTCATTATACAGATTAAATAAAATCTTCAAATTATTTTATCCGTATGGATTTTCTCTTGTCTTTTTATCATGTGTGGGGTGAGGTTTCTTTCTTGGCTATAGCAATCTTCATTCTTTAGATTTTTACTAGAGGTTGTTTTTACATATACTGTACACATAAAATTTTATCAAGCTATTCCCTTTTAAGGTAAGCAATGATGAACAAAGTACGGAGAAACAGTAAGCAGAATAAATTAGAGGTATGAAATAACAGAAAAGCAAATATAGATAAATCTAATTCACACCAACACCATTCACTACACCTCTCCATATCATTTTACTCTTTCCCCGGCTCTCACTTCTGTATAACAAAGTCGGCAGAAGCACACACTTATATGCAGTAATTTTCACTTCTTTCAGCAAACATTCTCTGCAGCAGATCACATCATACACACTTTATTTCTATCATCATTTGCACATTTTATAATGGTTATATCCATGTTTCCCATTTTAATAAGCATTCTATGAAAGTGCATAAATTAATCTGCTTGTTCTTCTTTTCCTTGTTTATGTATAACTCTGCAGTTGATCACTCGATTTACTCTTAAGATATGGATTTTGTTACATGTTATTTTATATTTAAGTACATCAATGTACATTGGAAGCTTGAATAGCTCACATGTTGAATAACTGAACAAAGTTCAGTTGGGTGACCTTAATTAGTAAAATTTTCAATTAAACTTACTTCCTAAACTTATTTTGAAGATCACATGAAGGTCGGAGGAATCCTGTGCTCCTTGAAAACATGTTACAAATATTAGAAATAAATAGACACAACCTGAATGTGAATCAGATCACAGCTGTCTGAGAAGCATTTCTTCTTGATATAGATATTTTTCATAGCATTCTGAAACCAAAACTGTAAGTATAAAGCCTGCCAAATCAATGCTTTCAGACACCATACTATTTCCTAAATCAACTGATACATAGTTCTGTACAAGCAGCCAAATTATTCCAATGTGATAGGTATAAATAAATTCAGATCACATTTGGCAACTCAGAAGCAGGCCTTCTCTGTTGCCTGATAGCTATGGATGTGAACCTTCTACCCCAATTTAGCCTCTACTCCTGCTTTGAGAAATGGAGTCAATGCCTTTTTTTCTAGTTATTTCTTTTCAGTTTACATTAGCAGGTGATTTTTGCAGTTTTATCAGATTTCATGAAATCATAGGAGGTCCGTTTTGGAAAAGATCTTGGAGAATGTTTAATCCAACTCTCTAGCCAGTGAAAAAGATCCAGCCCCTCTTAGCATCCCTCTGGGAATAAAGAAAGAATCTAAATCATATGAATAAATACTGTTAGTTGGTCTTGTTCAGAAGTGCTGAAAATCTTGGCATCCATCCCATTTCATCCCCCCTTCATATATCTATGTGCTTACATATGGGGAAAAAATGTACCTAATGCCATAGGTACACCTGCTCTACTTAAACAACTGCTAGATATACAGAATATAACTAACTGGGGCACACCTGCTGTATCTCACCTGGCCTTGATGCATCTGGCTTGTACAGTTTATCCTATGCTGTCTGCACAAAAAATTTGCAGGTAAGATCAGCTCTTCCTTTGACGAGTTTTAAAATTTCTGACAAACACTCACAAATCACATCTAAGGATGCCCACATATAGTTGCCTGCACAGTTGGGTGCTTCTGAATATTGGATTCCAATTTTACTTTGTATAGTTATCATTAGAATGAGCTTTACAAAAGATCAAATAGGCTTCTGGCAATAAAAAAATGTTCATTCAACTTCAGGTATCAGCAATAGCCTTAGCTGTAACTTCCTGAAAGCACAACATGCTAATGACCCATTGCTGAATGTTGCTTGGAATAGGATAGTTTTCATCAATAAAAAAAAGTGGGTTAATTTTTTGTAAATAAAATATAGGAATAAAATGAATGCAGCATGATTCCAGCAGTGTGCCATAAGCTAGAAGCAACTTGATACTTAACATTTTATCTCAAATATAATTAGACACAAATTAGATTCTTTCCCACATATTTGGGAAATAATCTAAACTGGTACTTTGCCCCGAGACACTGGGATCCCATCAGCTTCGTGGAAATGCTTGGGGAAATCTTTGATAGCATTTCTTCTAGAACTGAGGTGCAAATAGTTCCCCATTTGTGAGACTTCTCACCACATTCTATTTTTCTTATTATTATTATTATTTCTCCTTTTCCTCCTGAAGGCCAGGCATGATCATATTTTGCCATCATCCTCTTGTCAAGGAATGGCTTTATTTTTTTAATGCACAAAAACAAATAGTGCAAGCTAATAGCAAAGGTAGGAAGGAGAGCACCGATTCTGGGATTTCCACTGACCAGTGGAAGAAGCACTGGCCATCTTGGTCCCAGAGAGGAGAACATTCATTGGATAATCCAAAGATAACTCAGGAGAATTTGAAGAAGGAAATCAAACTGTGTGCAAATACCCTTAGTCTTATTCATTTAGGGATGTTTCCTTACAAGTAATTTCTATTTCAGATTGTATCTTTAAAATTACTAGATGTAAAAATGGGACAGTAGAAAGGCTAGGGGAATAGGGGTGTAATTATATGTCAACCTTGAAAAATGCAGCTTGGTATAACAACACTCTGCTCATTAACAGTGTGAGGAAAATGTTTAACTTTTTTCATAAGGGAAATATTAGGGACCCCATGATAAAATTCTCAAGTAGCACTAAAATATGATTATTTTCTCCATTGTATTCCCTCTTCTGCTATATAACCAGGGGTGTCTATGGGGTAAGAGTGTGTCAGCAAAAAGTCAATAAGGCAACTTTGATCATGTGATCAAAGCTCCTGTCCCCTTACCTAGATGTACCCGTTTATAGCAGAAATGTGGGTTTAAATTCAAACTGAGACTATGACACAAGGTACAGCCGTTAATCCTTTACATCCCATGATTTTTCCCAGTGAAATTTCCCCCTAGAAAGGTATTTGTTTCCAAAGGTGCAATGTGTTAATATTGCAATTTTGGTAACATATTGTAGCTGGGAAAGAGAAGGGGATTTTTTTCCCCTGGAAAAAAATGTATGAGGAAAGGATTGGTAATGGAAGGATGGCAGTGTCAGAGCTAACTGTTGTTGTTTTTCTTTAACTTGACTGCTTCTAAAGTAATTCTGTCTCCTATTTTTTCCCTTCCCCATCCCTCACTTTCGCTTCTTACACATCCTTGCAACCATTGTAGGCAGTGGTGGGTTTCAATTTTTTTTACTACCGGTTCTGTGGGTGTGGCTTGGTGAGCGTGGCTTGGTGGGCGTGGCAGGGAAAGGATACTGTAAAATCTCCATTCCTACCCCACTCCAGGGAAAGTTACTGTAAAATCCCCATTTCCTCCCAATCAGATGGGACTTGAGAGGCAGAGAATAGATGAGGGTTGGGCCAGTCAGACTTTTTACTACCGGTTCTCCAGAACTGGCCAGAACCTGCTGGAACCCACCTCTGATTGTAGGTATGTATAACAGGCATCTCACATGATGTGCTTCATTCATTTGATGAAGTGATCTGTGGTCAGAGAAAGCTTATGCAATAATAAATTAGTTAATCTTTCTTATTTATGCCAACAGTCCCAATGCAGAGTTACTATAGCTATTTTAAACAAGGAAAATCAAGATTAGTTTTTGCCTGGAAAAACAAAGGGGGAAAAAAACCTATCCACACATCATTAAGGAAGGCACTGATAATTATTAAAATAGTCCCTTGCTTTCACAAATATATAATTATTTGAAAAGAATTAACTGGAATATATGTATTTATATTCAAAATATAGGTTTGGTTTCTCTGCTGAATCAACAATGTGTAACATTAGCATTTTAACTTAACTAAGGCTCACCACTGAATACTTAATTAATGCTTTGAGGCTAAAACGCCACTCATGGCTGGACATTCCATTTAGAATCTCCTTAGAATTTGTCACCAATTAAAAATAAAAACAACGGGGGAACAGAAACCTCCCTATCTCCCTTGTTAACTGCAATCTGATCTTGCGCTTACAATTGATAGCGAATGAATGTTAAACTAGGTGAGTTTTGAGGTAAAGAATTAAAGTGAGCATTGTGAGATACTTCGGTGGATTGAGACGGAAGGTTATAGAAACTGAATGAATAAATATAAAGATAGATGGCATTTTCTTGCTGTAAACCATTCCTGTGTGGTTTTTTTTGGGGGGGGAGGGTGTGTGTGTGTGGATTGTTGTTATTGTTCTTCATGTCCTGATTTGCTTTTCCAGTGGCATTAATGTCAGCTCCTCATGGTAGACTAGGCTAGGAAACCAATGTCATATAGGTCAATACATAGCTTTTATTCAAGCTATAATAAATCTTGAAACGCTGTGTGAGTTCTCCCCCCCCCCCATCTCTTTTTCTTCATGAGAATTGGTGGTGGTGGTGGGGTTTCTAAGACATTTACTCACACTACATTCTTGGTCCAGGCTTAGAGCTCTTTTTTCTGACTATTGCCTTGGTAACAGCTTTTCCTCTTGGTCCTCAAGGCCATCCCTTCTGCCTCTATTATAAGTGAGAACCCTGCTGGATTTGATCAGAGGTATATGTTCCATACCCACAGCGATCAATTGATACTATGATCTAAATTACTACAAAGAATAAGCCAATCAGAAAGCAGAATGGGTGTGAATACAGAAAGCTGGACAGTCTGAAAAAACCAGCAGTGAGTGATGTTCAGAGTCAACTTAAAATTTCCTTGCACAAACTTTTTAAACTGCATGGAGTAAAGGGCCCAAATGCAGGTATTCCCCTGTATCCTTCCCTCATTCATCCTTTTTCTCTCTGTTTGGGATCTCACCGGGGTGGGTTCTAAAGTTTTTTACTACTGGTTCTGTGGGCATGGCTTATTTTGTGGTCGTGGTTTGATGGTCATGTGACAAGCAATTCTTTAGGATTTAGCAGAGGTACTAGTCTACCAGGCTTTTAACTGCTTGCAGAGCCATACCAGTCTACCCATTTGTTTTTGGAGCTCACCAGTCTACCCATTTGTTTTTGAAGAGCACTGGTCTACCACCACACTGCCTTTTACCACTGATCAGCTGTAGGGCAGCCCTTTGAAGCTCCACCGCAAGAGTTTAAACAGTTTTTTGCCACTCTGTCACCACCAAGAGCATCGGAAACCGCTTTCATGCAACTTGGCCTCAATTGCTAATCTACCACCACTGAGCTGTTTACAAGGAGCGGATCGGTATTAGCCAATCAGTTGGGAGGCTTCTTGGCTTCTCAATTTAAAAGCTAAGGTGTCTTGTTTTTTTCTTCTCTTCTTTGTCAAGTGAGCCCTGATTTTTTCCTTCTAGCCAATCAGCTGGGACTTGGGAGGCAGCGAATAGATTGGGGGCGGGGCCAGGCAGATGTGGTATTTACCGGTTCTCCAAACTACTCAAAATTTCCACTACCGGTTCGTAAGAACTGGAGAGAACCGGTAGCAACCCACCAGTGGATTTCACCACTTTTCATGCCAATGTCTGATATCATTTTGGCGCTCTCTCCCCCCTCTCTTTTTCTCTCTCTCTCTCACTCCCATCTCCCTCTCCTCTCCCCCTCTCTCTCCCTCCCTCTCCCTCTCTCCCTCTCCCTCTCCCTTCCTCCCCCCTCTCTTTTCATGTGTGTATGTCTTCATGTCAGTTTTACTCATGGCAACTGCCTGGGCAAGTCCCTGAAGTTTTCTTGGCAAAAGTGTTTTGGAAGTGATTTGCCATGTCTCCTTCTTATGGCTGAAAAAGTGACTGGCTCAAGGTCACCAAACTGGGGTTATGCCTAGGGCAAGACTAGAACTCAGAGTCTCCCAGTTTCTACCTTGAACCACTGCATCAAACTGGCTTTCATTGATATGCTGGGATTCATCTGAACATCAGCAGAACTGCAATTTCAGACTCAGATAAGTCATCTGATGCCAGATTATTTATTGATTGGTCTTAACGGGGATGTAGGAGAGAAAGGACATGTGTTATGCCATCAAGTAACAAAACAACTTTGGGCCATCCTTTTGCAATTGACTACAAATATCTATAAAAACAAGATAAAAAAAATTCACTTCAGCAACAGTTATCAACTCTTCTTCCTTGGCAATATTATGATTTGTGATCTCATCTTTGCAGAAGAAAGGTTAGAAAAATATGCAAAAGATCTTAGCACTTATGAGTAAAGATTCATTTAATTGCATATAATCTTGAACTGAATGATATAGAGATTTCTTTGTATCCAAGCTCCGAGGATTTCTTCCTCATTCAGGGGAAAGGTTAATATCCTGAACATAAGGATAAACTGAGCAACATAACCTGAGGGCAGGAGAAGAAGCAATGGATGAAAACCAATCAAGGAGAGAAGCAATCTAGAACTAAGGAAATAATTCCTGACAGTTAGAACAATTAAGCAGTGAAACAACTTGCCTCCAGAAATTGTGGGTGCTCCAACACTGGAGGTTTTTAAGTGGAAACTGGAAGCCATTTATCTGAAATGGTATAGACTAGAAGACTCCAAAGTCCCTTCCAATTCTGTTATTCTGTTAATAATAAGTAACAGATCTCAGAGTCATCTCACAATTTTGCAAGTATTAAAAGTACTTTATATTGTAATCTTTTCAGTACATCTTTCCAAAAAGAGATATGTAAAAGTGATAGTGCCCAATTATTTTTGTTACGCTGTTACGCTGAGTAAGAGAAAAAATGGTTGTAAAATCATCCAGATCAGGCATCACATGGCTGGGTGTTGTCAAGTCACTTTCCCCCCCTACTACAATGTTCCAGATTTTGATAAACTGGTAAGTTATGGATGATTTCTCTACTGATTTCCCCTGTCCGACAATCACAATTTTGCTGCCATTAATAGAAAATGAATTAAGTCCTTGTGAAGAATTGCCGCATCAGTAAAGATGAATAGAAGTTTAAGAAGGTCAAAACATTATGTATGATCTTAGCAATTTCAGCAAAAAAATTGGAGTGGAATGATACATTTCCAAATCTTAGCCCTTATTTCCCACTGATGTTTATAATAACTGATCGGCTTTTTAAAAAAAAATCAAAAAAATTATTAAAGAAAATGGGTGGCAGTGTTGCGCTTCAAATGAAATTTCCAATTAACTTTTAACTATATTATATTAGAAAGACTTAAATTATTATTGGCTCCAGGGCCAAGAATAATTAAAATCAGCAACTTATAAGAAGTCTGGCAACTTCTCAAGGGGGAAAAAGATATAGAAAAGGAAATGATAAATCTGCTAGGGTGTTTCCCTATTTTTAACTGGAGACATGGTCATCAGAAACGTAACTCTTCAGAGGCACTTTTAGAGTAAATTGCATTCCTAGTGCAGATATATAAAATGATTTCAAAACAATGAAATCAACTGTATGCATATAACTATACATACATTTACCCAAAGAGAAAGGCAGATACTGTAGCTACAATATTAAAATATGGGCTTGGCCTCTCAGTTGAACCAATATTATATGATGTAAAAGCAATTTTCTCAGTCTTGGTTACTGTATGATGTGTAGATTTCAATTCCCATGCTGGCTGGGGAATTCTGGGAGTCGAAGTCCACATATTCAAGTTGCCCAAATTGAGAAACACTGAATTAGAGGAACAGAAGAAATTTGTCCCTGTGCTCTGGAAAGCAGGAATTCCTAGCTTTGTTCAATGTGTATTTGTTGGATGTGCCCTGCCATATTGAATATCACAAATCCTGGCATTTTGTTTAATATTTTCATTTTTTAAAAGGGAAAATAGGATAACAGAGTAGAGGCTGACATAGATTTTCAATGTGTAATTTGAATATCAATATAGAACTATGGTCCATCTGTTTCCAGGTTTCTACACAAATGTAAAAGAAGAAATCTTGCAACATTGCACTTGTTCCAGGCCTCATAATCGCCTTGGGCAGCTAATCAAGAAAATCTTACATTTGTCATAATTTGTTTCATTATACTGACCAGAATAACTTTCTTGAAAACATAGGATTCAAAAAGGACATGTTAGCATTCACAATTTACTAGTACCATTCATTTTACATTTAGTTCTTAGTCCAAAGATTATGTTATCATCTCCTTTATCTGTCAATAAATATGCCAGAGTTTTTGTTATAATTCAGAATTACCAAAAAAGGAATTAAGGCTGAAATTAATAATTTAGTGAATATCAAATAACTGTACCCGTTTGGATTTTTTTCCATATTGTATGCATTTTAGATTGATTATTATGAAATTGAAGCTCAGCTTTTCAATTTGAAGAAGGGCGACCCTTGAATTTGTTTAGATAAAAAACTCAAAGTAAAGAGAGAAATACTGCATTACTTAACATACTTTTCTGAGAATAAGCTTCTTGAAATCCATTGGGAGTTTATACTGAGAAGGCAGGTAGCGAATTGGTCACACTGAAAATCAAATCAGTGTGAGCAAGGATTGGAACAGAAGGCTGCCAAGATCTCTTCCAATTCTATGATTCTATGACTCTCTTTAAACATTCCTCTCTTTTGACTTCTTTAGGCCTAGAGCATAGTGAGCTGCAAGATAAATACAGGAACAGCAGTCCTGTTAGGAAAGAATTGAGGGAAGGATGAAACTGAAGAAGAGATGAAGCTCCAATAAGGTCATTGCATACTGAAAGATAAAGTATTAGGTTATGCTGAATTTGCACAAAGTTTCTAATCAAATGCAGATGATGCTAATAGCAGCATATATTTTTTTTCAGATGTGACTCTCACATGATGAAAAGTAGCTTAGCATCAGCTGCATTTTCAAGATCTCTTACATCCACAATAAGTTGACCCTGTATTAACTTAGTGCTCCCAATCAGTCCACTGTATGTGATTTTCCTGTCTTCCATTTGTTTGGGATATAATTTGAGTGATTGCACTCCTCAACTCAGGTGGAGGTAAGTGCCACTTTCCACTGTGGGAAAATAATCAGAGGCCATGAAGTATCTGTCATGTGCCTTTCTTACATACACTCTTCCATTATATTCCTTGTATGTTTTTATGTTATAGGTTTATTTTACGAAAAAACGGGAAAGGAGAAAATTTGGAGAGAGGGAGCGAGAGGGGGAAATTGGAAACAAAAAAGAAACAACAAAAACATTACGTTACACATAGGAATTCATTGTTACTAATTTTTAAACATATCATTGAACCGGAGTAATATTGATTAATCTTTTCATTTTATCAATAGATTGAGAGCCACTTCCTAACCAGATTCACAGTCTTGGTGAACCAAGATTGTGAATCTAGGATTGCATTGTCTTTCTATGTTGAACAGATTTTTGCTGCCCCCTCCCCCCCTTTCCCCTGCTGTTTCAAGTCTTGCTCAATCCATAATCTTTCCTATAGGGGAAAGTTTCAAATGTGGAAGATATAGTTGAAAAAATGTCTTCACTGTATTGATCTTTGTAAGGACATAGAGTGCCTCTGGATTGAAATGTGTGACATTATTAAAGATGCAGCAAATAAAAATATTGAGAAATATAAAACACAAAAGAAGGTAGGATGGCTTGTCTGCTGATATGCAGAAAATAGTCCAAGGTAGGTAGAAAGGAAAAAGCAACAAAGAAAGAAGAAAATTTGTCAAACTAAATGCTGAGTTCCAAAGAAGACTGAGAAGACAAGCAATTAATAGCCAAAGAAATTGAAGATAAAAAATAAATGGAAAGAAAGGAGATTTTAAAAAGTTCTTTTTGGGGGGTGCGGGAGGATAAAATAGAGACGGCACAAATATGCCGAGAAAGTATAGAAAAAAAAAACCCAAATTAATGAACTGTACAAACCTTTCACTGAATTAGAGCCAGGCATTCTGGAAGATAAATTATATGGGCCCTGAAAAATATTGCTAATAGCAAAGCTGCAGGTATTGATGGGTTTTCCATCTCTGGAGGTCTTTAAGAAAACACTAGACAGCTGCCTCTCATGGATAGTTTCGCTGGTTTCCCTGCACTTTGCAGAGAATTGAACTAGATCAGTGATGGCTAACCTTTTTGCCGTCACGTGCCAAAAGTGTGGGGAGCATGGGGGGGGGATGTTGTGCGTGCACGTGCCCGCACCCATAATTCAATGCCCCCTGCGCCCCACCCCCCATCATGCATGCGCAACCCACCCACACTCCCCCCGCTTTTGGCATGCGATGGCACGGTGGACCCAGTAGGCCTGTTTTTCGCTCTCCCCAGGCTCCAGAGGCTTTCTAGGAGCCTGGGGAGGGTGAAAACAGCCTTCTCCACACACACCCCGGAGGCCCTCCGGAGGCTGGAAATGGCCCATTTCCCGACTTACGGTGGGCCTGGAAGGCCCAAAAATCAGCTGGCCAGCACGTGCATGCATGCTGGAGCTGAGCTAGGGCAACGCTTGGGTGCCCACAGATATGGCTCCATGTGCCACCTGTGGCACACGTGCCATAGGTTCGCCATCACGGAACTAGATAATCCTTGATTCCCTTCCAACTCACAATCCTGTAATTCTATGACATAACACCCAGACTTGCAAAGATGATGCAGTCAAAGTGTTACTGACAGTTGGTAAGAAGTATGGAAAACACAGCTATAGTGAGGGGACAGCTGTAGTCAGTTTATATTCCAATATCAAAAAAATGTAGAGCTAAAAATGTTCAGATTAGTGAATACTTGCATTTTTTATGTATTAGTAAAATAATGCTTAAGGTTTTGGAATCTATGCTTTCAACTTAATGAGAAGTGCCAGAAGAATAAATTGGAGAGGATCTGAGATCACATTACTAATGTGGAAAATGGATAAGTGAATAGATAATGGAAAAGGCAATGGAGTACAGAAAAATCCTTCTGTTTCTGCTTTGCTGCTTCTTCTTTTGACTGTGTAGATCACAACCCTGCATGGATTGCCCTTGAAAACGTAGGTGCACTGGGTCACCATATCACCTATTGAAGAATATATATGATAGCCAGGAAGCAACAGAACAAAATATGAAGCAGCTAAATATTTCAAAAAAAGGGGAAAGGAGTGCACGTAAGGTACACACCCATCTACAGAATATATTATGAGAAATGCTGGAGTAGGGGAAATAGAAATTGGAATTAAAACTGCTGGGAGAAATATCAACAACTTCAGATATGCTAATGCTATCACTTTGATGGCTGGAAGCAAATAAGATTTTCAGAATTTCTCGTTGAAAGGGAAAAAAGAAACTGCTATCTGCTGCTCAATATAAAAACCACCAACACCACAACTAACATTATGTTAACAAGCAATGCAAACCCAAGGCAACTAGCTAGAAAAGAAGTTGTAGCAATACTGTAGTGGACTTTATCATCCAAGGCTCATAAATTCATAGGGATGGTAAATGAAACCATGAAATAAAGAGATCTCAGAAAGGCCGAACACAGAAAACTACATGCCTTTGAATTGTGATGCTGGAGAAAATTGTCGAGAATATCTTATTGCGAAAACAAATCATTCAGTACAGGATGCAGTTAAACCTGACTTACTCACTGGATAATAATGAAGCTAAAGTGTCAATAGTTTAGACACATCATGTGGGTGCAGGAGTTATTGGAGAAGACTTTGATGCTTGGAAACATCTAAACCAATAGAAAAATGGGCAGCAGAACAAAGGTGGCTTTGATATCATTGATAACATAAACATCAGTTTACAACAACTAAAAAAAAAATAACCCAGTAATTGTTAGTCTTGGATAAATTATGCCAGTCGAATTACATAACTACACAACAATACTATATCAACAGAGTTACAAATATTAAACCAAAATGGATCAATACTGGGATAATATGAATTATTATTGTCTCATTTATGTTACATTTCTTACATAAAGAGTCTGATAGTCAATGCTTTCTAAATCTTTTCTGGGATGGCTAGTAAATACAAACAAGAATATTTTGTTGAATTAATGCTACTTTTGAATTTAAGATCAAAAGTAGCATCCTTAATTTTCTTTAAGGCATTTAAGCAGTTGATTTGCTAATATTAAATTGTAGAAGAAGAGGCAAAGCATGGGGCTGGAGTCAAGAGAGGAATCAGCCTGGAGTAATTCTGTTCCCACAAGGGATCCAAGTTCAGTCCCCCTTGAATTTTGTTAACTCTTATCTAGCAGCCATTTAGTTGACTAGATTCTTGTGTATCAGCATGAAAAATAAATCAACAGGAACTTAATGTGTGCTGCTTATTCTTCCCGCCTCACATGAATGCCTTATTCCAAATTTCTTAGAAGCTCTTTAAAATAAACAATATTCTTTTAATTATTTGTTTTTTTTAAAAAAAATCTTGTAGATTTAGTATAATCCATAGCATATACCAGTACAAATAGTAATTCAGGAAATAGCAATAGCACTTAGACTTATATACTGCTTTACAGTGCTTTACAGACATCTCTAAGTGATTTACAGAGTCAGCGTATTGCCTTCAACAATCTCAGTCCTCATTTTACTGACCTCAGAAGGATGAAAGGCTGAGTCAACCTTGAGCAGTTCAGAATTGAACTCCTGAAGTGAGCAGTGAGTTAGCCTGCAGTACTACATTCTAACTATTGCACCACCAAAGTGCAGAAGTTGATAATGCATCTGAATCATATCTGAAATTAAGAGATGTTCAAAATGAATTACAAAATGTAAGGTATTTGATAAAGTAGACTGCAACCTACTACTTGATAAGATATAAAAATTAGACAGCATCACCAGCAGATGGATTTGTAACTGACTGACCAACCCCACTCAATGTGTAATCCTCAATGGAACTGCATCTATATGGAGGAAAGTATGCAGTGGGGTGTCCCAAGGCTCTGTCTTAGGTCCAGTACTCTTCAACATCTTCATCAATGATTTAGATGAAGAGATAGATGGGGAAGTCATCAAGTTTGCAGATGACACCAAGCTGGCAGGAATAGCCAACACTCTAGAAGATAGGCTTAAGACACAGAAGGATTTTGACCGAGTTCAATATTAGGCTGTATCTAACAAAATGAAATTCAGCGGTGAAAAAAGTAAGGTTCTATATTTAGGCAAGAAAAACCAAATACACAGATATAGTATAGGTGGTACCTGGCTCAATAATAGTAATTGTGAGTGGGATCTTGGAGTCCTAGTGGACAATCACTTAAATATGAGCTAACAGTGTGCTGCAGTTGCCAAAAAAGCCAACACAATCCTAGGGCTGCATTAACAGAGGGATAGATTCAACATCTCATGAAGTATTAATACCATTTTATAATGCCTTGGTAAGACCACATTTGGAATACTGCATCCAGTTTTGGTCTCCATAATGTAAAAAAGATGTTAAGACTCTAGAAAGAGTGCAGAGAAGATCAACAAAGATGATTAGGGGACTGGAGGCTATAACATATAAATAATGGTTGTTGGAATTGGATATGTCTAGTTTAATGAAGAGAAGGACATGTGACATGACAGCAGTGTTCCAGTATCTCAGAGGCTGCCACAAAAAAGAGGGAGTCAACCTATTCTCCAAATCACCTGAAGGCAGGACAAGAAGCAATGGATGGAAACTAATCAAGGAGAGAAACCAGCTAGAACTAAGGAGAAATTTCCTGACAGTTAGAACAATTAATCTGTGGAACACGTTGCTTCCAGAAGATGTGAATGCTCCAACACTGGAAGTTTTAAAGAAAAAAATGGATACATATTTTCTCTCTGGGGATTGGTCTCATGGAAGACATTTTTTTCATGGACCAATAACAATAGCAATACAGTGTTTTCTCACAGCAAGTTTTTGCCATCTAAAGTAAAAGAACAGCGGCTCAAGAATACACCAGAGTTTCCAGCATGCCAGAAATGCCAAATTGGTGACTTACAACACTGGAGGCATAACTTTTCATTCAACTCTCTAATTGGTAAGAAAAATCAAACAAAAAGAACATGACTATCATTTTTCTCAATGCAGAGAAGGCTTTTGACAATTTGCAGTAGACTTTTGCCCTTGCATTTTTGCTATTCTTATTTTTTTTCCACATGGATTCAGATTATGTATATAAAAAAACAAGACTCTAAAATAATAGTAAATGGACTAATATCACAACATTCCCTATGCTGAGAAGGGAAAGACAAAATTGCCTTCTCTCCTCCTTGATTTGTATTCTTTTCTTATTTTCCAATCTGAGTCATTGGAAAATAAAATACATGAGTAATTCTGGGGTTCTGGGTGAGAGTGCCATGGAGGTGTCCAAGATAAACTGAAGACTAGTAAGGAAAAAGGCCACTAAAGTTTTACTCTTGACTTCCCTTTTTTACTTACTGAAATCATGCAAATATTGAACGGCTTCTAGTTTGTGACCCTGAACAATTTGCCCACTCCTAAAGCTACCATAGGGAAGAAGTCTTCTATAAAAAATATTAATTTCTTCCTTTGTTAATTTGATGTAATATTGTACAATCCAGAATATAACTTTTTAGAAATGGGTTTATTGTCAGAAACATTATAGCATATAGTTTATCCTGGGCATTCATCATAGTAGAGGTATATTAGATTAGATTAAAATTGCAGCCATAATTATGTGATCCAAGTCAAAATAAATAGATTCTCTAAGCCTCTGTATTTGTACCAAAGAATGTTGGAAGTCAATCTTTTCTTCCTTTTTTGATTTTCTCTTTCTTTTTGCACTTTCATCTTACTTCCTGTCTGACTTTTCCCCTTTTTTCAATTCTTTTCATTCCTGCCTTTTACTTTTTAATTTTTTTTCCAAAGAACTTACTTGTTCCACTAAAAGGGTTGATTATCTGCTAATCAAAGTTATCTCTAAAAGATTTTGAATTGCTTCTTGTGTATACTTGAAGAAATTTTCATCTTCTGAAATAATAAAACTTCAGGTTAAGTTACCCAATTGCATAAACTACTCTTTCCTTTTGGAAGAAACCTCTAAGACCTATTATATTGCACAAAACTACCAGAAATGTCATATTGTATGACATGTGCAAACTCCAACATTTCTATACACGAGTCAAGGAAAAAGAATAAGAGGGAGGAAATCCTGACTGACCTAAATTTTAAGAATATAAGAAACCTGAATTTAAAAAACTTTTTAAAAGGACAAAGGCCAACCAAAGATTTCTAAAGAAAGAAAAAATGTTTTTGTTAACTAGCTATATTGTTATAACTGTAGATTTAAAGAATAATAATGGGATTAGGCTTTCTAGATGAATGGAAGTGGAAATGCCCCAAACAAGCAACTCCAAATTCAACTTTATGCTCCATCTGCAATGGTAAAAATAACATCCATAAATTTGTCCATGAAAGACTGATCTTACTCACCAGTGTAAGGAATGCCTAGCACAGAGGTCTTCAAATTTGGCAGCTTTAAGACTTGTGGACTTCAACTCCCAGAATTCGCAGAGAATTCTGCGAGTTGAAGTCCACAAATCTTAAAGCTGCCAAGTTTGAAGACCTCTGGCCTAGCAAATGATAAGTAACTTCTGCAATGAAGAACTTTTAGGTGAGTTTTTTGTCTTTTTTTTTTTAGTTTTGAAGCTAGTTGTTGACAGGACTGACATCTCTGTCCTGAAATACTCTGGTTCTGAACAACTCCAAAACAACAATACAGACAACAGTACAATTACTTGTTGTACAGCTGTTTGTCTTATATAAGCACATTCCTGGGTAATATCCATTACATAAGACTTTTCTCATGTTTATAACAATTTTTTACTGTCATCCAGAAAAATAAGTATAATACTCAGGAGTCCCACAAGTAACGTGTTTATAATAAAAATCTTATATTTAATTATAAGGAAGATCTGCCCATTATTTTACTCCATTGTCCTCTGCCTCCAACAACACTGCCTATATACAGATCTGTCTATCATCTATCTATCTATCTATCTATCTATCTATCTATCTATCTATCTATCCATCCATCCATCCATCCATCCATTTATCTATCTAATCTTCATCTATCTATACCTATCCATTCATCCATCCATCCATCCACTCACCCACCCACCCATCCATTCCCTTCCTTGTACTGCAGTGCCAACATTTTTCCTTTTCCTTTTTTTTGCTTTGCTTTGCTTTAAGTTTTAAATCATTGTTAAGAAAGGCCAGGTTGTGGCACTTTGAAGATAATCTTACTCAAGCTAAGAGATCCAAATAGAATTGCCTTGAAACAACTGAGTTTCCTTCTGATAGAAGATTTGGCTGAATCAGAGGCACATCCCAAACATTCAGATATCTTCACTGACACTAACGTACATATGGCTACAGTGATATCACTCTGTGGGAGGTTAAAGTCTCTCCCCTTCCCTTCCAGCAACCCTGATTAAGATGATTATTTCTCAGCTGCTACTAACAGTTATCTCAGTGGCATCAGAATCATTAGGGAAGTGTCTGATCAGTTCCCTCCCTCTAGTTATCTGTATACAGATAACAAGTATACTGTTTTTATGCTTTTAATGGCTCTGGGAAAACCATTTTTTTCCGTCAGAGCATTGAAGGGGGGAGGTTTAACTTGCTCCTAGAAAACTGGCTGTCACCCATATTTGGCTCCTTCTGGTGAGTTAATTTTTGAGCACTTAGGCAGCAGGATAGATTGGATGCGGGTCTCCAGGTTGCAAGAGTCTCATCAGATGCAGACTATCTACTGTGCATCACAAATACTAATAATTTCCCCAGTCTTTTCTTCTTTCGCAGGTTCATATATTCATATACTTGTTCTCACTTCCAAATGCAGTTTGCGTTTCCTGACCTAAACTCTGTTTGTACTTTTGGCTAACATAACTTCATTAGCCGATAATCTGACTTCCCATATGCTTAAATGCAGCAGAAACTCCCATCTGTTCCTTGATTTCCTGGTTCCTCTGCAACTGGCCCACCTGGTTTCCTTCTCTTGTGGGGAGAGGTAGGAGGAACAATCAGTGTGACCAAACACGCTGATTTCTTACATCTTCATTTCTTCTCCAATCTATTTTTACCTGGCCCATTGATTTCTCAATAGCTCTGTGCTGCAGGCTATTCTTTAAACCTGTCATAGCCGCCCCTGTTTAGTGAGTTAAGAGACAGATCCCTTTGCCTTTTCCTTCCTGCATCTTAAATCACAATTTGAAATTAGGTTACCAAATTTAGGGATACCACAAGTATAGATGCTTGTATGACTCAAACCACCATCCATACTGACATCTTGGGTTTTTTTTAAAATTGCACATTTACATAAAAAAGTAAGATAAAACCCATCACAGATCAGACTTATAGCTTCAAATGCTAACCTGAAATTTGGCATTCTCTAACATTAAATACCTAAATTACAATTAGCAAAATGTTGGTTTCTATTTATGTAGGTATGAATCATAAATTGTCTTCTCACCAGTTAGCACAGCAAAACTGGAATTATTTTCTTACCAATAGCTGTTTAAGACCTCATTATAAACTCAGAAATGTTAACATTGCTTACCTTGTAATAATCTGACTCCTTTAGCATCAGTGTGATGTACATATTTTATAACATAATCAATACTGGAACTTGATTATTCTTATACTGTATGACTTCCTGAAAAAGACTTTCAAAATGTTTTAGGTAGAATAAACTGATTTCAGAGGCTATCTTGCTCCTGCATTTGGTGCCTTTCCATTTTGTTTTGCTTTGTCTTTATGTTAAAAAGCATTTAAGGTTTTTTCATGAATATTATTCACACTATGTAGTTGGGAAATTCATCTGGTATGCAGCTCACACAGGCCCTTTTTCTTTTTTTTAAAACAGATTTATTTGGAGGCTTTGAAACAACATTAAGGCTTTTACGATATCTGTATCAGTATCTCCATACCACTTCGCTGGTGGCCCTTGGGAAATAATATTGAAACCGTAAATCTTCCAGCAACAATTCTGAGCAATTAAGGCGTTTAAAGCAGCTTCTTCCTGCCAACCCTAAGAAACTAAGATTTTGGAAATGCCTTCATGTGGATGGCATGACAGCATGCAGATGGTACAACATGAGATTTCAAAATTTCAGCTTGTAAATTTTAAAGTAAAAAGGTACACATTTTTGCAGTTTATATTATTTATTAAATGTACATGTCATTTTCCTTCATACATAGCATTCAAGGGAGAAAAACACAAAATAAAATGTATATAATCATAACTGAGTCATTAAAGAAAATCAATTCAAAGCCATTAATAAAACAGTACAACCTGTTAATAGTTCAGGAAAGTTGATTAACTGACTGAACGATCATGTATGTGCAATCAAGTTGATGTTAACTCTTAGCAACCTAAGCACCTAACCTTAGCAACCTGACCTTATCCTGGTCTTCTAACAGTGTGTCCATCAGGAAACCAGTTGGCTTAAAAATTAAATGATCCTCAATATTATCACCATCTTTATTTTTGCCAATTGTAGTAGTGAAAAAAATGGAGTCAGATTTAGATAAAAATTATTCCTTTGGTTTACCTACCTACTTCTGAAATATATCTCTACTCAAACTTTTTTTAAAATGATATTTTATTTTATAAATATATAGAAAAATTTGCAGACTTTTGAGGGTTGTTGATGATACAAGGTGGCCAAATTACCCCGTCTTTTTATATTTAACTGTAAAAATGCCTCAAAGCTTGAGTTTGTTTGTAAAAAGGCTTCTGTTTCTCTAGATAATTTCCTAAAATTATCATATGACTTACTGTATGTTTTGAAAAAGTTTCATTTATCTTTCCAATTTTGGAAATAAGCAGTTTTAAAAAATGAATTTTAGTTGATTAGAACATGAAGATACTACAAAGCAGCAAACAAAGCTCTCCTACATATTTTTTACTCAAAAGCATATACTGAGTATTCCTGTTTTAGTGTCTACTCCTGCTATGTTTAGGATTAGTCTTTTTTTTTTTAATTTATCACAAGGTGATGTCTTAAGAGAAAGTGGAGAAGCTGGATTTTCCTAAAATCATGGGACTCTAACTCCCACCATGAGATGGGAGTTACCATGAGACTGTAACTCCCATAATCACTCCTGGATCGATCACTACTGCAATGCTCCCTTCATGGGGCTGCCCTTGAAGACCACCTGGAGGCTTCAGCTGGTGCAGAATGCAGCTGCGCGGATAGTGATGGGAGTGTCCTGACACTCTCATGTTACACCTCTCCTGTGGGACCTGCATTGGCTACCGGTTGCTCTCCGGGTGAGATTCAAGGTGCTGGTAACTACCTATAAAGCCCTACATGGCTTAGGCCCAGGGTGCCTGGTGGACTATCTGTGGCCAGCGACAGCTCCCCATCGCCCGGTGCGCTCTCACAGGGAGGGCCTCCTTGGGGTCCCATCAGCTAGACAGTGTCAGCTGGCGACTCCCAGGGAGCGGGCCTTCTCTGTGGGTGCTCCTACTCTGTGGAATAAGCTCCCCCTGGAGCTCCGGTTAGCCCCTGACCTTCGCTCTTTCCGCCGTGACCTCAAAACATGGCTATTTGGCCTGGCCAGATTGGACCGAAGGGTTTTTTTTAAAGGGGGATTTTATTGGTTTTTATATTTGAACACTGAATTTTATGTGTTTTTTTATTGTTGCGAGCCGCCCCGAGTCCTTTGGGAGAGAGGGCGGCATACAAGTTTAATAAAATAAATAAATAAATAAATAAATAAATAAATAAATAAATCATAGGAGTTACAGTCCAGAACACATCCTCCCTTTCCTTAACAAGTGGTTTTTCAAGTTATTTGAACCAATTCAAATAAGAAATCTTTAGGCATTTTAAACAAAAAAAAAATCACCCACAATCAAGGTAAACTGTTTTCATGTTGTTCTATATCTGACTTAGGTGCCAGTGAAATAAATCTAAAAACCTAGTAAATTACTATATTGGATCTCCCCAGGATGGAAGGATAGAGAGAGAAAAGGAAGCAGTTTGGTGAGAGTCTTCTGCTCCTTTCTCAATTCCATCTGCAACACAGCAAGCATCTCTTCTTTTAGATTCTTGGTAAGTGTAGCTCTGTTCCATGACCCATAGTATCGTACAAAGGCATTCTAGTGATTATTAGTTTATATACAACTGAGAAAGTTAAAATTTCAAGAAAATAGTCTGCTTGAAATCTTTTGCAGTAACTTATCACTGCTATCAAAAAACTCTTGGAATGATGGCCAGACAGAAGTAAGGCCAATGAAGAATAGATTTTGCAGCCTTTATTGGCAACAATAATCCATAAGAGGAGACAGCTGATTCCAATCTACCAGCTCTGGTCATAGACAAATTCATCTCTATAAGAGGATCTTTATAAACTACCCACTCATAACTGAGTTCAACAATTTTTAATTATGAAAGAGAGGAACTTTGAACAGCACATCCCTTAAGAAAAATAAAAAGTTGGGATGATGTAGTAATTACATTGTAGGATTTTATTTGGAAGATCCTACTTTCAATTCTACAATTATCGTAGTGCTCATTGGATGACTTTTGGTCAATGTAACTTTCCTCACAGGATTAGTATAAAATCCCCAAATGCACCTTAACCTCTCCAAGGGCATAGCAACTTTCATTAAAATGGTGCCTTCAACTACAGAACAATGGATGGTACTGTATATTCCATCATCCCAGCCATAATCAGAGTCAAGTAGCCTTATAGTAAGATAGGCAGCAAACAAATGTAATAAATTAATTAATAATAAACTTACCATTGTTTGAGCTGGATGATTTGATAGAGTTAGAATGCTGATATAAACTGCATCTGGAATGAGAAGGCAGGAAGACTTAAGAATTTATCCATGCCAGCTCAACTAAAGGACAGAATTGGAGATATGAAAAACAATAGGAGGTAGCAATGGAAGGAATATAACGTTGGGTTATCTTATCAAGGTTAAAATAGATGTTACTTCTGGTAACCCTTAATGGACTTTTGCTGATTAGGATTGAACTAGGGGTGCTATTCAGCAGGTTCTGACAGGTTCTGGAGAACCAGTAGTGGAAATTTTGAGTAGTTTGGAGAACTGGCAAATACTACCTCTGGCTAGCCCCAGAGTAGGGTGGGAATGGAGATTTTGCAGTATCCTTCCCCTGCCACACCCACCAAGCAACACCCACCAAGCAACACCATGCCCACCAAGCCACGCCCACAGAACTGGTAGTAAAAAAAATTGAATTCCATCACTGGATTGAATAATGAAACTGCAATGATTATTTTATAGATAAATGTGATATATGGAAAGAAGAGATCATTTAAGAGAAGGTTACTTAAGAGAAGTTACTAAAATTGTTTATACTTGATGTGACAAAGTGGGAAATTATTTTTTTAATATATTTCTTTTCTTTTTCTTTATTCTTTTTCCTTTCTTTTCTATTTTTTATTTTTCAGTTGGGATATATGTATGTATATATATATATAAGTGATTTACTTGAATAGTCAGAGAACTGCATTTATTAAAAAAACTCACCAAAGAAAATGTAGAATTTGGCTCTCTTTAAAAATGTCCCCTACTCCTTAAACTACCTGATTTGGAAAATGAAAGTGACTTGTTGAAATGCTCAATGCATTACAAATCAATATTTCTCTCCAAAGTTCTACCTTTTGAATATAAACTAGAATTCTCATTGATTGCTGTTAATAATAGGATTTGATCACTTGACTAAACATCTGTATAATAATTTTTTCTCCATTGACACAATTACATCAGCTACAAATGTTGTGTTTTGTTCAGTGGTGAAATCCAAATTTTTTTACTACTGGTTCTGTGGGCATGGTTTGGTGGGTGTAGTGTAGCTTAGAGGGAGTGGCAGAGGAAGAATACTGCAAAATCTCCATTCCCACCGCATTCCAGGGGAAGGATACTGTAAAATCCCCATTCCCTTCCGACTCCTAGGGGAAGGATATTGCAGAATCTCTATTCCCACCCCACTCTGGGGCCAGCCAGAGGTGGTATTTACCAGTTCTCCAAACTACTCCAAATTTCCGCTACCGGTTCTCCGAACTGCTCCAAATTTCCGCTACCGGTTCTCCAGAACCTGTCAGAACCTGCTGGATTTCACCCCTGGTTTTGTTGTTATTAAACCTAACCATAACAGTAGTATATTATTTAGGCAAAAAAAAAAAAGAGAGAGAATTTATTCAGAGAATAAAGAAACATTGATTATTTTTCTCTTTTCTATGATCTGAGTTGAAGTTATTTGGGAATTTGTATCATCTGAAGTATTTCTGTATTATTGATCAAAAGTAATGTGATAACCCAATTCTAAGGTGGTTTTCCTTCTTTGCTTTATGGCTTGAAGTCTCCTACAGCATTTAAATGCATCTATCAGGCAGGAAAGCAAAAAGAACTTTGGTGTGCCGGGCACATCATGAGTATCCATAACTTTCAGGTGTTATTTAAGAAACATGCAAATTCTACGCATCGAAAACGTTGACTTCCTTTCCCCCTCCAGGCATAGCGAGATTAGAACTTGCCAGATTCAGATCATACCATCTCATCACTCAAGCTTTTTTTCTCTTTAATTTCAGGGGGGGAAAGTTTAGTACATGTTTACCTGCCACAACTTCAGTATCAGT
>WNWU01000005.1:33224973-33299477 GCA_012654045.1 Ptyas mucosa | reverse complement strand
CATGTTTACCTGCCACAACTTCAGTATCAGTGGATTTTCTTGGCAGGAGGTGAGTAGTTTTTGTGGTTAAGGCAGCAAGACTACAGCTACTCTTTGGATTCCCATGGCAACTGCCTTGCTAACACAGCTCAAAATTATATGATTGCTATGTTGACAGATTCTGACTGACTGTTGATACTGCCTGTCAGGAAAGGAAGAATGTTCCAACAGGTTAATCTATATATTTCCAGGAAAAAGACAGGATACACCAGTTAGTCATATGTGTTTGCTTCAGCTTACATTTTAGGAGCTGTACAAAGTTCACATTAATACACTTTTATATTCAGTGGCCCAGTGGATTCTACCACTTTGTATTTATTTTTGTGTTAAGCTGTCTGCTAAAACTGTTGCTTGATCTTAGCTTTTTCTCATCTCGAGCGGATGAGATGTGACTTTATGCATATTGGATACCTCTTAATCACCACAAAGGGACTTATTAGTCATACCAGCTGAAATGCCTTATGTCCCAATCACAGTAGATTGATTTAAAATTAGTGACTTAAATCACCAAGTGAAGCTGCGATTTAAATCATCAATTTAAATCAACTTTTCCATTTGGTCCTGAATTATTTTTCAAAGGCAAGAACGTACTCTCCAGTTAATACAGCCATGATGAATACATGTTCATTCTCAATTAAACCAAGCGTGCACACAAATGCAATACTTTTTTAGCCTACCTTGGAGAATAATGTTAAACTGACATGCATATATTTGCCCAATTATACAGCTTAATGATGCTGCACTTGTATATTTTAGATTATGTTAGAAAACGTATTTTAACCCCACGTTCTAGAATCTCTAATAAGCAAGGACCAATGGAAAATAACCTATTGATATATTTCTTTAAAAGCTCCCCAAGGCTTGTAATAGGTAGAAGATAAGACTGAAGGACATGGCTCTGCAAAATAAAATATTTATCCCTTTAAGAATCCTGCCTTATGTCCTTCCTTCATTTCAGAGCAGATACTCTCTCACATAAAACATAGTACCTATGAATCACAAGCCATAAGTAGCCCTCAAATTCCATTTTTTTGCCACTTCTGAAATCCCTTGTAAATTGACCATTGATATTTGGCAATCAGTTGGGGAAAAAAAAAAGAGAGAGAGAGAGGTGAGATTCATTTTCCTGATTTTCAACTACAAGCGATTCTCTTCTTGCTGATCTCCCCCATGTTAAGTATTGAGAAGGCTTGGGAACATGATGGGCATCAATTAGAAGGAACAAACCCAGGTAACCACTTGCCAATAAGACCAGTGGCCTTGCTACCTCAATAATGTCTACCCAATTGGCAATAGCCCTGTATTACCTAGAAGTGGTCCAGTGTTTTGTTGAGAATCCAAGCCTGAGGCATTCTCCATCCAAATGATGTGCTTGATATATGAACCAACTAAGGCTCCTCCATTAAAAAAAGATAACAAAAGCCTAAGAAGAGTGGAAATTTATAAGACTCAGAAGTGGGCTTCAGGTTGGAATGGGCAGGGGCCTTTGCTTTCTCTTATGAATGAAGGTGAAAAGAGGTGTCCCAGGATAATATTGCAGGATCCAATCTGGGTCAGTCACTGGGACCAGAGATTTTGTCTTTTAAGCTTTCAGACTCATGCTGGAGCTCATCTTCAGGGAATGTCTCTCTAGCTTCTAACTTCTCTTTGCTCTCTCTTGCTATGGTAACACCTGGCTCATCAATCATGAACACAAAAAGCTGATCCAACATTCAGAAACCTGATAATAGCCACATTCTGGTCACCATGGGATGTCTGGCCCCTTTGTTCCTTGAGGGAGAAAAACTGATTATTGTTCCATTTTTCTTTCTCCCCTTTTGCGTAAATGTTACAGTGCTTTGCTGTCCACTGTTTCCACAATCTCTTTGGCATTGACTGTAATTTGCTATGAATTAGCCTGTCACAAGGGAGTGCTTAATGGCTGGGCTGTAGGTTCACAGATTATCTTAAGCAACTGATATTTAGTTCAGAAACTTCAAAAAGATTTAGTAAATGTCACGGAAAAAGTGTATTATAGATCTCAGGGCTTTTATCCAGGCTGTGTCAACACAGCACGACTGTCCTGGCACTGGATGGGAGCCAGCCAGAAGGAGTGTTGGGTCTTCTAAAAAGAGAATTTAAAGGGCAAAGAAAAAGTACTAAGTGCCAGCAAACAAAGCACCAGCCTCTCTTCAGTCTCCACAGCTTGTTTTCTGCAAAAACCAGGTATTTCTATCTCCTAGTACCCTGTTTTCCCCAAAATAAGACATTCCCTGATAATAAGCCCAACTGAGCTTTTGAGTGCATGGCAATAAGGCCAAGCGCTTATTTCAGATTCAAAAAAAATATAAGACAGGGTCTTATTTTCGGGGAAACACTGTATTTTACTTGCATGCAGATGTGTTGTGGCATAGTATTTTTTTGTTGTTGTTATGCAACTCATCAGGTGGAACCCTTTGTTTAATCTTACATTAGAGTGCATATACAATAAAATACATACTCAATAGTAAGAAATAGTAGTGTGTGCTTCCAAAATAAGACACACCAGAACATCACTTTGGTTGGTTGTGGACAGGTGTCTGATTAGAACAGTTCCAAGATTACTATCTTGAAAGATCTATAATCGTTTTCTGTCCTTCTCCCAAAGAAGCAACATTGAAACAATACTATCCAAACAATTTAGCAGGCAGTTAGAAATTATGTGTGATGCTGTCCATCATATGATGGTGCTGATCAATTTAGGAAAGAGGTCAGGTTTTGGAGTGTTCTACAGGCTCAAGGTCTATGTCCAAATCCAGGGTGATGGAAAGGCTTGTACCTATGGCTAAAGGCTGAAAATATTTTATTTAGTAGATTGAAATCTAAGGATTTGTAGCAATTGATAAATCCATCAAGAGTTACAAGTTTAATACATAAGCACAATTTCATTTTATTTGTTTTTAGTATTCTGAACTATTTCTTATATTCTTCCCTCTTTGAATTGAGTATGTGGGAAGTGGAGATAGCAGTTGATGCTACTGTATTGGTTTTGCTATGTATGTGTTAACTATACACTCCTATGTCCATACATTGTTCCTCTAACTTTTACATCCGTGTTCTGCACTTTGGGGCAATAGAATTAGTTTGAAAATAGAAACAATTTTGATCTTCTCCCATGTGACACTTTGCAGATGTTGAAGAGTCTTCTCCTTAATTATCTTCCTAAAAGCTTAACTTTCTCATACTCTGCTTATGAAATTTAATTTCCAATCTCCTGACTATCCTTACTTCCATTCTCTGTTCCAGCTCTTCAGAATCTTAAAATGTGATGACAAAACTGAATACACTATGCAAAGTATGGTCTAAGCAATGAAGAATAGCTACTCAGTCATTTGGAAACTGTTTCCAGATGACTGCCAGTTTGATGGAAGGCACACTAACAATTTCAAGGGGGGCATGAACTCCCCAAAAAGTCAGAAAAAAAATCAAGGTTAAATATAGGGCAACCCTATATTTCCCAACCCTAATAGAAGGAACTCCCACACACCCTGCAAATCATTTCTGTATTGTTTGAAAGAAAGCTGTATTGCTATGGCGGAATCATTTAGAGAGGTTTTTGATCACCATTTCAAAAGGTTATTTCTTTAGTTAATACGGAAGAACACCAAATTTTTACAAAATGGGGAGACTATCTCCTATAGCTTTACAAATGGAAATGTGGAATGTCAAAGACATTTTTAGAAAGAGAGACTATATTCAACAACGGACTTCACTGGAAAGCAAAAATAAAAGCTCTCAGATAGAAAAGCACCAGGTGTAGATGAAATACACCTGGTGCTTCAATGAAATTGAATTGTTTAAAGACTCAAGAGAATATGCAGAATAACAATGGTAGGCCTGAAAGAGAAGTTAGCTGGAATTAAAATAGGAGGATAAAATGCTATCAGTTTTAGGTATGCCAATGACCCGACTTTGTTAACCAAACTTAAAAAGGGTATAGAAGAGCTCATTATGTTCATGCTGAATATTAAGAAAACAAAAGTAATGAACCAGCATGGTTAGTTAGAACTTAGTTTAGTCAACCTGGTTAGGAGCAAGACAATATTAACTAATTCCCATACACCATCTTTCACCTCTGATGGTAAGGAATTTCTTAGAAACACTTTAAAAAAATAATAATTAAAGACTTTTATCATTACAGATACTTTATGCCTGGTTTGAAAGTTTTACCCTTTTAAGAAAACTTCATTCCCATCCTCTCCATAGTTGGGTAATCAATATAAACAGCAATCATATTACTTGTACTCCTTCCAATTTTTTTTTAAACTCCAAACATGTTTTCAACAACATCACAACTTCATTGTGCTGGATTTCTATGCAGATATGAATGTTGTAAATGGAACTCTACCTTCCTTTCACTTCTTTTCCTCTTGAACTAACTGTATCCTTCAGTTGCTGCATTTCATTCGGGAGATTAATCCAACCTGGGTCTCAGTTAATATCTTATTTGACTTTCTGTAATAAGAACTCAAGCTCATCTTCTTTATTTCCCACATTTTGAACATTAGTATATAAACAATGAAGGCCATTAATTTTATGCCTCACAGTTTTTCTTGATTTAAAAGAAATCAGCTTGGCATATAGAAGAAAGGCTGTGAGAGCTGAAAAGAGCTCCAAAATCCGAGGTACCAATATTAATTTAAAAACAACACCTCTCCCCACCTCCTGTTGGTACTTAGATATGTGGCAGATGGACAACTACAGGAAGTCATTTCAGAAAGATGGAGGCTGGTTTAGATTTCTCAAATGCTGACCAAAGTCAATTCATTAAGATGCTTTAGGAATCCTCTACTTGACTAAAATGGCGTTTAATGTTTGAAAACTCATGCCATAATTAGTTTGATAGCCTTAAAATACTTATGGGCTTCCTGTTGTTTTTAACTTAAAAAAGCAATTTAAACTTAAATCGAAACAAACAGTCTTGTAGACAAGACTTCAGACTTGATCTCAGCAGGATGTCCAGGGACTATTCATATTGTGCCAAAAATGAAAAAAAAAAAGAGATTAATTTATATTTCTCACATATCAGAAAGAAACACAACGTCTTGCGGAATCGCAAAATACAATGCAATGGAAACTCACGAAAGATTCTCCAAAGGCCAGTTCAAATAGTATTGAGTTTTGCAAGGCGTTAGGTTTGGCCTTTGGTAAGGATGAGTGGGCACCAAGATTGGTAGATCAGTTTTCTGATCTGAGCTTAGTACAACGCAGTATAGGTAGTCCTCTACTTACAACAGTTCATTTAGTGACCATTCAAAGTTGCAACATCAATGAAAAAACTGACATGACCATTTTTCACATTTATAACCATTGCAATATCCCCAGGATCACGTCATCAAAATTCAGACACTTGTCAACTGACTCATATTTTAGGACCTTTGCAGTGTCTTGAGATCATGTGATCACCTTTTACTAAAGCAATGTCAATGGGGGAGCCAGATTCACTTAACAACCGTGGTACAACCTTAACAACTGCAGTGATTTGCTTCACAGTTGTGGCAAGAAAAGTTGTAAAATGGGGTAAAACTCACTTAACAAATGTCTCAATAACATAAATTTTGGGCTCAATTGTGGTTGTAAGTCGAGGACTACCTGTACATTTAATACTGAAGGGGAAACCTATCTACAGTTCACATCTGTGAGGGAAAGTATTTTGTATTTGAATCAGAAAGTTGCCATTTTGCTTCTCAGAGCAGCCATTTTGTGAACAATCTCTTTATACTAGAAGGAATTAATATGGTGGCGAAAACTGGTGTTTGATGACCATGGAATATTATGGTCTTACCAGTATTACTGGGTCTTTCCAGTAGAGCCCAAACTTGTTTTTCTCTGCTGCATAGCAGAAATAAATTAGAGCAGAGCTATTTTGATGGTAAATATATGCGTTGAATTTTCTGACTGACACCTCTGAAAAAGGAAGACAGGATATAGCATTTAAAATTGGAAAGGAATGATTTAAGTATCCTAAATGGAGGAAACATGATAATGAAGGAATGCTTGTTGCCTTGCTAAATTTTAATTGCTGTGGGTATAAATATCTACTTTCCATATACTGGTGGCTAAAAGGTAGGGTATCCAGAGAGAGAATCAGGGCATATCTTCCACTTTATGAATTCAAAATAATTATTTTGCTTTGTTAAATTGGAATCAGGAGTTTTATCTCTAGACCTAATGTTTATCCATTGATTGTACCAGTTGTGACCTATGAAAATGTTAGTGAAGTAGTACCTATAAAGCCATTGATTGACCATATCTGAAACACTGCATTTATTATATCACAGAGATAGCATTAGAATAATGTGTCTGTGTCTCTAAGGCAGTGATGGTGAGTCTATGACATACATGCCACAAGTCACATGCCATGTCATTTTTAATGGTATGCCTGTGCACCAGTGGTGGGTTCCTCCTGGTTTGGCCCGGTTCTCCCAAGCTGGTAGCGGTGACACCAAACCGGTTCTGCCCCCCCCCCCCCGTGCCCCCCAACCCCGCATTATTCTTACCTTTTATTTGGCCCCACCCCTAAGTTATTGCTGCCTCCTGAGTCCCAGCTGATGGCTAGAGGGAAAAAACTGTTTAAACTCTTGCCGCGGGGCTTCAAAGGGCCGCCCTACAGCTGATCAGTGTTAAAAGAAAACAAATGAGTAGACCAGTGCCTGCAAAAATACATGAGTAGATCAGTGCCTGCAAAAATACATGAGTAGATCAGTGCCTGCAAAAATAAATGGGTAGACCAGTGCCTGCAAAAAATAAACGGGTAGATCGGTACAGCTCTGCAAGCAGTTAAAAGCCTGGTAGACCAGTACCTCTGCTAAATCGTAAATAATTGTCACATGACCATCAAGCCACACCCACAAAATAAGCCACGCCCACAGAACCGGTAGTAAAAAAAATGTAGAACCCACCCCTGCTGTGCACCCTGTTTTTGCTCAGTTTTCTGAAGCTGCAGAGCTTGCACAAGAATGTAGCATGTTCTCATGTGACCTCCAAACCCTCTAAAATTCACTTGAGAGGGCCCTGGTTCTCATGTCCTCTGGAACCTCCAAAAAGCATGAGAGAATGGAACATGCTTTCCTGCTGCTTTTATAAACTGCAAGGTCATGCAAGAGCATTTCCCCAAATTTCCAGAGCAAAGGCCTCATGAGATCTAAAGGTGCCTCGAATAGGCATTTTTTCCCAGAAACTGAGGCAGAATGTTCATTGGACAAAGTATTGTAGCATTTCAAACAATAATGAATACCTTGGAAGTGGGGGCCAGGACACATGCTCCCTTTGCTCTCTTTCCAAGCTTTTAAGAAATCATTGTCCTTTTAAATGTTTAATTGAAAGTGAGATCTACCATAGTTAAACGACTGGCACTACTCTAAATGTTTTAAATAATGAAGCAGGTTTAATAATAAATCTGTTTTTCATTATTTTCATTATTTTACATGTGTCTGAGATTGTTATATTGTTCTGTCCTGAATTTGTTTTACTCACTTTTCATTTCTGTAATTATTTGACATTTCTTTATATAATAGGTAACACCTGATAGGATTGGACTGTATTTTTTAATGAATAAGTAAAGAATTGTTTCTTCAATCTCTCTCTCTCTCTCTCTCTCTCTCTCTCTTTCTCTTTCCCTCCCTGAGAGAGAAAAGCCAGCAGCTTCAACTGCGCTAAGGTATGTTGGGCCTGCACTGTTTCCACAAAAAAAGTATTTTATTTTTCATTGATGTTAAGTCAGGCAAAAAATAAAAAAATAAAATAAAAATCCCATTGTGCTGTTTTGATAAAGTTGTGCGAAAGCAATCAAAGTATCTATATCACAAAAATTGAACATAAGATTCTTTCTGGTACTACTGGCTAGGTCATATAAATGAAAGAAGCTGCTTCTACTTAAGTCACACCAACACTGCTCATGCTACTATAGCTTGAAGTGATCCACAGGAGCAATGTCAGCGTTCCAACAAACTCCTCATAGTAATTCAGGACTCCAAGACAAAGTCCATCAAAGTAAGATTTTATTAGAGAAGTCATATTGGCACATCTGGGGAAAACCTGAATCTGAAATCCCGCATTTCCCCCCCACCCACATTAAAACTCTCACCCTGCCCTGTCGAGTGACATTCACATCACATGGCCCAATCATTCCCCTGTCTCCTCTGCTGCCAAACTTTGGCCACTCCCTTCCAGGTGCCAGGTGCCCAACCTTGATCTCATGTGAAAGAATGTTATTATGATTACTCCCTTCGCTACTCTCCTGTTCCCATTGTGGCAGCCCTGTAAAGGCTGACCATAGATGGACCCAGGGCTGACAAGCATAATCTCAGATTGGTGGGTCTTAATTGGTTTTTATTTTTACATATTCATGGACATGAAACAGCTGCTAAGTTCTTAATATTGTGTTTTCCTTTGCTAATTTGTGGCGGTATTGTCAATATCTAACCAGGGTAAGGCTGCTTTTAATCTTTTGGAGGAAAACCTTGGTTCAAACTTCTGTTTTTAAAGCTTACCTAAAGAGTTTAGTGAGTTCACTTTAAGGATCTCAGTTGCTAATCAATACCTGATCTATCTCCTCTTTGACATTGTTAGTCAGATGAGGGCTTAATGCATAGAAACTTGACTCCTTCTCTCTTCAGCATCAGCTTTTTAGTGCTTGTTAGAGTCCTCCATCCAAACATTGGAAAAGCATTGGCTTACTCTGCCTTTTTCTTCCTCACCCAATGTACTTAATGACCTTCAGGCAATACAGCAATCATTTTGGAGCTCCCATTCTCTCCAGCTCAGTTTTCCCACTCTCAGCAACAAAACACATGCAATAAAAATATTTATTACATTCCACGGGGATATCATTTTTAGAGAGAGCCAGACTTTGATATCTCCCCAAAGGCTGACTGAATTACGCATTGATTAGTCGTCCAGCTTGTGGCCTTCTTGCTTCTTGCAAGCAGAAACCTGAACCTGAAGTTTTAGAGGGGGGCTATTAAAGTATTGCAAAGACGAAGTGGCATCAAATCACCACAGGCATTAATCATTATGTTGAGGAAGAGGAGGAGGAGGAGGCAGCAAAATGTTCTGAAATATCAGGGTTTAGACTTAATTATAGTGAATTACACATGGAAAATACCTCCAAACATTATTCACATCTCAATTAGACAAGGTTAGGTATTCTCTTTGTTCCTTCTTCTGAGAAGCCTACAACTGCAATTTTTATCAGTGGCAAGGAAAAGAAAGGAAATGATCAGCAAACTAAAAAAGCTATTTTTTCCCCCTAGAAGCTGTCATGGTAATTTATTGTTCTGGGAGCTAAAACTATGCACTAGTCAAGTATGATTTGGGAAGCAGTCCAGGCTGATGGAGTTTGTGAAGATGTTCACTAAATTGGAGAGGGAAGAAGATAATGAGCAAGGTATCATAGGCATCTTCCTTTTTTCCCCCATTCAAGGACAGATTTTGGAATGCTCACCAAATTGCCAAGGATCTTGGCACCTTATATGCTCATTTCTCTACTTCTTACACAAAGAAGTGGCTGCATGGCTAAGTCTGGATAGTCAAGCAAAGCCAATAATGCCCTTGTGGCCATCTTTCTACTTTTTAATTGAAAATTATACTTAGTTATCCAATAATTACAATCTAACAATTAGCTATTGTTATGGTCTCCCTATTTCCAAGCAGTAGGAAGTTCCAGAGCAAAGTTACCCAAGCATGATGTTGCCTAGAGAGCAGATCTTGATGCATGAAAAGATTTTTCTTGATGCATAGAAGGATTACTTGACAATTTCCATCTCAGTCTCAGTCCATGCAATTTTCTTGCAGCAGCTAACTGGGGCAGAGGTGTCAAACTGGGTCGGATGCGTCACACGCTGGCCACGCCCACCTCCGGTTTAGCAAAGGGAAAAAAAGTCATTATACGTCCCATGACGATGTGACGGCACGAGTTTGACACCCCTGAACTAGGGGCTCCACTGTTTCTTCAGCTTTTTTGCAGTGGCAACATTTGTGTCTGTTGCTGTCTTCTCAATTCTGGCTTTGTGTGCATTTGTTCTTAAAGCTTGGCCTTGTGCAGTGAGGCTTACCCCTTCTGTCTAATTCTTCAACTTTCCTCTTAGTCATTACCAGTTGTTGTGGTTATCTGCTTTGCCTGCTAGTTGCTTGTGTATATGTGTGTGAGAGTGCATGTGTGTATGTATACTGGCCATATAATACTTTGCCTCATCATATCTCTTTTCTATTCTTCATTTGGTCTTCTTTGTAAGCCCCTTTAGCCACTCTCTTTGGTATTCAGTAATCCTTCATGCTGAAGTAGTTTCAGTACAACTTCTTCACTGTCCTTCAGATATTCTTCCAAATGTTGCTACTTTGTCATCCCATTGTTTTCATGTATCATATCATATTCCAGTGATTGTCACTCTCAAAGCCCCTAGTGAAATGTAAGCCAAGAATAAATATTCTCAACTATCCCACAATTTTTCTGGCCAATATTTGAGATATTTCTTTATAGAGTTTCGTGAACCTTCAAGCAAAATGTGGCTAGGAAATTTCTGTCCTTTGGGTGCCATTAGATCACACTCATTATCCTCCATCATTGGTCATGCTAACTGGGTCAGATGGGAGTTTGAATGCTGTAATATATGGAAGTCACATGTTGCCAAAAATGTCACATATATCTATCTATGTGGTTGCTAGGAGTCAAAAATGACTTGATGGCACATAATCAATCAATCCTCAGTCCCATATTGCCCGTCCTTTGTATGAAAGCATACTACAAAGATTTTACCTTCCTTTTTCACACTCCTTGTACAACTCAGTTTTGTTTGCATTCCAGACAAAGAAAAGAAAATGTCAAAGATTTTCTGTTTAAATCTCTTTTTGTGGGTACATAATAAAAATGAAAACAAATCTCTCTTTACTCAGATTCCATTTACTAGAGGACAACTAGAATTCTTATCTTTCTAAGAGGCCCGGAAGTACAAAACAACAAAGAACCTGCAGCACAAATGAATTTTAAATCATTACAATTAACAAATTTTAAACCAATGCCATTAAATTAGGAATGAAAATAAGCAGCAAAGTACTTAAAGAATTAATATCAAATGGTTAAATGAGAATGGAAGTAGGCCACCTCTTTGGAGACATATTAGAAAATTCATCAGTTCCACTTTTACCAGAAAATGCATCCGTACCACAGAAGATATTTGTGCAGATAAAGTTACTTCTACAATTTATTATCTAGCTTTCATTGCTTGATAGCCTACTCCTGGGCATGCTTCCTCTGAAGTAAGCCCTACCTGAAGGATCGCTCAATGAGTATCTTTAGGATTTCAGACCTAGTTTTACATGCCAAGGCAGGACATGGTACACAGAGGTGGTATTCAGCAGGTTCTGAGCAGTTCTGGAGAACCGGTAGTGGAAATTTTGAATAGTTCGGAGAACCGGTAAATACCACCTCTGACTGGTCCTGCCCTCATCTATTCTCTGCCTCCTGAGTCCCAGTTGATTGGGAGGAAATGGAGATTGTACAGCATCCTTCCCCTGTCATGCTCACCAAGCCATGCCCACCAAGCCACACCACGCCAACCAAGCCACACCCATAGAACCGGTAGTAAAAAAATTTGAATCTCACCACTGATGGTGCAGGTGGAAAAATTGGAGTATAGAAACAAGAGAACTGGTCAGGTCCACGTGAAATTCTGCATGCAAAAAATGTAAATGTTTGAAGGGATAACTGAACTTTCAGAGCAAGGCTGAAAGGCACACCAGAGTAATTATGGATGACTGTCACATGCATACATCTGATTATATTAATTTGTACTGATTTCTTTTACATTCAGTTACATTTGTATTTTTGTTACCAGTCCTCTCAGGTGAAGATCTCTTATTGGAGCTATTCACATTTCATTTGGGTTTTCACCCATCCTGAACAATGTAATTTGCAACTTGCATTTATTTATTTGTTTATTGCTACTACAGTTTTAAGTTACCTTTTTGCTTTCTTCCCTTTGTTTACCATTCTAATAATTTATATTTGTTCTGACAGAAGAGTTGGGGGAACCTTTTCATTTGCTTCATGGGCAAGATTTCCAATTTTGAAAGGAAGCATTCTTTTCTTTTCCAGCTTCTGACTCTACTGTTCAACGATGAGAAAGTCTCAGACTGTGGTGTCTGTTTCATATGAATTTGTGTCCTTGTTCTCTGCTCTTGAGGGCCATTTTGTCCTGAGCTGCTTTTCATGAAAAGAGGAACTTAAAACAAAGAAACAAAAATTTTAACAGGTTGTGAAATAGAATGGCGAAACTATTCCACCCCTTCCTCAACAGCAATAACAGGGTCAATAGAGGAATGATATAATATTGGCTGTTTTCCTCTATTTTAACAGGTACAGGAGGGTAACCTTTTTTTCTTCTTTTAAGAGGGTGAAATTGCTGAGTATTTCCCAAGCTTCTTCTTCTAGCACAACTGATAGGACAAACTGTGAAATTGTGGTTTGAGGGGTTTTTTCCCCCTCTCTGTAGTCCTTAGAAACTGTGTCCACAGTAGAGAAAACATTTATTTTCCTAGTCTAGGCTGAGTGAGAAAGAACAGGGGACTTTACCAACTGGAGTCAATCTTAAGTACATTGGTCAGAGTTGGAGAAGGTGTTGATATTTCAAAATTATTTCTTAAACCAGCTTTATTCTGGCTGAGTTTATGCATAGGTGAGAAACAGTTGAAAGCTTCCCTGTGAAAAAAGCTGTTTGCCTCTTCCATTTGTCTCTCATATCCTGAACACTATCCAGTTTTTTTGTGAGTCCTCGACTTACAACCACAATTGAGCCCAAAATTTCTGTTAAGTGAGACATTTGCTAAGTGAATTTTACCCCATTTTACAACCTTTCTTGCCACGGTTGTTATGTGAATCCCCGCAGTTGATAAGTTAATAACCCAGTTGTTAAGTGAATCTGGCTTCCCTATTGACTTTGCTTTTCAGAAGGTCGCAAAAGGTGATCACATGACATTGGGACACAGCAATGGTCATAAATATGAGTCAGTTGCCAAGCATCTGAATTTTGATCCAGTGACCATGGGGATGCTGCAAAGGTTGTAACTGTGAAAAACGGCCATAAGTCACATTTTTCAATGCCGTTGTAACTTTGAATGGTCACCAAGTGAACTGTTGTAGATCAAGGACTACCTGTACTTCTTCGGATTAGCTTCATAACCATTTGTTGTAAGATACTATAATTTCGTCTTGTTTGAATGTGATCTGAATGTTGGTTGGTGCATCAGTATGAGAGTAGTTGAAATCCTGATGAGCACAATCACCTACACCACCTCCCCGATTAAGTTTCCCATTATAGTTTTCCTCCTGAAACTTTCTTCATTTAAGGGAAATCTTTCACCGAAATCTCTCACAGTTCCCATTACTGAGGGAAAAGGTATTTTCATTTCTATCAACTCTATGGAACTATTTGGTCTTAGGAGTTTTTAAAAACTCCATCTATATTGTCTTCAATATTTTCACCTCCAATGCGCACTACTTCTATTTTCCATTTGTTTCATAACCAGTGAAGACCGATCTCTCCCCCCCACCCCCAAATTTCTCTTTTATCAGATCAGCGCAATACCCGTGTTTTGAAATCTATATTCAAGGTGTCAAAATAGTGTTTAAGGTCCTACGTTCTCCAAAATTCTTAATGGAACATGACAAGAGACAGCATAAAAGAAGAGATAGGATGGAGGTGAAATAGATGATGTTCAAGTCATAATTGCATTTTTAAGGTGAAATGTGGGAGATGAATATCGTTCCAAGTAAGCTTAAATGAGTCACGATGGAAGGCAATTCCTTGCCATTAAGCCATGCAAGATGAGTTAAAAACAAGATGCCTGGAGAGCACAGGTTGTCTGCTATAACTTTATAAGATGCTGAGGAGTTTTGACCTAGCATGATCTGACAGGCTTGGATGACTAAATAAACAATGATTTAGCTGCCATTTTTTTTCAAATATAAAATCCTGTTGTTTTTGCAGTCTGTTTTGATTTGAAAACTTAGGTTTCTTGATCAATGGAACAATATTCTTGAACGTTTGTATAAGTTGTGTTGTACTTTTTTAAAAAAAAACTATTTTGAATAGTTTTCATTTTAATACTAAATATTCCAATTCCATCTTAGTTTCAAGCTTCTAATCTAACATTGATAAAAATACCAATATGCATAATCTGTATTTCCACCTACCTTTATTACCTTCATATATACCACAATAATTCAAGGTGGCAAACGTACCTAATACTTCTCCCTCCTTCTATTTTCTTCTCAGCAAGGAATAGGTTGGGCTGAGAGAGAAGGACTGGCCTAAAGCCAATCAGCTGTCTTTAATGCCTGTGGAAGGACTAGAACTCACAGTCTTTTGGTTTCTAGCCTGATATCTTAACCCAGAGGTCTTCAAACTTGGCAGGTTTAAGACTTGTGGACTTCAACTCCCAGAATTCTGGGACTGGAAGTTCACAAGTCTTAAAGCTGCCAAGTTTGGGGACCCCTGCCTTAACCATTAGACTAAACTGGCCCTTATATATATCTTGTCTGTCTTCCCATTTATATTCTGCCTTTTTCCCAAAAACTCAAGGTGGGTTTACATGGTATCTTCCTTGAGGTAGCTGTGAGGTAGATTATGACTGAAAGTGCTTAGCCTAAGATCACCCAATACTCTTCCATGGCTAATTGCATACTTCGATTGCATTGTTCTCCAAATGTCACTTCAGTGTGCACTTTTCCTACAATTCTATAAGCATAAAATTGATCCTCTCAATGGATAAGATGTTTATACTGAAAACTGAAAAACAAACAGACAGAAGCACAAGACTGCTCAATCTGTTCTCTTTTGCATTGCTGGCTCTTCCTGAAAATAAATATTTTCCTCCTTCCAGTCTCACAAATTATCCAAATGGAATCAACATTTGGTCCAACACCATTAATACTTAAATCTTAACAGTTACAGCTGAGTGAACCAAAAAATTGCTTGACATACTGTATTTGCCTGCACTGTCTACCAAATTGATTATCTCATGCAGGAAGGATACCACTAAATTATCAGTAATCCACTGGATCTCTATGCCACTTCTGACAAATTGAAAGGGAATTGCTAAATCTGTGGCTTTATATGTGTGTTTACATTCTTATTTCACAAGAATACCCCAATTCAATTATTTTACAGAATTCTGCTCTGAATTATTTGTTATGCTGCTTTGTAGTCCATTGGGGACAATAGTTATTTTATTTATTTATTTATTAGTTCAATTTACATGCCTCCCTCCTCCGAAGACTCAGGGAGGCTTACAATGCACTTATAGCAATAGCCTTCATTCTTTTGTATATACCTGCTTATTAGGGCTTTTGGACCCCCATAAGCAATATTTCTACAAAGTCAGCTTATTGCCCCCACAATCTGGGTCCTCAATTTACCTACCTCGGAAGGATGGAAGGCTGAGTCAACCTTGAGCCTGGTGAGATTTGAACTCACACTAATTGCAGGCAGCCAGCAGCTAAGTGTTACGTAACAGCACTTAGTCCGCTGCACCATGAAGGCTCATTTTAATTCTTTCACTTTTGCAGGCAAACACTTATTTTGTCTACAGTCCCACTTATTCATCTATTTTTTAAAAATGTACTATCCTTTCATCAAGATAGATTATTGAGGATAGTTTATTACAAAAATTGGAAGAGAATGAAGTAACAACATTAACTGTTACAATAAGAGCAGATGAAAATGTCCAAGACATCTAAAAGATGTGACAGAGAAGCTCAATTGTTATGGCTTTCAAGGCTGGGTAGCTTGGATTTTACTTTACTGCCACTATCCTAGCTCTTGTGTAATATGTAGTGTAAATTGGTATTGTCTTACTCTTTGTCTAATATATCTAATTTATCTTGTTCTGGGAACAGCAGAACGCTTATTCAGTGGCAGCTTATTCAATGGCGGCTTATTCAATAAGCCATGTTTAAGTATTGAGAATGAATGGATATCCATATAAATATATCCCCTGCCTTTGCGTGTGTCTGTGTACATATATTCTACTGTGTACATATATTCTACTGTTCCCAAAATAAGATACATTAGATACTGATACGTTAGACAAAGATAGAGCAATATCAATAACTTGTCCAGAAGAAAAGAAGCAAGGAAGTGGCCCTGTGACAATAGTGAATTCTATATCGTCACCCTTGACAGGACAGGAAAGCCAGCATTCTTAGTATCATTCTACTTTGAAAAACAAGCTCCCAAAATCTTTGCATGGTCTCTAGGGCTGGAGTAAAAAACCAAGTCAGTAGGTGTGGCATGCATGGGCTTAGAAAGAAAGAAATCACAGGTATAAGAGCAGGAAAAAGGGGAAGAAAATTAGAATAATAGAATCATAGAGATGGAAGGGACTTTGGAGGTCTTGTAGTCCAATTCCCTGCCCAAGGCAACAGACTTTATTGCATTCCAGATAAATGGCTGTCCAATCTTTTCTTGAAGATCTGCAGTGATAGAGCACTCACAATTCTGTTCCATTGGTTAATTGTTCTTATTGTCAGGAAATTTCTTCTTAGTTCCAGACTGGACCACTCATTAACAAGCGTGTTATCCTGCCCTCGGGTGCTTTAGACAATAAGTTGACCTCCTCCTCCCTGTGACCACCCATCAAGTACCCGAAGATAGCTATCATGTCACCACTAATCCTTCTTTTGATTAGGCTAGACATATCTAGTTCCCTTAACCATTCACCATAAGGGTTAGCCTCTAGACGCTTTATCCTCTTTGTTGCTCTTCTCTGCACTTTTTCTAGAGTTTCTATCTCTTTTTTGTATCATGCTGACCAGAACTGGACACAGTGTTCCATGTGTGGCCTCATTAGTGCCATATAGAGTAGTACTGTCACTTATCATGATCTTGAAGCTATCCCTGTTGATTAGCTTTTTTTGGCAGCTGTAGTACATTGCTGGCCCTTACTTAAGTGATGGTTCACTAGGACACCAAGATCTCTCCCACAGTTACTACTGTTGAGCCAGGTAGCACATATTCTATAGCTATCTGTTTGATTTAAGTGCAGGACCTCACTACTGAACTGCGTCTTGCTGAATAGTGCCCAATGCTCAAGTTGTTGAGATCCTTCTGAACAATGAGTCTCTATTTCACATTCTTGCCATCTTCTCCCATTAGTGGACCAATTATTTATTTGCTTATTTTCTTGTTCCTTGCATATTAAAAGAAACTATATATGTTGTTGGTGGTCTTGCCTGGTGTCTTTTGTTTTTCTTTTGTGTGGTATTGTTTTTGTTTTGGCGTTTAGTATTCAGTTTTTCAGAGTTTCCCATGTGTCCTGAAGTATTTTTCCTTCTAGGATTTCCATCCACAGAATCCATTCTAATCTGTCTCTTATTTTGTTGAAGTCAGCTCTCTTAAATTCTAAAACACTGGTCTGGCTTAGCTCTGTTGACTGTATCTGCATTATTGCATATTCTAATATGACATAATAGCTCTCCCCAAAGTTCCTACAATTTCCATTCCCTCAATCATTTCATGTCTATTAGTTAGGATTAAGTCCAATATAGCTAGAAGGATATAAATTGTTCAAAAGAAACACAACTAACAGAATCAGTTTAAAAAACTCCACCTTTTAGATGACAAAGTTGTCAGCTAGACATATCAGAAATCTGGTCAATCTCCCACTTGCTGCAGAGTTTGTTTCTCAATTGAGGTCAGGATAGTTAATTTCCCCCTTTACTACAGTGGTGTGTTTCCTGCACACCTTGGCTAACTGATTAGTTCTTCTATTTCCTCTGCTTGGTTGGTGGCCTGTAGTAAACACCTATGGCAATGTCATTTATTTTTCCTCTGATATTCACCCAAATACTTTCAAAAAGGCTTTCATCCCAAGTATTGTGCATTTCTGTGAAGGTGTACATACAATGCAATTCATCCCGCCCCCCTTTTTAAGTCAGTTCTGTTTCTTTTGAACAATTTGTATCCTTCTAGCAGTATGTTCCAGTCATGGGTTCCATCTCACCAAGCTTTAGTAATAGCAACAATACTGTACCCGCCTTCAAGTACAAGGTCTTTAAGTTCTCCCTGTTTGTTATCCAGACTCTGAGCATTAGTGTATAGACATCTAAGCTCATTATGGCTGACCTTGCATTTGCTTCCTAGGCCTCCTGTTTTACACCTGAGTTCCTCTTCCTTCTCATCACTCCCTTTCTCATTGTCCGATTGGTTGTCTTGTGCATCCTGAGGTGGTTTCCACAATACTTTATGTTTTTAACTTTCTAGTCTAGTCTAAAGCCCTGACATTTCAGGGTAGTCTCTAATACACAACTAAGCCTGACCCTACTTAGCTCAAGAAAGCTAGCTGCTGCCTTCATCTCTAATGAGATGAAGCATTAGATTACAGATAATCTGTATTATGAACACCTATGCAGTAGAATCTTCAATAGGTCCCAACATGAAGCTATTTGAGCCCTACCTCACACCACCCCATCCACCATTTTCCTGGGCCTGGATCCATTACATTTTAATCCAGTACAGATTAAAAATAAGGATGGGAAGACAGGACAAATAATTCTCCTTTATTTTATTGTTCCACAAATTGGCTTGGACCCTTGGCCAGCTCAATTTTGAATGAATTCTATGTAGAATAATGAGATTGGGAGAGCCAGATTTAAGTCTACTCTAAGAGTGAAAGCTGATTGAGTGATTTTTAACCAGTCACCATCTCTCATTCTAACTACCTCATATACAGTCGTAGTTTGTGGGGGAAAGGGGGAAATGGGTGCTCTGTATGACAGCTTCTTGTGTTCCTGGAGGAAAGATCAGATAAAGATCAAATGAATAAAGTTAGAAAATGCATTGCAGTAATTCAGAATATGAAAATCCATACAAAATTCTGATAAAGAGAAAATTATTTTTTTAAAGAAGAACTATCTTGTAGCAGGAGTATTTATGAATTTCATTCATATTCCAGGATAACAAATGTCACAGTCAAGAAATTGGTTGAAAATTTGGGTATTCCAGGGGCAGAACTGTTCAGTGCAAAATAAGCTTCTGTATATCTCTATTATCATAAGCCTTTTTCTGATGAAGTGCTGAAGGATACACTGAATGCATAAATATACTGATGGTGCTCCTGCTAGCCAGAACACTAATATTGGTAAGCCTGATATTGTCATGATCTTCACAGGATCAAATGTTGACTTTTAATCAAAGTCCTTACATATGCAAAGGTAGTCTCCTTGAAAAGTGACATTGCTTATGTCATGTTGTCATTATGGAAATTACATAACTCATCATTTGCATGATGTGATGATGTGTGTGACATCATCATAACTTGCTACAGATTCCTATAGTCCGGGGTGTCAAACAGCTCCGGCCCATGGGGTGCTTAGATCTGGCCCATGGGTTTGCCCTGGAAACTACGAAGGACATGCATAGCCCTCCTGGGCTCCGTTTTCACTGGCAGAGGGTTGCAGGAGGCCATTGCAGATGGAAACAGAGCTTGGGAGCCCGTTTCCACTGGCAGAGCGCTTGGGCTACCACAGGGCACTGGCATAATGATGTCAAGCTAGCCATTCCCCCCTGGCCATGGCTATCCCGCCTGCCCCCAAGATCAAACACAACCCTGATGCGGCCCTCAATGAAATTGAATTTGACACCCCTGCTGTAGTCGTTTCCTGAATACAGCTAACTGGCAAAACTATTCACATCTTCATTCAGTGTTTGAACCCTAAATTTGAAGAAGGAAAGTTCTTTGATTTATTCTAGAATAGGGGTGTCCAACCTTGGCAACTTTAAGACTTGTGGACCTCAACTTCATATGATGAATTCTGGGAATTGAAATCCACAAGTCTTAAAGTTCTAGAACATGAAGCTAATACTTAATTTTTAATAATTAAAAAGCCTCGATATGGAAGAATAACACGAGAGAATGTCTTTAATGCTATATATAAGTGATGATCTGTTCCTTTTGAAATAGTTGATGTACTGGACCTCAAAAATATTTATTCTTGTTTTTTACATTAAATATTGTTTGCAAAATATCCTCATCGTGACTGAGGAGGAAGCTTCCTGTACATATTCTCAGTTTCAGTTTTATTGGAAAGATTTTGCTATCACAGGACTTCAACATTCACTCCTCCCTCCTTCGCTTTTAACCATCAAAAGAGCTGCTTTCTCATTTATCATTTTCCCAATTTACACTCTTCATTTTTGCTTGCTTTTCATTCCTGCTCCCAACAACCCTTTTCCTTGGTTACCTTTGAGGTTTAAATGCTTGTTATTCAGAGGTCTTCCACCATCAATTGCCACCATAAATTTCCCCCACTTAATTAATAAAATCTTAGCCTAAACTATTTCAGCCACAAAAATGAGTTGTAAGTTTCATCAGTTTTGCTTAATTATCCACATTATTCCTGTGCATTCCTTCTGTTCACTTTCAACAGTCTAGAATTCTCCAGAAAAAGAAACATTTATGCTCAATTTATTACTTACAGTATATAGTGGTGTGACAGGAAAAAGGTGGGTAAAGAGGAAATAGCTTAGTACCCAGACATTTTCTTCAGAACTATCTCATATGTGATTGATGTTTGGCACATCTACCTTAAAAAATATGTACAAATTATGGGGAAAATATTCACCTGAGTCCTAAGACTGCTACTGAGGAAATAAGCAGACAATATTAAACTAGATAGTTATATACAATCACTGGTGGAGTGGTTAAAGATTTGGGTTGGATTGGGAGAGCACCAGGTCATTTGACATAATTTTGGCCATGGAATTGATGCTATGAAGACAAATGTAGAGCCACATGTTTCCTGTCAAAATTGTCTAGAAAAATATGGGATAGAAATATGGCTGAATACATGCATATCTATATCAGTTTATCTTTTAGTGTAAACATAAGAATCAATATGATGCTGTGACCAGTTCTTTGATTTTGAACTAAATAAGAGAGATCTGAAGTCAGATCCCTTAGTCAACCATTCTTTAAGTAAATGCACATGGAACAATTGCTATTTTCCAATCAGACCCATCTCACAAGATTCTAAAGCCGTGATGGTGAACCTATGGCATGCAGCCATATCAGTGGGCATGCTAGCTCAGCTCTGCCGTGCATGTGAGCACCGGCCAGCTGATTTTCAGGCCTTCTGGGCCCACCAGAAGTAGTGTAACAGTGATGTTTTTTGCTGTCCCCAGCCTCCAGAGACTCTTAGAGAGGCTCTGGTGGCTGAGGACAGCAAAATACATCACTTCCTGTCCCACCGGGAGTTGGGAAATGGGCCATTTCAGGCCTCCGGAGGGCCTCCGACGGAGTGGGAAAGGCTGTTTTCGCCTTTCCCAGATGCATAGAGAGGATTTGGAGCCAGGTGAGAAAGAAAAACGGGCCTACTGGGCCATCGCAGGCCAGGAGGGGGGGTTGCACATGCATGCGCAGAGCAGGGCGCATAGAATTATGGGTGTGGGTACATGTATGCACGAGCCTCCCCCGTCCCCCCTCTCCTGGCACGTGATGGCAAAAAGGTTAGCCATCATTGTTCTAATGTGAAGATTAAGAACACCATAAACGCTACAATCAGGTTCCTAGCCAAGGAATAGGATGAAAGGTGGGGGGCAAATAACTGAAAACAAATATATTTTATGTTTAAGAGAGAGATGTGGCCACACTGAAGGAAACTAATATCCAACATAACTCTGCCTGCCATAAGTATAAGCTTTTCTTCTGCAGGATTTATATAAATAAATGAATATTGCCAGACAGAAATAAGGAGAAATTTCCTGACAGTTAGAACAATTAATCAGTGGAACAACTTGCCTCTAGAAGTTGTGGGTGTTTCAATACTGGAGGTTTTCAATAAAAGATAGAACAACTATTTGTTTGAAATGGCATAGGGTTTCCTGCTTGAGCAGAAGGTTAAACTAGAAGACCTCCAAGATCCCTTCTGCTATTTACTTATTCAAATGCACATCCATTTTAAAAAGAGATGCTCAACTTCAACAAAGAAAGTTCAACATTCCTCATATGTTTGCTCCCCAGAGTTATTATATAAATAAATATAATCAATAAATTTGTATCATTTCTTAAGAAATCAATTAGTATCGTTTCTTAATAAATCAATTGCAGTTATGGAGGCAACACCTTAAAAAGTGTACAAATCTGGGTATAAGAGGAGAACACAAGGAAGACCCAAAAGAAGATGGAGAAACAACATCAAAGACACACTAGAACAGCATCAATTAACAATGGTTGAGGCCACCACAAGAACAAGAACTTTGTATCTTCCTGGACAACCGAAAGAGTAAAAGAGAATGTAAAAAGAGATTGTTATGCAGTGCTTAGAAAAATAATATGAGCTGTTCTGTCTTAATGGCTCATTAATAGTTAGAATATATTAGTAGCCGTTAATAGCCAATGAAGGAAGAATTTCCTCATTGGGTGAGCTGGTAAAAGTACATTAACACCCACCCAGAAAGAAGAAGTGGCAATTAACTGGTGGGATAACAATATGAAATGTCAAAGGCAGAGAAAGCAAGTGCGCTTGTTCATTGGTATATTAATAGGTCTAATTTTCTGTCATTAAACACTGCACCCGTCAGTTCAACTAGATAGATCTCATGTGTGTTTAATACAATTCATTATATTGCTGCTGTCTTGAGTTTATCCTCTCATCGAGCTTCCATGTATGATGAGATATAGGCCAGCTTCAGAAAGCCTCTTTCTGATTTGATTTGGGTTGCATTTTGTTCTTGAGCAAGAAGGTGCTTTGTGAGAAAGGTTTCGAGATTATGGAACGTGATCTTTTTGAGCTGCATCTAATCAACAATGATTTGTGAAATTCCTATAAGGGTGAAGACACAAAGGAATATTTTGCTAGGTCTCAAAAGATCAGATCAAGGTAAAGAGCAATGTAAACTACCGGTAGTTAGCAAATGACGTTACAGAATCCTGGGTGGGGAGATGTGGAGAAGAAATCAGATTTAGGTCAGCTGATATTAGTGAACTTTACTCTGCCTTGATGCTAACAGAGGGGCAAAGTAGAGAACATATAAGGGTTTTTGAGTTGTCACAATTTTCCTGGCCTCAGCAAGCAACCACTAAGTGTAGAAAAGCTAAGCAGGGTTAAACCTGGTTATTGGCAGAATGGGAAATCACTAGTAAATTTTAGATCTATGCATCGGACTGGAAAGAACCACCCACCCACCCAAAAAAAAAATCTGAAGAAAAGGCAACAGCAAACACTTTTAAATACTGTTCTTTCTAAGCAAGGCTAAAAATAGAAATATCACAAACACATAACCATTTATGCAATCCCATTAGAAAAGGAGGGTACACACATGCATCTTCACAAAGGAAGGGCTAGAGGGGTGGAGGCACATATTTACTGTATTGATTTAGACATCTCTGTAGCATTTACATCAAAATATAATTGCTTGTCCCAATGTGAGCCTGTGATTTAGTGCCTTCTGCTTACTTATAGCCTACTATTGATGGGCCCCTTCAAGGCCACTCCTGCTGTCCAGCTGGAAGACTGTTATCTTCAAGACAGATTGTCTAAACCAGGGGTCTCCAAACTTGGCAACTTTAAGACTTGTGGACTTCAACTCCCAGATTTCCCTGAAGCCTACAAGTCTTAAAGTTGCCAAGTTTGGAGACCCCTGGTCTAGACATTCTTTCAAAAAGAGGATGCCTTTAAAAGATGACTCTTTCACCTACAGCACTTTTCTTCTTAAAGTGGGATATACCATTATCTTCTCAGTAAAACATAAGGAAAGATATGGCTCATTTAACCTTAATCTCTGATGTTTTGGAAATATATGAATTCTCATGATGTTTTGCAACACATTCAGGTCAAAATAGTGTCTGTGGGACAGTACAACCAAAGAGGAACATGAATGTAGGCATATCCTATCATTTCCTTTTTAGGCAAGCATAGTTATGTATGTACAAAAAGAGGAGAACAAGAGGCAGATCCAAAAGAAGATAGAGAAACAACATCGCAGACACACTACAACAGCATCAATTAACAATGGTTGAGGCCACACAAAAGCAAGAACTAGAACTTTGTATCTCCCTTGACACCCAAAAGAGCAAAAGAGGAAGTAAAAAAGATCATTATGCAGTGCTTAGAAAAAGATTATGTTAAAAAGATTACTATGGGATTTACTCTGTTAAAAATGAATTGGAAACCTTATTGGACATATTATTACTACAAAACGTTATTGAATTTGAATCTGGAAAGTAAATATGTAAAGCGTTGTATGATTCAGTGGGCAAGGAACTTCGGATATAATGTAAACCTGGAACAATGGGAGAATATGTGGACAAAAGGTTTAAAATTTACATTAAATTCTAATTTAAAAGAAAAAAAATATAAGATGATGTGTCACTGGTATTTTACACCAAATAAACTATCAAGAATGTATAAAGATATTTCAAATGAATGTTGGAAATGCAAATGTAAAGAAAGGACTTTTTATCACTTATGGTGGACATGTGATAAAGCAAAGAAATATTGGAGTAGGATTCATATCCTAATACAGAAGATTCTTAAAGGGAATATAAAGATAATACCAGAAATGTTACCAATGGTTTTAGTGGAAAAAGATTTGGAGGAAAAAAATTGAACATTGATGTTATATATATTGAAGGCAGCAAGATTACTTTATGCACAAAAATGGAAGGACACTTTAATCCCCTCAATGGATGAATGGTTGCAAAATCTTATAGCAGAGATGTCTAAATTGACTGTTTGATAAAAGGAAGGAAAAACACAACTACTTTTGTTTCTACTTGGAAACCGCTTCTGGACTTTGGGCTTGAGGTGGGGAAAAATGAAACTTTGATTTTGGGTTTTACTGATTAGATAGATGTCAGGTTCCGACATTGTCTTAAATAAATCGCATTTTCCAAACAAATAGTCTTTGATGAAATCTTTCATTTATTAAGAACAAACATGTCTGGTCCCAACTCCGTCGGTGCCAGTACTGACCTGCTAATCCCCAAACCCTTCCCTTTCTGTCCCTCAATTCTCAGCGTCTCATTGGCTATCTTCCAAGTCACTCTCACTGGAATGTCCCTCTCCCATCCCATCTCCTAGGTGACATTATCTGCCGGTTAAGTAAATGGGTGAAAAGTCAAACTGCTTCTTCTCTCTCCTTTTTTTTCCTCTTCATGTCAGCACTGGGACGAATGAAACTTGGGGTGCTGACATCCAGCCCCTCCCCCTTCCTTTTTCCCCAAGGGTTAAACAACAAGGTAATTACCGTTATCCCATCGGAGGGTGTGTCCCCCCTCCCGGCTTGCCCGGGTGATCTGTATGGAATTTGGCTATAAGGCGGTCAGCTTGGATGTTTGTGCTCTTCACCCAGGAGGCCTCTGTTAACGGGTAACCCTTCCATTTAATTAAATATTGGAGGCGCCCCCTGTGCCATCTTGAATCGAGAATTTGCTGTACCTCATAGTGAGTTTGGCCCCCAACAACCAGGGGCCTGGGGGAGTCACGTGGTGTTAGCCTTAAAGTTGATCCCACTACAGGCTTTAGGAGGCTGCTGTGGAAAACGGGGTGTATCTTCCCTAGTAGCCAGGGCAACTGCAGTTGTACTGTAACCGGGTTGATTATTTTTACTTTAGGGAACGGTCCTATAAATTTTTGGCACAAATTCCTGCTCAGGAGTCTAAGTCTCAAGTACTTGGTGGACAGGTAGACCTCTCTCCCACTCGAAATGATCTTTGAGGAGTTCGGTGCTTGTCTGCTTGTTTCTTATAGGATTGTGCCACCTTGGCCAACGCCCTCTTAATGTTCTCTCAGGTTTCTCTCAACATTGCCATCCAGTCGTTCAAACTAACTGAGGAAGGGGGCTCCCTCGGGTACTCTGGCATGGGGACGAAGTCCATACCACTCACTATTTTAAATGGGGTTAATCCCGTGCTACTGAGGACAGCATTATTATACGCGACTTCCGCAAAAGATAGGAGGTCTGCCCAATTGGACTGTTGGTAATCGACATAGCATCTTAAGTGTTGCTCTATTATGGCATTCAGTCTCTCCGCCCCCCCCCCATTGGTGCTCGGGTGAAATGCTGAGCTGAGGCCTTGGGATGAACCTATGGATCGTAGGAACTCCCTCTAGAATTTTGCAGTGAACTGGACCCCTCGGTCGGAGATGATTCTTCTGGGGACTCCATGCAGGCAGTAGATGTGTTTCAGGAACAGTTTGGATAATTGGCGGGCTGAGGGCAGCCCGCTGCAAGGAATGAAGTGTGCCTGTTTGGAGAATATGTTTATTACAGTCCAGTTGCTTGAATTAAGTTATCTTCGGAAGGTTTGCTCTCTGCCATAATTACCGGACTGCGCTTTCATTTACTCCAGACATCGGGGGAGGGAACTGGAAGTTTGGAAGTCAGCCAGCTTGGCTTAGAGAGGAGTACTGGCACTCTGTCAGGTTCCGACATTGTCTTAAATAAATCGCATTTTCCAAACAAATAGTCTTTGATGAAATCTTTCATTTATTAAGAACAAACATGTCTGGTCCCGACTCCGTCGGTGCCAGTACTGACCTGCTAACCCCCAAAACCTTCCCTTTCTGTCCCTCAATTCTCAGCATCTCATTGGCTATCTTCCAAGTCACTCTCACTGGAATGTCCCCCTCCCATCCCATCTCCTAGGTGACATTATCTGCTGGTTAAGTAAATGGGAGAAAAGTCAAACTGCTTCTTCTTTCTCCTTTTTTTCCCTCTTCATGTCAGCACTGGGACGAATGAAACTTGGGGTGCTGACACCCCATTATATATTATATATATTGAGGCAGCAAGATTACTTTATGCACAAAAATGGAAGGACACTTTAATCCCCCCAATGGATGAATAGTTGCAAAACCTTATAGCAGAGATGTCTAAATTGACTGTTTGATAAAAGGAAGGAAAAACACAACTACTTTTGTTTCTACTTGGAAACTGCTTCTGGACTTTGGCCTTGAGGTGGGGAAAAATGAAACTTTGATTTTGGGTTTTACTGATTAGATAGATCTGTTGTTATAGAAATGACTAGTTTATGCTATTATGTAAAAATAAAAAGTTGAGGTTCAATGTTATTTCTTATTCTACTGCATCAAAGGGAGTTATCATAATCATATCATAATCAGAAGTTTATTTGTCAAGCATATATAAGATAACAGGTAAAAGTATAAACATAATTTGAATACATGAAAAGAGTAAGTAAAAAGGAATATTAAGACAGAGACGGTAGGCACGCTGGTGCACTTATAAACGTCCCTTACAGACCTCTTAGGAATGGGGTAAGGTCAACAGTAGACAGTTTAAGGTTAAAGTTTTGGCGGTTTGGGGAAGAAACTACAGAGTCAGGTAGTGCATTCCAGGCACTGACCATTCTATTACTGAAGTCATATTTTCTGCAATCGAGTTTGGAACGGTTTACCTTGAATTTGTATCTATTATTTGCTCATGTACTGTTGTGGTTGAAGCTGAAGTAGTCATTGACAGGAAGGACATTGTAGCAGATAATTTTATGTACTATGCTTAGGTCAAACTGAAGTCGGCATAGTTCTAAATTGTCTAAGCCCAAAATTTGGAGTCTGGTAGCATAAGGTATTTTATTACGGTTAGAGGAATGGAGAACTGTTCTCGTAAAATGTATTTATGTCCGATATGCAGTGCGGGTTCCAGAAGATGAGCTGTATTCAAGAATTGGTCTAGCAAATGTTTTGTATGTTCGAGTTAGTAGTACAACGTTACTAGAGAAGAAGCTACACAAGGTTAGGATTACAACTTTTAATGCCTTTTTGGCAATGTTTTTACAATGGGCTCAGGCACTTAGATCTTTAGAAATAAGTTGGAAATCAGTGCCTTTTCTTTCTTTTTTCCTTCTTCTCTACACTTTTCTCTTCCCTATTTCCTCTCTTACTTTTCCTACTATTTACTTTTGTATTTTTGCATTTTATATTACAAACTAATAAAAAGGCAAAGAGGAAAAAGAATTACTAAAGTAATGAAATTAGAGTCATAAGGGGAAAAAAACAGAGCCAAAAGTTAAGGTTACACTACTCCATGCCTTTTAACAGACCTCTCTTGCTTCCATCAGGTCCAATCACAACTTCATATATTGCCTTTTGTTCTTGAAATTTCCCCATTTCTCTTTTTGGGGATCTCATCAGCTCCAGTCAACCACAAATGTTTCTGCCCTTCCTTTCCTCTTGATTGATTCACTCTTCCTTCAGACTTGCCTCTATTATGATGGAATGAAGTGATAAAGACTAGATTGTTTTGAAGGACGTGAGATTGTTGAGTGTTGCCTCTAGATAATCAGTGCTGGGTAATTGAACTTCATGATATATTTATTTATTACATTTCTACATCTACATCTCACCTATTTGATTCTGGATGGTTTTCACACATAGACACAGAGATGTATCCGTTTCCAAATAATTTGAATATATACAGTGTGTGTGTGTGTGTACCCTGTTTCCCCCCAAATAAGACATCCCCTGATAATAAGCCCAATTGGACTTTTGAGCGCATGACAATAAGGCCAAGCGCTTATTTCACGGTTCAAAAAAATATAAGACAGGATCTTATTTTTGGGGAAACAGGGTGTGTGTGTGTGTGTGTGTGTGTGTGTGTTATCTCTGCATCTGTGTGTATCTATCTGTCTGTCTGTCTGTCTGTCTGTCTATCTATCTATCTATCTTCATCTATCTATCATCTATCAATCATCTATCTACATGTATATTCATATTCACACAGTATATCCAAGTTATTTGGAAACTGTTATTGATTTAAGTTGATTATAATATTTAGATATGTTTATAGATTTTATAAGTGTACCATGGAGATTTTAATATTGCTATACATATCTTATTGTTTAGATGAATCATAGATAAATGTTGCTTATAGTGCTACTGCTACTATACTTGATTCATAACACTGAAATCAGAAAGGTTCAAGGTGCTTTGCATTAAAAACGTAGCAAAGCAAACAATACAAATGCAGATGACTCAAAAATTAAATGATACTTAGGGAAACCACACACACACAAAATTAACCATCCCTCATCATCTGTCATGCAGTGGGATTACAAAACATCATGTTATACTGAGGACATTTTTGTACATCACCATGACTCTGGATAGAGATGGTGATATTCATTAATTATAATAATGTTCAGATGTGGTATTTCTTTATGACCAAACCACCTCAATGTTCTTCTTTCATGCTGGGCACGCACTTTTGCATTCAGGTCACTTTTATTCAATACCCATTCACTCTTGATCCAACTGATTCTTCTTTTAACCCATACAATTTTAAGCATCTCATTTCCACTGCTCAATGTTGAATCATGTCCTCAAGGTTTCATTTATTCTCATGCATGCTTAACTTCCCTCATTACGTTCAGCAACCAACCTTCACCTACATATTCATGCAAAATATACTATTATTAAAGCCTATTCACTTTGTCCTACTGCAACCTCTAAATCAACAGTAATATAATGTTTTTTCTCACATTCATACATTTCTCAGTGACCTACAATAAAATGAAATCATGATTTGAACACCCCATGCTTGGCAAAGAGCCAGACTCCTAAAATTTTGCTCATTTCTCCAGTCTTACTCTAAGTACACCTCTGTCCTCATCATACTATTCTCACATCACCCATGATTTTCTTTTCATCATTTCCCTTTTTGGAGTATAAAATTCACTGCATTCATTTCAGTTCCACTATTCAACATATTATTATTATTCCCTTACAAATCTCTAAAATGCTCCTTCCGGCATTCCTGCATTTCAGTTCAATTCCCAATCACTTCATCACGTTCATCCTTAATTGCATTCACTCTGCTGGAGGTTTAGCCCTCTATACTCACTCCCTGAATAATTTGTTATTTCTTTCACAATCACTTTACTTTTCTTTTGCCTCTTTGCAACTTAACTGTCCTTGCTTTTTTCTTTTTTTACAATCTTGCAAGGATCTTTTTGTCTAAATTATTCAATATATTTCTCTTATCCTCAGTTTTGGAAGCAATTATTCTGTTATATGCATTTGTCTCATCCACAGCCTCTTTCACTTCATTATTCCATTAAGCATCCTTTTCCATATTTCCTGTTAGCATAACTTCACATACTTCTGTGGCACTCGGATCAGAAACATTAATTTTTGTCACCTTTATATCCTCTTTTATTATGTCCCATTGTCCATTCATTCATTTGGGTGATTCAACTGTCTTCTAATACTTTTTCAAACAGAATTAATACTTTCTCTTTTTGCAGGCATTCTGCTTTTATTCCAGTTTATTCCTTTTCTTCTATGTTCATTTTTCCATAAGATTCACTTGCAATCCTACATTCAAAACCTCTCATTGCCCTTTTCTTCTTCACTAATTTCCAGTCTTTGATCATAAACTGTCACAGTCAAGTCATAGGCTTTTAAATTTATGTTCATTTTGTGCATGTGTATGTATTAATAGATTTATGCTTAGCTCATGTATTTGAAACAAGCAGCCCTTTTTCTACAGCCATACTTAACCTAAGAGTCACCATTTTGCATTCATCTTTGGCTCTTTGAAAGGCCTGGTGACTATTTCTGTAGTCGCCCCTCTCATTCCCACACATCCATTCATACTACCGTGCAGAATATTTTCTCTCTTGAATTGTGCTCATTCAGAATCTGGCACAAGTTTTCCCAGTCTGATCCTTTCATTTTCACCATTTATAACTGTAGCATGCAACATCAACAACCATAGATTCCTGCATTCATATACACATCATTAACAATCTAGAAGAGATAAAACTAATCTAACATAATTTATAGCATTTACATTCCTATTGAAATCTATACTTTCACTTCCCTCCGTGTATTTATTCATCATCACTCCACAAAATATTGTAAGCTGCCCAGAGTTACCCTGTGGTAAGATGGGCGTCCAATAGATTTGATAAATAAAATCAGAACAGCTTCCTGTGGAGCTATTGTATTTTCCCCCTTTCTCTTGCATTTATTAGACACAAAGCAATATTTCTTTAGAGGACCTGGTTTCTAAATTCCCCTCTGTTCTAGCTCTTCTCTTCTGAGCATGCTCTAGTTTGTCAATGTTTATTTTAAAATGTGAGTATAGAACAAGTTGAACTCCTTCAGCTGTACAAAACAGAGATCTGAACTCCATGTATCTGTTTAATGTGGTCTAAGTTTGCATTTGTTTTCAGGGATTGTTACTATCATTTCTCATTTGTTTCTCCCTGCATTGTCCTTTGTCTCTTATGCTCTCCCTGTGCAACATGTAGATGATTCCACTGAGAAGGATATGTATCTTCAATCATATTTTGCCATACTACAAGGGTCAAGATAAATTGAAATTCAAGCAAAGGATGGAAAAAAGAAACAAATTGTGCATTTTGAAACATGGAGAGGCAGACAAAGTGCTCTGTAAACCTTACAGAGGAATACTTAGGGATGAGCAAAACCAAGGCAACAAAACTTCAGAAATTTATCACTTGAAAAATGCATACTCAGAATTTGTTGTAGCCATAGAGATACAGCACCCAAATTGGCTGCTACCCAGAACATTTAATCTAACAGAACTTGTGGTTCTGTGTTTGGGGAGTAATTCTTGCAGGTTCGTGGACATCAGCCCTCAGTCTAGACGGCAGCCCTCTTGTCTCCAGGAAAGTAGTATTGACTTCGGGTCTTTGACCTCTAGGGGATTTGTCATCTTCTATCAAAGAAAGGGTTTGTTTAATCCAGGATCTTGTGTCTGGAAAACACTGGTTTTTGTCATTTCAAGGAAATGAGGGTGGGGGAGAGAGAAGGGGGGTGAGGGTGAGGGTGAGGGTGAGGGTGAGGGTGAGGGTGAGGGTGAGGGAGAGAGAGAGAGAGAGAGAGAGAGAGAGAGAGAGAGAGAGAGGGAGAGAGAGAGATGACAGAGTCCCATTCACAGATCCTTGAAAGAAAAGTGACTTGATAACTTTACACATCCTCCTTCACAGTTACCATTCCGATTCTTTTTTTTAAAAAAAATATTTATTTATTTGTCAAGAATGTATTAGGTAATAAGTATAAGTATAAACATGGATTGGATACATAAAATAGATACAAATAGAGGAAACATTAGGACAGGGATGGTAGGCACGCTGGTGCTCTTATGCATACCCCTTACAGACCTCTTAGGAATGGGGTGAGGTCAACAGTAGACAGTCTTAGGTTAAAATTTTGAGGGTTTTGGTAGTTCATTCCAGGCATTGACTACTCTGTTGCTGAAGTCATATTTTCTGCAATCGAGTTTGGAGCAGTTCACTTTAAGTTTGTATCTATTGTGTACTTATGTATTGTTGTGGTTGGAGCTGTAGTCATTGACAGGTAGGACATTGTAACAGATAATTTTATGAGCTACGCTTAGGTCATACCGAAGGCGATGTAGTTCTAAATTTTCTAAGCCCAGAATTTCAAGTCTGGTGGCATAAGGTATTTTGTTGCAAGCAGAGGAGTGGAGGACTCTTCTTGTGAAATATTTCTGGACACGTTCAATTGTATTCATGTCCGATATGTAGTGCGGGTTCCAGACAGATGAGCTGTATTTGAGAATTGGTCTAGCAAAGGTTTTGTACACTCTGGTTAGTAGTGTGATATTACCGGAGAGGAAGCTATGCAAGGTTAGGATTACAACTCTTAATGCCTTTTTGGTGATGTTGTTACAGTGGGCTTTGGCACTTAGATCATCAGATATGAGTACTCCAAGGTCCTTGACAGAGTGAGGGTCATCTACAAGGTCGTGTCCACTCAGCATATGACTAAACAAAGGCAAACCACCCTACAGATTGCACTTTAAAAATGCAGCAAGGATTAATCTGAGCCCTTTTGAGTCATGGAGACATGCCTGGTATTTCTCCCATCCCACCATTTCCCAGTAAAGGGAAAGGAGCTAGGACATCTTTCTCCTTTCACTGGGGATTAGCCCATCAGCCAGATGCAAAGCTCTAGACTGCTATCTCTTGCCTAGATGCGATTCTGGAACACCTGCCTCATGGTTGTTGGGGAAAGGATGCTAGCAATTTGATATCTTTCCTTTTCAGTGTGGTAAAGGAATGCTTGCTGCTTCAGGATAGCTTTGGTGTCTATCTATCTCCTGACTCTTTACAATGTGTCTCCCCTCATTCCCATTCCAATCTCTGCAACAATATGCAATCATAGCAAAGTACCTGAATGTAAAATTACTGGCACATTAGCTTTTCATCATCACAGCTGGTGATAGGTTTTTAACAGAAGAAAGGTGACTTGGTGGCTTTGTAGCTATTTTCTTATAATACTTCCTTATAACACTCAGATACTTTAGCAAATGGACAGACAAATGTGTCAAGCTTCTAGTAACAGCCTGGGTTAGAGACAGTTAATCCCAAGAATAAATTTCTCAGCTCTAGTTAGTAAAATGTATTAAGGAGGTTAAAAGAACAACACATGAAGTTCAGCATGTAGCATACTTTCAAATAAATATATTGGCAAATAGAACAGGAAGGTTATGGCTTTTTTCAAGCTCTTTTTGATATACCCAGGAGATAGGATGATATGGCAGGGTAGATTACACATACTGACTGTGGCTACTAGACTTTTTTTTATCAATCTAAGAATCAGCTCTCACAAAAAAAAAGTGCAATATGTTTTTGAAAGGGAAGAAGAGTGTAAATTAATTTTATTCCCTTTTGCATAAAATGAGGGGTGAAGACATTGTTATTGCTCCAAGATTTGTAGTAGGCCGGGGCAAAAAGTGATTGGATAACTGTTTTGCATTATCAGTTGGAAGGAGAACGCTGATTGGCTCATCTTTTCCCTGCATTTGGAAGCCTGCAGCAGTAATGACTAGGTCACCCCTTTCAAATCATTTTGGAAGATTTGCAGATCCAAACCCAAGAGTTGCACTGAACCACTGTTTCTCACACTTGACAACTTTAAGATGTGTGGACTACAATTCCCAGAATTTTAGAAGTTGAAGCCTTCACATCTTAAGGTTGCCAAGCTTGAGAAACATCACACTAAACTTTATTTTTTGATAGAAGAGAAAAATGGGATGTACAGGTAGTCCTTAACATAGGGCCATTCAAAATTACAGTGGAGCACCCTGGGGATATTTATGAACAGTTCAAAATTCCGACAGTTTCCCACCAAGTCACGTGATCACACTTTGAGTACTCAGCAGCTTGTCTACATTTATGGCCACTTGCAATGTCACACAGCCATGTGACTGCATTTTATGATGGTTTTGTTGAAAACTATTATTTACCTCTGGTTTTCAGCAAAAGCAGCTGGTAGCAAACCATTGGCCTGCTTAATGAACATAGCATTTGCTTAACGAATGCCACAAAAAGGTTGTGAAGGTGGGTCAGTCACATGGTTGACCAAATTTATCTTGCCCTTAATTACTTTGCAGTTCTAGACCACTGACTTTTGAATGGCAGCCATTCCAAGACCAAATGCAGTCCTCAGCATATAAATCATTGCACACCTCTTCTCTAATGTTGTTGTGAAATGAAAGCATTAGGCTGAGTTCCTCCAAAGAGAAATAAGCTATGAATAAATACACACAACTTAACAAATTGGCCAAGTTGTGCAAACATTGCTTAATCACATTTTTCCCCATCTACCTGGCCAGCCTTTCTCTTCAAAGAGAACCAGACAGACGCATAAGATTATAAAGGAATTCTCTGATGGGCAATGAAAGAACAATCCATTTTAATTTTTTTATTTCTAAATGTGCTTTAGAGCTTTTATCAGCAAAGCCTTACGTCCATTAGAAAACAAATTAAGTAATTCTACAGGCAGCGTAAGTGCAATTTCCATGCCAGAATTAATACTGACTCTGGTGCTTAAGGTTCCTTCCCTCATCGTCTTACACTAAAGGATGACAGCTACTTTTAGTTCCTTGAGGATGGAGGTTTGTGGGGGGAGGATTAATCAGCACCAGTGCTTTGTGGAGGTCCTGAAATAGAAGTTACAAATCAGGGTGGCTGGGAAGGAGCTTGTGAAATGACAAATATGAGCCGAAGTCCTTGATTCAGGAGATAGAACTGGGGCATCTGCATGTAATGTCCCTTTATGAGCCCAGGGGTGCAACAAGGGACATCCATCCTCAGGCTGGGCTAAATAGGGAATTCAAGTGTATTGAGATGAGTGCAAACAATTTTGAAATCCAAACCAGAGGCAGAAAGCTGTGAAAGCAGGGATCCATTTCCTGACCAGAAGGCAAGGCTGTTTTGATGTAATTAATGGGGATGTTTTAATCGAATCTGTGCAAAGATTTGATTCAGTGATTTCCCAATTGAAAGAACATTCCAAATTGAATTGTCGTATCAAACTGTCTGCCTCCAAATCCATTTGGTGTGATTTGAATCAATTGGATGATTTGATAGCATTTGGGAAGACATGGGTAACAATGTAGGAGCTCTTCCTTCCATGTGGGCTGGTTAGATGGTGTGATGAGGTCTCTGATAGTACATATCCAGTTGGCCAGTGAGTTTTATCAACTCTTTCTAATCAATGCCTATCAGGCTCTTTGGCAGGAGGATGTGCCTTGACTTTCTTTGTTTTGTTTCTGCTTTGTGTTTTTTCTTTGTTTTCTGTTCAAATTCACTTCCTCAGGTAACAGCATTTTTGGAGCAGGACCGAGAAAACTATCTATGTACTCTTTTCTGCTCCATGTTCAGCAGTTTGTTCTTCTATATGATTCTCTCTACTTTTCTCCAAATGCATATATTATTAATCCTTTTGTTTATCTGATCTAGTGCCCTGTTGGTCTCAGGATGTCTGTGTAAGCTGCGTCAGATCCCTTTTCTTTCCTTTTTCTTCCCTTTTAAGTTTTTCCTCTATCCCTTCCAAATTTAACCCCTCCTTCCCAAATTCCTCTATTCTCCACTGCTGTTTCTGCTTTGACTTTTTTGCAAGAGAATCTGAGAATGAGATTAGATGGTTGTGTGTAGACTACGACTGATTTCTTGACGTTATCATGTGTCCTGTTCAGTAGGCATGAACTTTGGACAGTATATTAAGTTTAATAAACTTTAATAAACTTAAGAGCCATAGTGGCGCAGTGGTTAGAATGCAGTACTGCAGGCTACTTCTGCTGATCACCAGCTGCCAACAGATTTGTCTCACCGGCTCAAGGTTGACTCATCCTTCTCTCCTTCTGAGGTCAGTAAAAATGAGGACCCAGATTGTTGCGGGGCAATATGCTGACTGTAAAACAACTTAGAGAAGGCTGTAAACAATGTGAAGTGGTATATAAGTCTAAGTGCTATTGCTATTATTATAAAATTAATTGTGACAATGATTATAGGGCAGATTCACACATGGAGGAACAAAACAGGTGGTGGCAGGCAGATGCATGCCCCCCCAAGCTGAGTTGCTGTATTGTATTCCTTCTTGTGAAAAAGGTATTGGGGTGGCAGATGTGGAGGAGATAAGGAAGAGGAACCAGCCTAGCAATTTGTCCACTCTCCTGCAACATTCAGAAGAATCAAGGAGCTTTCTCTACAGAAGGACAATTGGACTTATGGATAAAGAATCCCTTTGTCAAAACTCAGTCATCTTATCACCTCTTCCCCTTCGAGTTCTCCTTCATCAGCAGCAAGAGCATCATTCATTTTCCTTTGTGTGTGGCTTACAATGGAACCGAAGGTATGAACAAGGAGACAGGAACACCAAAGCATTAAACCACTCTGAGCAAGCTGAAAATGATCCAGTTTCCGGGGAATCTGTAATCACTGCATGCACAGGATCAGCCAAGTCAAAATTCTGGGACATTTGGCAACCAGACAATTGCTTTCACATTTAAAGAGACAACTGTAGGCAGGAAGCAATGAGAGAAAGGCAGAGAAAAATGTATATTTCTATTGAAATATACTTTTCATCTGTTTAAGTCAGCATTATCTACACCGATTGACAAAAACTCTGCAGGGATTCAGAAAGGATTCTTTCTACTTATATCTGGAGATAAGAGGGCTTAAGCAAAGATCCATTTGTGAATATAAGAGCATTCTTTCTAGCATGGGGGCATAATGATGTAATATTGCTACTGGCATAATTTGATTTATTTGATAATATTCAATTTATTTGATGATTTACACTAAAAAAAAACCACACACACCAAGAGCCTCCATCTCTCATTCCTGAGCAAACTAGTAAGATGAGGCAAACCGCTTTGCAGAACTGAAGAGCTGTTTCAGGCAAAACTAGAAGTTCTCCAAGACACATGGAATAACTCAGAAGATGCAGGAGATATTGATATTATACAACCATCCCTTCAGTCTGGTGAAACATAAATGATTTTGTCATCTAATGGAGCCAACTGCTTCAGAATACACCAGAGGTGGGTTTCAGCAGGTTCTGGAGAACCAGTAGCGGAAATTTTGAGTAGTTTGGAGAACCAGTAAATACCATCTCTGACTATTCTCCGTCCCCATCTATTCTCTGCCTCCCAAGTTCCAGCTGATCAGGAGGAAATGGGGATTTTGCAGTAACTTTCCCCTGGAGTGGGGAGGGAATGGAGATTTTACAGTATCCTTCCCCTGCCATGCCCACCAAGTCACGCCCACCAAGCCATGCCATGCCCACCAAGCCACACCCACAGAACCGGTAGTAAAAAAAATTGAAACTCACCACTGGAATACACCGTATGCTTTCACATATATTGTACTTAGCTATACAAGATATAAATTGCTAGTTTACTTCTCCTTCTGGAATATAAATGAAGGCTGACATTATGCTTGACCCACACATGTATTTAATATATTTTTAATATATTCTTGTTAGGTTAAAACTTTTTTTAAAAAAATTGCACCCCCAGCGGGCTAAGTTAAGTCTCAGCATTCTGAGTGACAGGGCAGAAGGCTAACACGAACGATCTCTTTACAAATGTGTGAGTGTGTGGCCTTTATGATTAGAGTACAGGCCTATTAATGGATATTATTTGGAAATAAACTGCTAAAGTTTTATTTCATAATTACAGAACAGAATCATGTCTCTCTAAAAGTGAAGCGGGCAGGCTAACATTGCCCCAGGTTTCATTTATTTTCTCAGTTGTCAACCTCTTTAATCTGACAACAAAGTTTAACTTCTTTCTTTTGTATGAAAATGGGATACTATATTTTCTGTCCTGTTTTGCTAAGACAATTTATAACTCAGCTCAGCTCTCAGCTCTCTGAATGTGGGTTCAAGGCTAATTAGCCCAGTATACGTTCTTTGCTTTGGGAAGTTTTTAATCCGTCAACTGTGAAGAAATGAATTACCTATAGACCAGCTATCATCTATAAGTGTTGGCCCAAACATTTATTTCTTTTAAGTTTAGAGCGATATAGGTTATAGATCAGTGATGGCGAACATTTTCAGCACCAAGGGCCCAAACTGGACCATGCATGCGAATGCGCACATGTGCACCGGAAACCCAAAGACCAGCTGGCCCGTGTGCATACACGTGCCGGCCACCTCGTCTTCAGGTTATCAGCACTCCGGTGCATGCGAAGACCAGCTGGCCAGTGCACATGAGTGCACAGGAAACCAGAAGAGCAGCTGGCGACGGCACACATACCCACAGAGAGGGCTCTGCGTGCCACCTCCGGCACACGTGCCATAGGTTCACCATCATTGTTATAGATGCTACTTTCTTTGTGTCAGCTTGATTCTTTGTGGCCTTTTCAGTCAGTCAGTTTCATCTACACTCATCTCTGCCTTAGCACCCACACTTATCTCTGCCCATCACTTATCTCAGCCTGGCTCCGCTACTCAATCTTTATATATTTCCAGTAATAAGTCAAGCTTACTGGTCTTTTGATTACAAGAGTCCAGTATATGTGTGCATATATTGAGAGCCTGCTTGGTCTAATGGTTAAGGAATCAGGCTAGGAAACAGGAGATTTGGTGAGTTCTAATCCCAGTTTAGCTATTAAAACCAACTGGGCAACTTTGGGCCAATCATTCTCTCTCAGCCCAACTCACCTGACAAGGTTGTTGTTGTTGTGGGGAAAAGAGAAGGAGGAGGAGGAGGAAGTATTAGATATGCTCTTTACTTTAAGTTATTTATTAAAAAAAAAAACAAGGTAGGATATAAATTAAATAAATCATGTCTTCTCTACCACTGCGTGCCCAAACCTTCTAGCCTTTATTTATTCTTCACTTTGTTTCACTTTTAACCCTTGTTCATGATGCCAGCTTGCCTCTTCTTCACTTTGTTTCACTTTTAACCCTTGTTCATGATGCCAACTTGCCTCTTCTGCCACCACATCTTGCCAGTTCCATTACCTGGCACCTTTTAGTGATACCAATTGGCACTTGTGCCAGGTCCTGATTTTTGCCAGTTCCGTTGCCTATCATTGCCTTCCTGACCACATGCTTTCCAGTTCCACTGGATACTGTCTTTCAACTGATTGATTGGCACTTTCTATCTTCTGTCAGCTCCATGGCCTGCCTACCCACCTGCTCTGCCTGGCACAATCTCTCAACTCCGAATGAATGACAGTTTCCATCTCTGCATTGGATTGAATGGGATCCATTGGAAACCTTGCCAGCAAGCATCTCTAAGATACAGATATTTAAAATAAGGTTAATGAGGCATCCTTTAAATTACTAGCATGTAATATAATCAGTCAGCCATAACCTGAAATGTTTATATCAAATTAAGATTTCTCAGTAGTTACCTTTTGGGGTCATTTAGGAAAAAAAGTAAGTTTGGTAGCTAAGAAAACAAGTGGCCTTAGAAATGAAGAATGGAGCCATATATGGGAACCGATAAGTCAATTACCACACAGTCCCTGGAAATTATCACATTGACTTGGTACAGCTTTTAAATTTAACATTGAGTGAATGGGTACACAAACCTAACAAGAGGCTTTTCCTCTTATATTGCTGAAAAATTATGGAGCAGGTTATGAATGAGAGTTGCCAACAAATGAATATTACTCTCTTCTTTTCATGATAGTTAATAAAAAGGGCTTTAATGGGTTTTGTCTTTTCAGTTTGTCTTTTCAGTTTTCATTGTTGACCAAAATGCAGTTTTCATTGTTTCTTAGTTTGAACTTAATCCCAAAGTCATATTAAAAAAATGAAATTAGTTGTGTTTTGTTGCCAACACAACTGGCCGTATAATTACACTTTCTGTGGCTTGTATGTCTTAAATCAAACTTTGCTGGCAAACTGCAGTCCTAGGACACTTGTCATTGGGTCATCCAGGAACTGAGGCACATTCCCAGAAGAGACAGAGCTTCCCAACAATATCAATCTGTCTAGTAACCATAAAACTGTAGCTTTCACAGAGTATACCATTACACTCTGTATACTCATAATACATAACTTACTTACAACAGTAAGTTAATGGTCAATGTCAGTTATCAACCTTCAATTATCAATCCACACTAACCCATAACCAGACACAAAGAAAGTTTCACACACACACACACACACACACACACACACACACACACACTCCATGCTTATCACTCTGCTAAACAACTAATTCCCACAACACTGCCTTATGCCCTGGGATGTCAAACCACCTTAGTAGGGCTGTATACAATTACAATTATTTTTCTCATCTTTCCTATTCCCTATTCCCTTAGCTTCTTATGACTATAACTTTGTTGTTTGTATCTCATGATTTCATTGCTTTTATTTAGTATCCCACTTTGATTTGTGTTGATTAATTATTTAGTATCCTATGACTATCACTGAGTGTTGTGTTTTATGATTTATGATGATTGTATTTTATGATTATGATCATGATTGATCACTTGTTGCTTGTATGTACATTGAGAGCTTATGCACGGGAGACAAATTCCTTGTGTGCCCAATCACACTTGGCCAATAAAAAGAAAAGAATTCTATATATTGTGAGTTTCTGTGTTTGCTAGCCACCCAGAATCATTTGTATGAGATGAACAGCTACAGTATATAAATCAAATAAATAAAACTTAAGGCAACAACAACTTGCTACTTGTCCAAGCCAAAGCTGATACCCCAATATCTGAAGCTATTAGCCAACCTATCTGGCATTCCCACAAAACCTAAGGTTTATAGGGTTTAAAAATAAGTCACACTATAAGAGGAACTCAGAGGAAATTCTTCAGTGTTGCGCCAAGCTTGGCAACCTGGAAAAGCGTGGAAAAAAATGTACAAGGGTGGAGGGATGTTATATTATATTGAATTAAGAAAATTTATAGGTTGTTTTGAGCTATACAGTCCTAAGGCCATCTAGGGTCCTTTTTTAAAAAAAATTGATTTATATGCCGCCCTTCTCCGGAGACTCAGGGCGGCTTACAATGTGTTAAGCAATAGCCTTCATACTTTTTGTATATATTTATACAAAGTCAGTTTATTGCCCCCACAATCTGGGTCCTCATTTACTTGACATCTGGATTTTTGCAGTCCAGATATGTGGGTCTAATTCCAAATATCTCTGGAGAGAGAGGGGGGAAGGGGGAGGGAAGGAGGGAGGGAGAGAGAGACACAAAGAGAGAGAGATATCAAAATTTAACATAGTAAAACCCTGAAGGTATCCAGCTATAACATGGCTGAGTTAATGTCCACTAAAAGGTCTACCATCTCTGCTATTTTCATCACATATTGAGAAAGCAGCTGCAGGTATTTTAACATTTCCCATCATAGCCTATGATTGATTTTTGTTTCTTTTCCAGTAAAAACATAAACCTTCAGGTAACACATTTTGTCTCTCTCAATCTTGAAGTGCAAAACTGAATTGCATCGTGATACCTCTGAATCTCAAACCTCCTATCTAAATCAGATGAGGAGTGATTTGCACTGGCTTAATTTTAATGTGGTTGAAGTAGGCTATAATCAAGCAATTAGCAGCTATGACCCTAATGTTTAATAGTACTTAAGAAAGCACAAAAGATACCTGAGTTACTCAGTTGATTTGTACATGACATCACACATGCACTTTTATATTCTTTTTTAAAATCCTTTTGAATCTGCAATCAAGATCTTCACCTGTCTCCTTTGCTTGCATATATTACATACCAAGCCCAATTCAGTAGCTGTTGATATGCTGATGATATGTTAACTGACAAAAGCAATTATGCTAATTTTTGCTGGCATGTTTTCAGTATGGAGAAAGGAATGTTGTTTCCAAACCCCCAAATGTTTATCCATTTTATATGGGGTACGATGTTACTGAATATGGAAACATGGATCACCTAATTTGGAACAGGTTTTGAAAAATATGAGAAGGTAACAATGTTGCTAATGAAAGTAAATTCAAGTTATGCTTCTGTGCACTTACTTCATTCCTTTTCCAAATATGGAGATTGTCATTGTTATGATACCCCTTTCTGTGGACCCTGCATTTATTTTCATGGTTCTGAGTTCAACCTGGTTTGAAGTCCCATGTGGAAGGTGTTCCCTAACTAAACTCATTTGTGACTCTTAGCAAGAGGTGAAGCAATGACAGACAATTGTGGCCCATATCTTATGGAAGAGCCTCTCCCTTAAGATCAGTCCTGATGATCTTCCATAAGTTCATAAAAACTGGGCTGTTCCAGAAAGCATTTGGGGAATGAGTGGCTTCAACCCATAGTTTTTTACTACATAAATATAGTCTTTGTTGGGCTTAAACTTATTTTTTTTTTACTTTGTGAATAATCAGGTGCCCATATAAATTCTGATGCTAAATAAATAAGCAGAAAGAGAAAATTAATATTGATGTGTCACAGGGGCTGTAGCCACTGCAGAGAGATTCTGGAGATGGTAATGACACCAGGGAGAGCAAAGATTGTTAGGAAGAATGAAAGACTACTTACATTGTAAGAGGCAAGAGGCAAGTTTGCTACCTTCTGCCCCACACGGCTTAGGAGGCAGCAGAACATCCTTAGAAGCAACAGCAGGAAGATACTAGAATTACTAGTAAAGAAATTCAGATGCTGGTCAGCTTTGCAGAATATTTTTATACCACCATCCTCACTTTGAAAGAGGCCAACTTTCCACAGACTTTCCATCAAATCAGTGGTAGGTTTCAAATTTTTTTATTACCGGTTCTGTGGGCATGGCTTGGTGCATGTGGCATGGCTTGGTGGGCATGGCTTGGTGGGCATGGCAGGGGAAGGATACCATAAAATCTCCATTCCCTCCCCTCTCCAGGGGAAGGTTACTGCAAAATCCCCATTTCCTCCCGATCAGCTGTGACTCGGGAGGCAGAGAATAGATGGGGACGGGCCAGTCAGAGGTGGTATTTACCGGTTCTCCGAACTACTCAAAATTTCTGCTACCGGTTCTCCAGAACTGGTCAGAACCTGCTGAAACCCACCATCAAATGTATGTATTCAATGAATTATAGGGCCACCCAACTCAAACAATTTGATTCTGAGAAGTGCACAACAAAACAAACAAACAAACAATGAATCAAAAGAACCGCATAGACATTAACATCATACCCACCATATAATAAGGGTATGACAAACTAAATCAAAACCAAAACAAACACAAATAATGAGACAAACAGACTCTTCCTACAAAATGAAATTGTTTGCTTCTATCTAGTTCACTTTACCTATATTCACCAGCCACAAAGAGAAGATTTGCACAAATGCAGGATCACAGAAATATTTTTCTGGCTTCATAACGACTGCAACAAAGTTCCTTGGTTCGATCTTCTCAGGGCTCCAATCCAGGTCCCTATAATGGGAGTTTCTCCAACCAGATTACCTTTCAGTGATCCCCTGTCAGCAACAATAATTTCTGTTACTTCCCTCTGCCGTATTGTCCCTGAGAACCTATTCTGACTTTGTTTTCCTTAAAGTGTTTTTTTTTTCTTTTTTTGTCTCTAAATGAAATCTGATTATCGGCTCCTGCATGTTTTTCTCACTCTCTGAACTGCAGCACTTTGAATTTGATTTAATCTCCGGGCCAGAACTCAATTGATTGTTGGACTCAGATATTTAAACAATCCTCATTGTTAATGATAGCCATTTCCATGGTTCTTAAACATAATACAATACAATAATTCAACAAAGTGTTTTAGGGTCCTATCTATATTGGCTGAAAACAAAATAGTAATAATTATCTAGATTTGTATGCAAGGTTGTGTGCGTATCCCACTGATAATACCTCTAAAGGTGACTGAGATTGATAATCTTACAGAATTTATGAAAAAATAACCCTATGGTCACATAAATACTTACCCTAAAAAGCCAGAAAGAAAGAAAATTATCACAGGAATATAGATGCATGTAAGAAGCCAGTTTTATGTTATTGCATAATAGTATTATCACTGAGCTAGGTAGCCTGATATTATTGATTGATCATCACTGATTCATAAAAGATCACAGTCAAAATTGTTTCTTGATATCCATTTTAAACTGAAAGTGGCAGGAATGAAAGTTAGATTTTGTATGCTCTTGGTCAAATCTCCACACTATATTTCCAGTGGAAACATGGAAGTCTGTTCTTTAGCAAATGCCAAAATGATTCAGCTGCACAAAATTCCATACTGGAGAATTCTTCATAATATGACAATCAGTTTTAGCACTGCTACCAAAGCATAGATGAATCCTTTCTTAACTACAGACTGTTTGCCAATGATACCAGCAGTGCCCATCATAATGATACTGCACAGAGGCACATTTACATGTTTGCATCCCAACACCTGACAGTAATGTATGCATTTGTGTGATGATATTCCATTAGTTGTTATTTGCCTTTTCTTGGCCTCCTGCAGATGCCCATGGCAATTTCCCTGCCCCATTCTTTAAAATGTCATCTATTTGGAAGAGCTTTTGAATGCACACTGAACATGGCAGAAGATACTGACTAATATGTGGGATCAAAAATGTGGAGGAGGGTGGTCCTTTTAGGCATATCCTATCTGAATAGTAAAAATCCAGACAACCAGAAAATGGCAGCAAATAATAATATGTTTTTCCTGTCATCTTTGTGGTCTTGTGGTCTTCCAAACTCTTGCAGTCCATGTATTATATGCCTAGATAATTTAAAATCTCATTAGTTGATTCTTTCTAAAGGTTTTCCAGTAAAAATTAATTATGGTAGGCTGCCACCAGTCAGGCTGAACCAACACTTCCTTTCTATTTAGCTGTGAGTTCTTAATTCCTCTGCCAAGGATTTTTCCCTTTAGCCTGGCTCTAAGAAAGATAGAAAGGACGGTGCTTTATATCTTCCTGCCCAAGGCTCAGAAATACAAAATTTAATAAAGTTTATGCCAGTTGTGAAACAGAAGAGACAGCTATGCAACTGTGCAATCATGCATACAGGAAATATTTTAATGACATTTTTTTTAAAGAAAATAACTAAAACCAAGTATGGGAAGAAAAAACATGGTGCAAAAAATGCATGTTGAAGTCACTTCCTTCTTCCCTGTTTTAAAGGACCCATTGTTCTGCCCCAGCTATGGAACTCAAGAAATGTAACACACACAAAACTCCGAACAACTCCATTTACTGCAAACACAATCTTTTTTCAAATGCAGGCTATTACTAAAAATGTTCTTAACAGCCTGCCGGAAATTCCAAAGATTAGATAAAGGCTTACGATAGTTGACAATTAGCCCAGAAACCAGGTTTGCAAGGAAAATTCACTCTGAAATGCTCCATGAACGACCGGACAAATACACGTTGTTTCCTGCAATGTTTGCCAACTGTGTGCAAACTTAAATAGGCTAAGGGAGTGACTAATTAGCCCCAAGCCTTACTCTCGAGGACACCTCCTCCTGAATAACCACTCCTGCCTTTTGGCAGCACTGCGTGCTCGTGAATTGAGAAGAGGCTCCTCCACTTCACTCTCTTCACTTGAAGGAGTCTCTAGAGGATCTGAAGGCCCTGGCTGAATCTCTGCCTCTGGCACCACATCTTCTTCAGCCTCCTCGCTGCCCGACACGAGCCCCGGCTGCACAGGCTGCTGGCGCGACACCACTCCAGCCTCCTTGTTATCGGGATCAGCCACAATCCACGCAGGCCGCTGGCGGGCCACAACACCAATCAACCATGAAGGGTGATACTATCACTACTGTCAAAATGGAAAATGTTGAACTTTTGATGGTGGAGATATTGTTTCTTGCTTTGTCCAGTTAAACCAAGTGCTTCATTTCTGGTGTACTGGGGGAAGTCCCAACTCAGAATTATTTGTTTATTCATTTTATTTATCCCTCTCAGTTCTGGTCAGACCAGACCATAGCAGCAACAGTACTGCTTGTTATAGATCAATACCATAAGCAAAATCTTAACCATCCTGAAATGCTCTAAAACATTATAACAAATCATAAAGAACAATGAAGAAATGTAATTCCAGTCATAAAATGGTAAAATGGCAATATTAGCCGAAATTGTTACTGGGAAAAGCTTGATTATAAAAATAAAATGTTAATGACTTCTTTAAAATACCCAAAGAAGAACCAGATCAGGCATCAAATGGGAGGAAATTCCATAAAGCTAGTACCACCTCCAAGAGAACTTTTCTCTGAGTCATTTCTGAACCATCCCCATTTTGGACCAGCACTTGCATTAAATTCCTAAACAACAACTGGCTCACAAAATACAGGGGAAGCAATTTCTTCAAACAATAAGTCCCAGACCATTTATAAAGGAATATATCAAGATAAACACCTTGACTTTAATCCAGAAAATTGTGAACGCTAGTGCAGCATTGCCAAAGCTGGCAATATATATCCGTTGGGAAAGAGCTAAGAGAAAGCTGGCACTGGCATTCTGGAGCTGATGTGGTTTCCAGGTTTCCTTCAAGGACATCCCCACATTAGAACAAATTACAATAATCTATTCAACATTTAATTTAGATGAAGACATATAGACAAAGGTGGCCAGGTTGAACTTTTGTACTTTTGCTTTTTCATTTTATTTCTTTTCTGTTCTACTGTAAGGATATGATTTTTTTTCTAAATAATCTTGGAGGTTGTCCACTATTTTGCTAACGAGTAATTTAAACATTGTAGGCAAACATGTTATTGGCCTACAGTTTCCTGATGTTGTTCCTTTCATTGAGTCTTTTTTTGAGTCAAATAAGTTTTTCTGTTTATTAACAAGTTGCTGATGTTAAATTACCAGTAGTATGCAATGCTTCATTAAGCTGTTTAGCTATAATTGGATGTAAGCTAGTCAGATATTTGAGCCGAAAGCCATGCAATTGATCATTTCCAGGAGATGTCCAGTTTTTAATTGTTTTGACTCAGTTTTTAACCATTTCTTTTAAGCATTCTGCTATTATTTGTTCCTCCATTTGATTTTTACTAATTACATCTTTAGATTCTTTTATCCATCCAGCATTTTTATTATAGTCTTTTTTTAAATTTCCAGTTGATCTTTCCAAACTGGATCATTTCCTTTTGGTTTGGTTTTTCATTTGCAGAATTTCTATTGCCTTTTATATTTTGGTGGAATCACTTCTTGTCTGATTAAAATAGCTGACTTTTCTTAAATTGGGTGATTTGTGCCTCAAATAATTCAGTTTTCCCAGCTATTACTGTTATTTGTTGCTTTATGATTTCCAAAGCTTCTTTGCTAGTTCTGGTGCTAAACCAATATTTTTTTATTAGGCTTGCCTTGATCCTTAGAGTCTTCAATGTTTGCTCTTTCGTGTTTTTAAATTATTTGCAACTGATCTTAATTTCTTTACCTCGGCTTCCAGTCTGATCATCCACTTTGAGATTGAATATGATTTTGCATTTGGTTTTCTAATTTTGATATTCAGTTCTTCTGTGACCACCACTGCTGCACTATAGCTGATTGATCAAGCTAATTAGTCTTTTTGATAGATGATATTTTAATCCTTTCAGCATCTTAATCATATCTCTCATTACAGGTGCCAGATCTTTTTTTGGGATATTATTTTCAGTGCTGGCAATCTTTGCCTTACTACTGGTAATTCAACATACACATAATTTTGTCTATTACATCTCCTTGCCAAGGTGTCGATTTATAGATTGTTTCAGTGCTGACTTATATTGGTTCTGTTGTTATTTTTTCCTTTAAGTTATCCTTTATGTACTTCATATTAGTTGTTTCTTTGAAATTTCCAACTGTTAGCTTTTAGAAGACTTTCTTCTACTATTCTACTTTTGTTTTTGGGTTTTCCATTTTCACAATTTTTCTAAATCTCTTCCAGCTCTGCCTCCGGAATATTTTATTTCGCTGATAAGTCTCCTTTGATTTGCTAATTGTTCAGTGATAGTTGAATCTGGACAAATTCCTTTTCACAGTTCAAACATTCGCTTTATGTAAACCTGCTTTGTTGGTTCTGATTTATTATGTCATAATGACACAATTTTCAAACATAATATACTTCTGTCCTTGTTTGTGGTTGTTGTTCTTCAATAATACATAGCTAAGCCCTAGTTGCCCACTTGTTGACAAGGAACTCTTAACATGACCTGGGTGACCATCAATCTAGTATAGAATTCTTTTTCTGTTTTTTCAGCATAGTAAATGGGTTGACAGATACATTTATTTTATCTCTTCTGCTAAGACCTGTCAGTGACTGTTCTGATAGTATACACTACTGCCAACATAGCTCTTACTGCCATCAGAGCACCACAGGAGGGTATCCATGGATGGGAATAATTAGTATTATTGTGGCCGATTGCATAGTCAGCCAGATTTTAGAGTGGTTTTGGCATTTTGTCTTCCTATTGTCCTTCCCAAGGACCTGGAATAAGCAGATGTTGTTTGATGATGTTAAAGGTATCATCACAGGATGTATAATAAGCTGTCCCAAGTAAAGCTGCCTTTTGCAATTGACTGATGGTGATTTTATCAATGCCAATAGTGTTCAAGTGCTGCTTCAGATGTTTTGGGATTGGATCCCAGACACCTATTATTATTGGTGCTATCTTTGTTTTCTTTTGTTACAGACATTCTACTTCTACAGTATTTGCAAGTCTTTGTATTTTGCTTCCCCCCCCCTTATTATTATTATTATCAAACAATTATTTTTTACACAATGGCGTAGCTGCTAAAAATTTGAGTGTACCTTTATTGCTCAATTATACATTCATTAGGAAGTAAGCTAATTCTCTGATTAGCTTAGTTAGGCCCATGATATCATGGATAGAATATCTTGCCTCACTAGGCAAGAGAATAGTCAGTCTTCTCCAGGAAGTTGACTTTCATTTATTTTTCATATCCTATAAAACTATGAAGTGATACAGTGGTGAGATTCAAAAATTTTTTACTACCGGTTCTCTGGGTGTGGCTTGGTGGGCGTGGCATTGTTTGGTGGGTGTGGCTTGGTGGGCATGGCAGGGGAAGAATACTGTAAAATCTCCATTCCCTCCCCACACCCTGGGAAGGTTACTGCAAAATTCCCATTTCCTCCCAATCAACTGGGACTTGGGAGGCAGAGAATAGATGGGGCCGGGGCCAGTCAGAGGTGATATTTACCGGTTCTCTGAACTACTCAAAATTTCCACTACCGGTTCTCCAGAACTGGTCAGAACCTGCTGAATACCACCTCTGGTTCATATATTGTACTATCCATAAGGTAGCAGTCAGTGACATAATTGTGGTTTTAAATGCACTTTAATGTTTTAGGTAGCTATGTGGGAAGAAATACCGCCATGCTTTTAAGAAAAGCAGGCGGACCCTCAGACATGAAGTGATAGGAAGTCAAGTAAATAGCGGATGAGTGGGTGGGCATATCTAACGTTCAAGCAATATATAACATTCAAGGATATATTAGCCTAAATAAATAAAACAAACCGCTCAAAACATCCTTTCTACAAAGAACTTTGAACAGGTGCTGAAACCCAATATCTTTGTAAAGCATGTAAGAAGTAATTAATTTAGCTAGACTGAATGTATTGATTTTATTTAAAATTCTGAGTAGCGATTCCTATCCTCCCTTGTTTTTTCCCCCTCTATTTTTCTACTGCTTGTTTTTTCTCTATTTCTCTTTTCTAAATATATCTAAATATTTGACTGCACTACTTTTTTTTTGAAACTTCTTAAATCTTCCTCATATGTAAATTTGCATGGTTCTACAGCCCTTTGCATTTCAACTCACAATGGTAGTTTATTGATGGTTTTACACAGGAAGATCCAAAACACTTGCCAGTCTATTCTTTCAAGGGATGGACCCGAAAGCGAAATACCTTAATAGAAAGATAACAACTCCCTAGCTGAATTGATAAGGGGGTCAAGAGGTTCATCCGGACTAGTGGCAATCTTTCCTATTTTACTAGGGAGCGGTTAGAAGAGAGTTCTTATAGAGTTGTTAGTGAAGTTGTCGATTACATTAGTTACACTACTTTGAAACAGTGGTTACAACATTAAGACATAATGTGGTATACTGTGCCTTTCAACTTTTCTTCATATGTTTTGAGTTTAGTATTTAACAGAATAACAGAATTGGAAGAGATCTTGGAGGTCTCTTCTAGTCCAAGCAGGAGACCCTGTACCATTTCAGACAAATAGTGGACCTAACATGCTAAAATTGTGTTGCAAAGCATGGCAAAACTGTAGACAAAACACCTGAAAAAAGAGAAGCAATTGCATTGCCAAAAAATTAGGAAGAGGAAAAAGATATGGGGAAGAGATTGAGCACAGAAAGCTGCATGAACTCAGTTACAGTGGCAATGCATGCAGCACTGGGAGACTTGAAAGAATAGGTTAGGGCAGGGGTCAGCAACCTGCAGCTCTGGAGCTGCATGTGGCTCTTTCACCCCTCTGCTGCAGCTCCGTATCACTCAAAATATGCATCACAACTGCCAACGTATGACACCTGCCCGCCCACGATTTATTGAGGTTATCGGTACGGGAAGGGTTTTGTGGCTCCCGGTGTTTTCTTTTCTGTGGGAAACAGGTCCAAATGGCTCTTTGAGTGTTTAAGGTTGCAGACGCCTGGGTTGGGGTTATATCATGGAGAAAATCTATCTACATGTTTGCTAGGAGTCAAAAATAATTTGATTGCACACAATTAATCACTCAAAAAGGCATGGTCCTTTGACATAATAAAATTAAGTTATTATTTTCATAGGCTTCTTATTCCTTTGGTTAACTGTTCAGCTGTTTCAAAATCTATCTCCCAGCCCCTCCCTACAGAAGTACCACTGCAGTGGTATAATTGTTGTTTGTTTGTTTGTTTTCTGCCAAAGATTTTCTTTAAAAACTAACTGTAGCAGTGGTTTGACTTCGGCAGCTTTCTTGATTTTCATCTCCCACTTAACTGCCTTTGTACTTTACCTATTACAATGCCTTGTCTGAGGCATTAAGGAAGTCTATAGGAGATGCAAAGAGTGTTTGAAGGCAGCCAGGAAAAATAAATACATTCATTTGGGAGCTGCTGTGAGAGCCACACAAGGAAGGACAAATGGGGGTTAAGTTAATAGGTTTGCGCTTCTGCCCTTTCTTTCCTGTAAAAGCTACATTCCATGTATCAATAAGGGCATGACAAATGGAAAGGAGGTCAGCCCCCTTGGTCTGATTGAATTCAAGCACAGCTCCTGAAGCATTCATGTACAAAAGGTTCACCCCAGTTTCAATATTATTATTTCATTAACGTGCAATGGGTTTCAATGGGAATGAGTTGATCACTCAGTTTCTTCTTGGTCCAGTCCAATGCCATGCACATTCCCGGGGGGGGGGGGAACCCACTCATTTCAGTTATATTGGCATTCAGATAGGTTCATGCTGGACCACATTCTAAAAAGTGTATCATTTTGAGTGAGATTTAAAAAGCTCAGTTAGCTGATATCAACTGATCTCAAAAAGATAAACAGGCCCAGATCTGGTTTGTTTGAGGACAGGACATAAGACATTTCTGGGCTGCATTGAAATGGGGTGTGGGGCAGTGGTGAAATGTAAAATTTGGTACTACCAGTTCTGTGGGTGTGGCTTGGTAGGGGGTAATGTGACTGGGTGGGTGTGGCCAACTTTTTTTTTTTACTTTTAAAAGCATTTTTTCTACAACCTCTTTGACTGAAAAAAAAAATGCTTTTAAAAGGCTCTGACGATCCCAGCTGAGTTGCCTGATCGTCAGAGGCTTTTGTTTTCTTTTAAAAGCATTTTTTCGGCCGAAGAGGTTGTAGAAAAAATGCTTTTAAAAGTTAAAAAAAAACCCTCTGATGATCGCGCGGCTCAGCTGGGCATGGGGGGGGGAGGGATTTTTGCTACCGGTTCTCTGAACTACCCACTGCGAGGCGATCCGGTCAGAACCAGGAGCATTTCACGCCTGGTGTGGGGTACAGAAAAACAGGCAAAAGTAAATCATTTTATACTGCTGCCAAGAAGACTGTAGGGACTTGTCTATGACAGGGATCCCCAACTCCTGGGCTGTGGGCCACTACCAGGCCTTGAGCCATTTGGAACCGGGCCACAGAAGTGTGGGTGAGCACACATCCCCACTTGCACGAGCAGTGGGCAAGCGCATGTGTGCACATTCCATTTGCATGAGCGGTGGATGAGCTTGCCCTTTGTTGTGCAACTGGAGCTGTAAGCACCCATGTGCCTGCTTGCCCACAACTCGCACCTAACCATTCCCTCTCCCACCCCTGCTGGTCTGCAAAGCCGGAAAGGTTGGGGAACTCTGGTCTAGAGTTGAGCTCAACTCAAAGGAGCTTGACTGGAAATGAGCTTAGTTCTTGGTGCTGTCTGAGCTTGGTTGTTTTCTTGCAGACGTTTCATTATCCAAACTAGCTAATATCATCAGTGCTAGTAAGGAGTGCTGTTTGATGTCAGTTTATATACTAGTCAGTGTTGGTGGGGGCGGTCTTAGGGATTCTTTGAATAGGCTGTTTGCTGTTGGCTTCCTTGGCAGTTTCTTGTTTGGGGTATTGTTTACTTGATTGCTGGTCTGATGTTAACCTTGAAGTTAATCTATGCTGAGCTGGGTGCTGAATGCTGGTGGAGAGTGCTTGGGTCTTTTTGGGCTGGGTGATAGTCTCTTTTGCATAGTCTATAGATATTGTTAATGTCTATGTGTCTGTTGATGGCTGATTTGTCAGCGTGCCAGACAACAGTCAAGTAAATAATACCCCAATCAAGAAGCTGTCAAAGAAGGTAACAGCAAACAGCCTGATCGAAGAATATCTAAGATCGCCGCCACCAACACTGACAGGCAAGCCACTAGAATATTACTAGCACTGATGAGGTTACCTAGTTTGGGTAATGAAATGTCTTGCAAGAAAACAAACAAGCTCAGAGAGCACCAAGGACTCTCCATGTCCATGTAGCTGAGCTACAAATATTCTCTTTTATTAATGAACTTAGTTTCTGCTGCTGCTACTGTTAAATGGAGAGGTAATGTTGGGGCCCCATTTCACAAAGCATTTCATATTTCATGAAAAGAGGCAGTAAAATGAGTTCCTTTGATATTTTTCTCACCCCTTTAGGTGGGGCTATTCAGAAGGAGACATATTGGTAAAATAGACAGATAGGAAAGACAGACTTCCAGATGACCTTCCCTCCCATAGATAATTATCATCTAATATCATGAATTCTATAGAATAATACCCATTACTATTGCAATTGGATGCCAAATAGAGATGCATTTTAATGCAGATGGTATTGATGGCCCAAATAATGGCACCAGGTTTCTTTTTCCCTGGTCTCAGGCAAAGGAATCCTGGTGAACATATCAAGGAACCCAAAATACTAGAAAAAAAGTGGGAAGCATTGAATTTTCACAAATCCTCTTTCACAAATTTTCACAATCTTCTTCTCCGAGAATATTGTACTGCAAACTGGGGCATACCAAACATTTTGCTAGACCGATTCTCAAATACAGCTCATCTGCCTGGAACCCGTGCTATATATCGGACATTAATACAATTGAGCAAGTCCAGAGGTATTTCACGAGAAGAGTACTCCATTCCTTTGCTCACAACAGAATACCTTATGCCACCAGGCTTGAAATTTTGGGCTTAGACAATTTAGAACTATGACGCTTTTGGTCTGACCTAAGCATAGTACATAAAATTATCTGCTATAACATCCTACGTGTCAATGACTACTTCAGCTTCAACCGCAATAATACATAAGTGCAGGGCCGGATTTAGATGAAAAGAGGCCCTAGGCTATTCCACTTATGAGGCCCTTTCACCTCCCATTTTTAAGTTTGTAAATTACATGAGAGATAATAAAAGGCCCCTCTTGATCTTGAGGCCCTAGGCTGAAGCCTAGTTAGCCTAAAGGAAAATCCAGCCCTGCATAAGTGCATAATAGATACAAATGTAAGGTAAACTAATTCAAATTTGATTGCAGAAAATACGACTTCAGCAACAGAGTAGGCAATGCCTGGAATGCACTACCTGACTCTGTGGTTACATCCCCAAACCCCCATAACTTTAACCTTAGACGGTATACTGTTGACCTCACCCCATTCCTAAGAGGTCTGAAACAGTGGTGGGTTGCCCCCGGTTTTGACCGGTTCTATAGAACTGGTAGTGAAACTGGCAGGAGGCTCCGCCCACCGACCGTGATGTCATCAGGAAGCTTCTGCGCATGCGCACATGACCCCATTGCGAACTGGTAGTAAAGGTAAGTAGAACCCACCCCTGGTTTGTAAGGGGCGTGGATAAGTACACCTACGTGCCTACCATCCCTGTCCTACTGTCCCCATTTATTCATATCCGTTTCCTGTATTCATAGTCATGTTTATACTTATATCTGTTATCTTATACATATTTGACAAATAAAAATAAAATCCGTAGACACTGAACCCAGGCTTCTTCAAGCTGCCCACCCATAAAGGCTATGAAAAAAGAGCTGTTTCTTCCCTTCTATAGACAGATAAACATCTTCCATCACTGTATTTACTTGCTTTTTCAGGGACAGTGAGCATGACCCTTGTAAGAGATCGCAAGCAGCCAGACAGCTTGGAAGTATCAGTTGTCTGTTCCCTTGCCAAAGTAGACAAATTACAGTGCACAGAAAGTTGTTTATATTTATTTTCCTACCACTTATTATTCAATTTCTCAGAAAGGAAGCTGGTTTAGAAACTTATTCTAAAGGGAAAGAAAAAGTTGATGAAGTTCTCAGAAATGAAGCGTGGTATGCTTCATGTGAATATCTCATCTTTCTCTGTATTACCATCCTTCCATCAGTCTGTAGTCACTTTGAAGTCCCAGCTTTTTCAATAATAGTGCTATTTTCATCATTAAAAAAGTGTGATGTTTTTGAGAAATCATTTTTCCCTGGGGAAATTCATAGACCTTGGCCATCCAACTTCTCTGCCCAGATTTACTGGAGAATATTAAAAGCAGGGGTGGGTTCTACTTCAGTAGTGGGTTGCCCCTGGTTTGGACTGGTTCGCAAGAACTGGTAGTAAAACTGGCGGGAGGTTCCACCCACTGACCTGGATGTCATCATAGGTGATCTGCACATGTGCAGGGTAGAACCCACCCCTGTTCTCCTTACCTTTACTCCAGTTCACATTGTGCCTGCGCTCTTCTGCGCATGTGCAGATCACCTATGATGACGTCCGGGTCAGTGGGCGGAGCCTCTTGCCAGTTTTACTACTGGTTCTTGAGAACCGGTCCAAACCAGGGGCAACCCACCACTGATCAAAAGGTCAGGTGTGTCCATCTTTACAAGAAGACCTTCATGTAAAGCAGTGGAAAGTGGTCTGTCATTTTTCCTGAGGCCAGAGCCTTCAGCCTGCATGTTTGGCTTCCATTCTGATCAGTGATTGAGGGCTTTGCAACAAGAGATATCACCTATGGATGCACCTTCCCAGAATTCACCCATATTAGGAGACATGAATTAAAAAGGTGGACCAAGTTTGCAAAGTTTATCAGAGACTTAATAGATCTTGTTTAGTTCTTACTTTGCAATATTTAAATATGAAAAATGCTGCCACCACAATTCAGCATTTCTGATTGAATTTCAGTTGGGTAATTCTGAGGGTCCAAGAGTTGTAACTATGTAATTCCATCTTTATGGACCTCCAACCTCTGCCTAAACCATGCTTTGCTACTGATCTGAGGAGGGCAGGAGATTACTTCCTCTAGTGCTGAAGTCAATGAAATCCATCATGAATTTCTCCACATTTGGGAAATGAGTACAAGTTGCCAAAATGGAATCTGTCATGGCACAAATGGATATATCATTCAGAGTGACCTATCAGTCATTTTGAAACATTCCTAGATGCAAAAAATAAAAAAATCCAATGTCTGTTAAAGTAGTAAATTTAGACAGAGAAACAAATAACACAACAAATAGCAATGTGTATCCACTGGGATCTATCTCTGTGTGTTTGTGTGTAAAAGAGAGATCTTTAAGAGAAGATAGCAAGTTTTAATTACTTATGTATTATGTATGTATTATGTATTGTATTAGATTTATTGTTGGTAGGGATACTGGTGGAGATTTTCACAGAACATTCTAATATTTGAGTGCTCAGTGTCATATAGACACCTGCTGATTTAAACTGAAATGTTCAGCTCTACTTGAATGGAAAATGATCTCCATCTGAAAACTCTGCCCCACTGCCCTGTCCATTTGGCTATTTTTCTGTGCTGCACGTCAATTCTTTTGACAGTTTGACATCTAATCACAGTCCTGAGAATCCATTTTGCTTCTCAGGTGTCATTTGCCAACCTGCCCATTGCTGCTGTAGGGAAAGATGTCAACGGACAAGAGGTCAGCTTACTTGAATCTTAACCTCTCTCCCCAAAGTTTTCTAGCCAATGAATTTCTCCAGTTCATCTTCCCAGTCCTGCCAATCTTATTTTTACCTACTGGATGCTTAGACAAAGGAGTAGAAGTCTGAAATCAAGAGGATATTACTGTCTCACTTTCCTTCTACATTGCTTGTTTCCATGGTTTCTTCTTTGTCAATAACTCTAAATCTGTAGAAGCTTGAGAAGGTTTGTTCCTGCATACTGTAAGGTCAACAGCTTCATTCTTTGCATGGGTTTCAACACACTTTTAGGTTCAAGATAGTGTATATATTGAAATATCCATCATCACCTCCTGGGCTGGTGGAGGTCATGACATAAAATAATAGCTCTATCTCTTTAGTCGGAGAGATCAAATAAGGAAGGTGTACACCATTCAATAGGTCAAGGATAAACTTTGGTTTTAAAAGTTTATAACGCTGTATAACGAGTTTGAGGCCAAGGTCCTTTTATCTTTGAGCTTTGCATTGGGTGGACTACATTTCCCAAGATCTGAGCCAGGACAAAACCTTGATTCAATTCAATTCAAACAAAACATAAATTCAACTAAACTCAGTTAATGTGATTATTGTCCATATACTATTGATTTCTCTTTTATGTGAATTTATAGTTATAATTTGGCACTAACTTTAGGAAGCCCTCTGGGTTTTTTTTAATATAAATCTTGACGAATCCAAAGATTGGTTCTGCACAGAAATGACACCACCCCAATTCTGGGGCCACATTTTTCTGTGGCTCAAAGATGCATCGATCTATAACATATACATCGAATTGTTATCACTCCTTTATTAAGACAATGCCATCCTTGGGAAGAATATTTCTATTTCACTAGAGGAAACATGACTGAGATACAATTTCCTGCTTCTAAATTGCGTCCTATTTAAAATAAATAAAGCTACCTTATGACCAAGTTGTAATCTTAACTGAAAATTAGATATATTATGATATTGATCTTTTGAAGCAACTTTGTAGTGTCTAGGTGCTAATATTTCTGGCTGGGAAGGTAAAAGATAGGAATATTGGGAGTTTTGGAAGCTGGTATGTATTTTCTTTTGATCATTCTCTTAGTACTCTGGTATGACAAAAAAGCAGCTTTTTTGTCATAAGCAGGAGGTGTCTTTATTCCCTCTGTTGTTTTTTTGTTAGCTTCCCAGCCACTTTCTAGTTACTGGATAGGAGACACTAGAAGACTTTAAAATCTTTTTGCAGCTGGAATGTTTTTCATTCCTTTTAATAGGAGCGTGCTTATAAGTCCTAGGGAAGAAAGGAAGGAAAGCCCAACAGGGACCAGGGCAAAGAAGTCTTAATTGTCAGTTTGCTGTTTCCTGCAATGAAATATTTATTGGAGGTCAGGAAGCTCCTGTCATCCACTCAGTGTAGATTCTAGAATTTGGCATTAATTATTTTGTAGCACAGTAGTCAAACCTTGGGCCAGGTTTGACAGCAAGTAAATGATCTACACATATATACTTATTTTCCCTTCCTTGATGCTAGTTTCTGGGAAATACATTTGACATTCTAATCACATTGCCATTTGGGGAATTAAGCACAAATGTATCAAAAAAAACCTTTTTGATACCATTGTGGAACAGCTTTTGTCAGTAGCTGTATGACATAAAGCTTTTGGGTGTTATAAGGCGATGGATTAGAAAGCATAGCAAGTCTTGCTGTACTAGTCGTAGAAGGATGCACAGCACAGGCTGATTGATTTAGCCAAAACACTTCAAAACAAATTACCAGTATATTGTCAAAATGAAATATTAAAGCTTCTTCAGATAGTCAATAGGAAACCAACCAAGATCCAGATCCAGGACCTCATCTCTTCTATACAGGTAGTCCTCAATTTACAACAGTTAATTTAGTGACCGTCTGAAATTACAACAGCACTGAATTTAGATTTAGATTTAGATTTTATTTGATTTTTATATTGCCCTTCTCCAGCAGGACTCAGGGTGGTGAACAACCGAGATAAAACAAAGCATACAAAATTTAAAAGACAATTTAAAAAATAATTAAATAATTTCGGCCCACAAGTTAAAACAACCCAGTTAAAACCAATTTCCAATTAAAACTGAAACGGATGGAATCAAGCCAGCCCGGCTAGATGAAATAAATGCGTTTTCAGGGCTCGACGAAAAGTCTGGAGGTCTGGTATCGTGCGTATATCTGGGGGTAGGTCGTTCCAGAGGGCGGGTGCCACCACAGAGAAGGCTTTCCCCCTGGGGGTCGCCAGCCAACATTGTCTGGTGGACGGCACCCTGAGGAGGCCCTCTCTGTGCGAGCGTACTGGCCAGTGGGAGGCTATTGGTGGCAGAAGGCAGTCTCGTAGATACCCCGGCCCTAAGTCATGGAGCGCTTTAAAGGTGGTCACCAACACCTTGAAGCACACCTGGAAGACCACTGGGAGCCAGTGCAGCTCGCACAGGAGAGGTGTCACATGGGAGCGCCCCGTTGCTCCCATAATCCCCCACACGGCTGCATTCTGGACCAGCTGGAGCCTCCGGATGCACCCCAAGGGGAGCCCCATGTAGAGAGCATTGCAGTAGTCCAGGCGGGAAGTGACAAGTGCCTGAGTGACCATGCGTATGGAGTCCCGATCCAGAAAGGGATGCAACTGGAATATCAGGTGGACCTGATAAAAAGCCCCCCTGGCCATGGCCGTCATATGCTCTTCTAAAGACAGCCTTGCATCCAGGAGGATGCCCAAGTTGTGAGCCCTCTCCGTGTGGGCCAGTGATTCGCCCCCAATAACCAGCGATGGTACCAGCTGGCTATATTGGGACGCTAGAAGCCACAGCCACTCAGTCTTGGAAGGGTTGAGTCAGAGCCTGTTTCTCCCCATCCAGGCCCGCACGGCCTCCAGGCACCGGGACATCACTTCAAGGTCATCTTTGGGGTGGCCTGGGGTGGAGATGTACAGCTGGGTGTCATCAGCGTACTGATGGAACTCCACCCCAAAGCCATGGATGATCTCGCCCAGCGGCTTTACATAAATGTTGAACAGGAGGGGCGAGAAGACTGACCCTTGCGGTACCCACAAACAAGGCGCCTCAGGGTCGACCACTGCCCCCCTGCCAACACAGATTGCGACCGGTCAGAGAGGCAGGAGGAGAACCACTGCAAAACGGTGCCCCCCAACCCCAACCCCTCCAACCGGTGCAACATGATACCATGGTCGATGGTATCAAAAGCTGCTGAGAGATCTAATAGGACCAGGATAGAGGAGCAACCCCTATCCCGAGCCCTCCAGAGATCATCCACCAATGTGACCAATGCCGTTTCCATGCTGTGCCCAGGCCTGAAGCCGGACTGGAGCAGATCTAGATAGACAGCTTCATCCAGGTACTGTGGAAGCTGCCATGCCACCACACTCTCAACAACCTTCGCAATAAAACGAAGGTTGGAGACTGGACGATAGTTAGCCAAAACAGCTGGATCCAGAGAGGCCTTCTTGAGGAGGGGCCTCACCACCGCTTCTTTCAAAGCAGCCAGCAGGACACCCTCACTCAAAGAAGTGAAGCATCAATAATCCTTTGGAGCCAGCCTCGTGTAACATCCCGGGAAGCCAGCACCAACCAGGAGGGACACAGGTCCAATAAACATGTGGTCATGTTCAGCCATCCCAGAATCCTGTCCACGTCCTCAGGAGCCACAGGATCAAACTCCTCCCAGATAACTCTCTCAAGACCTGCCTCAATCATCTCATCAGGACTTACCCAGTCAGAGGCCAGATCTTCCCGAATCTGAGTGATTTTGTCATACAGATACTGCACAAAATCCTCAGCTCGACCCTGCAAAGGGTCATCCCATGCTCCTGGATGGAGGAGGGAGTGGGTCACCCGAAACAGGGTGGCTAGGCGATTATCTGATGATGCAATAAGAGCGGAAAACTAGCTAGATTTTGCCGCTTTTATCGCCACAAGGTAGGTCTTAATATGAGACCTCACCAGTGTTCGGTCAGATTCGGAAGGGCTGGTCCTCCAACCGCTCTCCAGGCATCTTTTCCAGCCCTTCATCTCTCTCAGCTCCTCGGAGAACCAAGGAGCTAGGTGAGTTAGGTGCCGGGTCAGAGGCCCGCAAAGGCACGATGCGGTCCAAGGCCCCGGCAGCCGCACTGTCCCAGGCAGCCACCAAGTCCTCAGCTGAGTCATGAGCCAGAATCTCAGGAATTGGCCCAAGCTCCATCTGGAACCTATTAGGATCCATCAGGTGCCTGGGGCGGAACCACCTAGTTAGTTCTGCCTCCTAGTGGCGGGGTGTAGCGGTTAGAAAGTCTAGTCGAAGGAGCGAGTGGTCAGACCATGACAAGGGTTCGATGACTATATCCCCTATATCAAGGCCACTCAACCACTGACCAGAGAATAAAGTGATTTAGGTCTATTTTTCACACTTACAACCATTGCAACAGCTTCATGGTCACGTGATCAAAACTCTGACACTTGGCAACTGACTCATCTTTATGACAGTTGCAGGGCCCTTTTTCAATCTTTTGACAGGCAACAGGAAAGGCAAATTAATTTAACAACTGTGTTACTAATTTAACAACTGCAGTGGTTCACTTAACAACTGCAGTAAGAGTGGTCATAAAATGGGGCTGTTGAGGGTAAAACTGCCCTCTGCAAAGTGGTGCAATGGACCAGACAGCGAATAGATACGTTGCTTAGCAAAAACACACAGACACTCACAGACTCTGAACGTTTAAAGAAAAATAAACAGTCTTTACTTGTAGTGTAAAAAACAAATTTGGTTTCTCAAAACAAAGATAACACTTCTTCAAATAATCACGGTTCAACACAAAAACATAGTTGCTTACAATTCCAGTTCTCTTCAGTAACACCGACACAGACACAGTTCCTTTCAGCTAGTTCAATCTTCTAATAGCAGGAGCAGAAGTGAATGAACTTCCTGCCTTCTTTTATGTCCGCTTAGCACAGCCAATTAGTATCATCTCGTAGCAGTTAAAGTTACAGAACATAGTTTTCTCTATATTATCTACCCAACCGTAAGATAAACATCCAACAGGGGCAAACTCGGTTAACCAATGTTTCATTTAGCAACAGAAATTTTGGGCTCAATTGTGGTTGTAAATTGAGGACTACCCATACTTGATCTTCTTATACCAATAAGAAAAGTTGAAGCAATAGCTGTAATTTTATTTGGCTGGATATGGTTACCATCCTCATGGAATCAGCAATCTTGACAGTGGATGTTCTCCATTCCACAAAGTGAAAATCTAATCCATTTTTCCAAATGTACATTTTTTTCTTTCTCGAAGAAGTTAGCCCACAGCAGATATCCACTCTCTTGGTACTCTCCATATTTGCTAGACCTTCATAAATCCTGTTCTTCAAAAATAGTGGGAGTTGAGGCCCAAGAGACCTGGAATCCATCAAATTGGGGTAAGATGCTTGAGTGTATTGCATGTCTGTGAGCTTTCATAATGAAAACAACTATGTTATGGATAATCTGCTGATGAGACTTACTTCAAACAAGCCCCAAATAAATTTCAGTTGAGCAAGAACTCAAAATATTCTAGTGTAAATGCATCTTCATGATATAAAGTAAGGATTTCTGAGACTGCATTTTCTGAGATCCATGAATATATTTACTAAAGATATTGAACAAATGCATGGATCATACAGTTTAATTGTGTTCTGAAATCCCAGTGGATGAATATTTTTGATTCAAATTAAAATAATGTCAAATACAGCATTTTCATCCAAGAGCCACTTAACAGTCCTGATAGTGTTTATCAAATACGTTTTATTTGTACACACAAAAGACCAATTTGCTATGCATTCTATTCTCTACAAAGCTGATTAATTAATAGAATTCTAAAATGGTCCATTTTAAACATATCTAGAGGATGATTTATTGCTTTTTTTTCCCTACGAGCCAAAATTTGCTTCACAATATTTTTCTAAGATTTATTTTAATAAATGACTTAATATCAGATACTCCCACATGTTTTCTTTTTTATCCACAATTACATTTACACCTTCAGAGTTCTTGAAAAGTTTTGTAGGTTATTTTTTCCTTCTGTGTACAATATCACTAAAAGACAGCCATCTTGATATTTATGCTGCCCTATCAAACCAGTTGCCCCATTTAACACATTCATTTAATGGGAGATTGTATAAGTCATTCCAAGAAAATATAAATCATTGTGATTGTTAGGGGATTATAAGAACTCAGACATGCCATGTGATTTGTGGTACGGCATAAGATGATCCTGGGCTAGATAAACGTACAAAATAAATTGTTTTAATATGCAGCAGAGCCCTGAATGTTTGTAACAAGTATGGACAAATTATTTGATCTGATGCAGGGGTGGGATTCAAAAATTTTAGCAAGGGGTTCTCTGCCCGGTTGCTGGGTGGGCATGGCCATAGTGGGCATGGTCTAGTCAGCCTCCTGCGCCATGACGGGGGTGATGGTGTGTTTTGCCCTCCCTGGGCGCCAAAGGCTTTCCCTGAGCCTCCAGGAGGGCGAAAATGGCCTCCCCAGGCTCCGGAGGCCCTTCCAGTAGGTCCGTTTTCACCCTCCCTGAGCCTCCATGCACACCCTGCATTTACCTGCATATAAAATGGGCCGCATGTGGATTCCTGGGAGGGGAGGGGCAGGGTGGGTGGGGCCAGCCAGGAGTGGGATTTGGGGGTTCTCCGAATTGCACAGAATTTTAGCTAGAGGTTCTCCTGAACCCCTGCGAACCCCCAGCAGCCTACCCCTGGTCTGATGGGAGCATATTTTTTTAAAATTATAATTTCAAAATGGAGTGGATATCTCTGATGATATACTGATGTCATTAGGAGGAACCTAGCCTCTTTTGAAAGAATAGGGAGATTTCCAGAAAATAGCAGAGGTGAATCACATCATAGAATTGGTCATCTCAGAGGTAATCAACTCCTTATTTGGTGCATATTCTTTTAAAACCCTGGTGGCACAGCAGACTAAAGCACTGTTATTAACATCAGCTGCCTGCAATTACTGCAAGTTCAAATCTCACCAGGCTCAAGGTTGACTCAGCCTTCCATCCTTTCAAAGGTAGGTAAAATGAGGACCCAGATTGTGGGGGCAATAAGTTGACTTTGTATGAATATATACAAAAAGTATGAAGGCTATTGCTTAACACATTGTAAGCCGCCCTGAGTCTCCGGAGAAGGGCGGCATATAAATCAAAGAAAAAACAAAACAAAACAAAACAAAAACATTTGAAATAGCTTTACAGCATCTGTTTGAAGATTTCTGGTAAATAAATCACTTCCACAGGCAACCCATTCCACTGGTTGACAGGTCTTCCTATCAGGAAGTTCCTTTTAAGAGCTAAACCTGAATCTATGTATTTTCATCCAATTTAGATTAGGTGCTAAATCTAATCCTCTGGAACAGGAGAGAACAAGTTCAGCCCCTCCTGTATTTGACAATTCTATAGGTATCTGAAGACTGTTTTTGTATCTCCCATAGTTTGAGCAGGGTCCCTTATTGTGCAAGCTAAATATACTCTATCATTCTTCATAGGATTTGGTTTCCAGTTCTCTTTGGTAGTTGTATTCCAAGTGGTGCTTGATCAAGGTGGGATAGAGTGTGTACCTGTATCTGTGTACATTTGTTAATACCCTTCAAGAAAATGCTTGCAGTTTTGGGAGCAACCATTTCCTTGTCGGCTCATGCTCAACTTGTGAAGTACTAGGATACCCAGATTTCTTTCACCTGTAATACTGTTGAGTTAGGTCTCCCCCATCCATATTTATCCTTTGCATTTTCTCTTCCCAGGTGCAGGATTATTCCCCCTATTAAATTTGATCTTGTTCACCTTGCTTAATTGTCCAAGACTGGAGAATTAAATCCACCTCCTAGTTATATGTAATCTGCAAACCAGATAATCATTTCTTCAATCCCTTCATTTAAGGTCATTAATTAAAATGTTGAATAGCAAGAACTCAGGACAGGCTGGTTAGGTCTTCCCTGGACTGTACTCTCCAATATGACCTGGAACCATTTCACGATGCATTCTAGGTGAGGTAATGCAGCTAGTTATGAGTTGATCTAATCAGTGGTGGGCTCCTCCCGGTTCGGCCCGGTTCTCCTGAACCGGTAGCGGTGACGATATGACATCACCAAACTGGTTCTGACCCCCATCACACCCCCACATTATTCTTACCTTTTATTTGGCCCCACCCCCAAGCTATTGCTGCCTCCTGAGTCCCAGCTGATGGCTAGAGGGAACAAAAACTGTTTAAACTCTTGCCACGGGGCTTCAAAGGGCCGCCCTACAGCTGATCAGTGTTAAAAGAAAACAAATGGGTAGACCAGTGCCTGCAAAAATACATGAATAGATCAGTGCCTGCAAAAATAAATGGGTAGACCAGTGCCTGCAAAAACTAAATGGGTAGATCAGTACAGCTCTGCAAGCAGTTAAAAGCCTGGTAGACGAGTACCTCTGCTAAATCCTAAAGAATTGTCACATGATCATCAAGCCACGCCCACAAAATAAGCCATGCCCACAGAACCGGTAGTAAAAAAAATTAGAACCCACCCCTGGATCTAATGCATATATGCTCTACTTTGTATTTTACCATTTTTATTAAGGAGGGTATTATAAGTCAGTCCATTCTAAATTTTGCTACAGATAGTAAAACAAAAATACTGTTGAAGCTCCTACACCTTTGCTGCCAAATTTCAGTAACTCAATTTGTGGACATGTAAGTTTTCACTTTAGGCTTTTTTTCCATCCCTGAATCTATAGACTCTAATTGTCCATAGCTTTCCAACAGGCATCGGTTCTAAGGGTTAGGAGGATCATTTAAATTGCAGAGAATCTTAAAGAGAAAATACAATCCAGAGATAAATAACATACTTGACAATCTTGGGGACAATCTGTAAATTGATTCTGCTTGACGATCACAAGCATATACCTCCTGCTGCATTTAGCTTCTTCCTTCCATGGAGAAATAAAAGCCTCTTATCTTTTCGTGCCACTTGTTTTAATGAATCACCAGTAAACATTTGTGGGCTCCACCCACCAGAAAATATAAAACAGTAAAAGGATAATAAATAATAATATTCATTCAACAGGAAACTGTTTCCTTTTAGTGCTACACTATAGCTCTCATAATGAGTGTCAGGAAAGCAACAGGCTTTTTCACGGTTTTAACCAATTGAGCCACAGTGTCACATCATGCTCAGGCTTGCTTGCAGATGTTCAATTTGTTTTACAACGCTCAGGGCAGGGTAATAAAACACCCAGAAGCAAATCAAAGCCATATTTCTGCTTTGCTTCCATATTATGAGCTCTGTTTCATGCAAAGTATTTACAGTTGCTCTGGAATCTATAAGGATGCATATGGTGACAACTGTAACTGCCTAATTCTAGATCCTTTTCATAAGGTAATTTTTGTGTTTATTTAGGCCGTCTTGCTACATTTCCCTCTCCTCAACCACAGCCATCAGCTGGAGAGTGGAAGTTTTGATAAAAATTAACCAGCCCTACCCTAGAGAAGCTGAAACCATATTTGAATTGTTCAGAATGTTATCCAAGAAGTCTATGTTGCCATAGTGGGAATTGAAGACAATTGAAATTGTTGCAAAACTGAGTTTATTTGTACAGAAGATGCATAATTCATTAAATTTTATTTTGGAAATAAATGGCTGCCATTTGTCCCAAATGATCAGTTTAGACTTTGTGTACTAAAGATAGAACTTACATCAACATGATCGTGTTTCCTATCTGCTTTTTAAAAACTGGATAACACTCTGTCTTTACTTGTTAGAAATAAATCTTAACAACATCAAATAATATTCTGAAATAATCAGAGTGCCAAAAGGGGATACTTTTTATATTCCACTTTAATATGCCCTGAAAGTTAATTTTATTTTTAAACAAGCAGCTATATCATTCCTCGCTGTAGTATCTAAAAAAATAATGAAAGATGTTGACCTGGGCTTTTATAATATATTTGCCAGTTTCTCTGACTTTGTTAGATTCAGTCACTTTCCCATTTCCTGGAAAAGATGAGTTGCCCAGAACTTAGTCTTCCTCCTTTCTTTCTCAGGTTGTTTCAGTCCTCCAATCTTCTCAATGCATTTATTTCTTTTCACATTTTTGCGAGATACCCAAATAAGGTGTGGAAGGAGGGCAGACAAATCAGAGTGCTCTGAATTGGGGCCGCCCCATCCTTCTGCAGAGCACTGATTGGTGGAGGTTTTCCATGGTGGCAAAAAAGCAGAGAAGAAAATCGATTACCTTGTTGGTAACAACTGGCAGAGTCATAAATCAGGACTACACGATTTAGCAGTGACTCGGGACATCCACCATGGAGGAAGAATAGGGATAGGCAGTGGAAATTTTATGCAGAAATTGATTCTGTTAATTCAAGGATGACTAGATAATATTTTAACTCAGGAATGGGGAATGCCTGTTAAATGGTTATTGTGCTTTTTTTCTCCAGTTAATTTAGAGGACAAGTTGATTGTGGGCAATTAAAAGTTATTTAGTGGTTTACAAACAGATATTATAGGATATTATACTGCTTCTTTTTATAGAGGTACAAGGACCAAACTTTTTCTCTACAAATATCTTAGAATATCTCTAAATAATCTACAAAAAGTGTATTTAGAATATCATCAAAGACTCTTTTTATCTGTCTGTTTGATAAGATACATTAGACATTCCTTGTTCTTTTCCTTCTTTATTTTTGACCAGCTGTTAATAGCCTCTCTTTTCTATTATTCCTTCCTTAAAAATTATTTCTGGATCATTTCTTTATGTGGAAAAGGCTATAATGCATGTGTGTGAAGGAGGATGAAGGTGCCCATAAAAGGGCAGATGGCAGTCAAAACCCAATTGTTTGTACAGGACCAAAGCAATGTTCCACCTGTCTCTATGAAGTGTGGTTTCCATTTTTCTCTAAAATTTTGAATCATCAGAATAAATTTCATTTTAAATGAAAGTCTCTAAAAAACTCTCACAAAGTGAAATAAATTAATCAATAAATTAATTTTATATAAACAAGGATTTATTAATTAAATATATGCCAATGACACGGAAGTGGATTCTTTTAAAGAGGGCTTTTTCACTGTTATGCCTCCATTGCACATTTTCATGTTATGGTTTTTAAGTGTAAAAAGTAAGAAAAAGGAGACTGAAATCAGAAACATGAATATATTGCACAAATATTAACCCGATTTCATAGGTTTTAGCTAATTTGGTTTAGCAGTTAAGGCACCAGGCTTGAAACCTAGGGGCTGTGAGTTCTAGTAGTAGCACAGTGGTTAGAATGCAGTATTGCAGGCTAATTTACTCCTCACTCCAAGAGCAGTTGTAAATATAAATATAAAATAACCTCTTACTCTATGGTTGCAGCTTTCTTTACATTTTCTCTATAATCCATTATCTTTATTCTAATTCAAAACCATATATCATAACATCTTTTTTTTCTTTTTCCAATCATCATTAAATGTAAATAATGTTCTACCTCTAATTTAAAAAAGGTCAATTTGGCCATTTCAGCAAGTTCTGTCATCCATTCCTCCATTGTGGGTAAACTGAAATCTTTTCACCCTTAGTGCATATAATAATCTTCAAGAATAAAATAAAGACATTAAACTGTATTTCATGTGGAGAAAAAGGCTAAAAGAGGCTTACTTCAGTAAACTCTGCATAGGGGTTGTTAAGATATGGAAAAAAGAAGGAAAAAACATGTTTGTGAGAGGCAGAAGTTTAATCTCCTATGTGTTAGCATGTGTATATGAGAGACAGGAAGGAAAGCAGTAGAGATAACTGCAAGGTTTACAGTTCTCTGACATTTAGGAAAATGTCCTTTGAAACTAATTCAAAACTAATATACTAATATAATATACCCGTGATGGCGAACCTATGGCACAGGTGCCACAGGTGGCACGTGGAACCATATCTGTGGGCATGCGAGCTGCTGCCCTAGCTCAGCTCCAGCACGCATGTGCGTGCCAGCCAGCTGATTTTCGGCTGGCCCCACCCATGCTGCCCTCCCCTCCCAGGAGTTTCCATGTAGCCCGTTTTGGATGCCAGGTAACTACAGGGCTCACACGGAGGCTCTGGGAGGGAATTCTTGGCCTCCAGAGGGCCTCCGGGTGGATGGGGGAGGCTATTTTCGCCCTCCCCAGACTCCAAGAAAGCCTCTGGAACCTGGGGAGGGCAAAAAACGGGCCTACCGGGCCTACCTTTTTGCATTTGCATGCCAAAAGCGGGGGGAGTGAGGGGGGGTCGCGCACGCATGCGCAGGGGTTCAGGTGGCATTGAATTACGGCTGTGGGCACGCGTATGCGCAACCTGCCCTGCTCCCCCCGTTTTTGGCACGTGACAGCAAAAAGGTTAGCCATCACTGTAATATACTATGAATTGAATACACCATATTAACTTTTTGTGTTGCTGTGACCTATTTCCTGATAACTGAAGAAGTGAGTACACCTAACTGAGTTAGAGTTGAAAATAATTTAAAGATGCCACATGGATGAGATTGATAAACACATAAAAATATCAACTCATGGTTCCCTTTTCATCTCAGAATGGGACATTTAAATCACTCTTGAACAAACCAAAGCAATTTATTCCATTTTACTGCTAACAATACATTGAGGAACTTTTTAAAAAATTTAGATGCTATCCACATGAAGTTCATTTAAATGGAGAAAACATACAGTAGCTTAAATAAATTATGGCAAGGTAATTTCATACTGCATGTAATGTTCTTAGGTTAATCCAATTTTGAAGTGTCATGAGGTTAATTTTCTTTCACGTGTATTCACTAATCAAGTAACAAGCGGAAGTAACATTGGCAATCAAGTGTTGGATGCGTATGCACTAGCTATATGATCACCCCTATTAATCCATCAAATAATTGCCATTGTGACAAGTACTTGTCTTTTATTCGGTAGATATATGTCATGACATTTGAAATTACGTTGGCAGCCTTCTCCTGTCATTAGATAGGCATTGCATAAGAACTCTTTGTATCAGCTTTTTCCTCTGTACAAAAAAGAATAGGAGTTACTATGACACTGAAGAAGAACATAGAGCTATAGCAGTTGTTGTCAGAGACTGTGTACATTCATGTGAAATTTACCAGAATAAATCTACCACTATCTCCAGTGAGAATTCTGAGTTTGTTTGTTTGTTTGTTTGTTCAGCCACTTCAGTTGCTGAAAATACTGCTGAAAATATGATACTCATATATCAACATATGATATATTAAAAACATTAAAAGAAGGCAGGAAAAAACAATAAACCAGGAACAAAAACCAGGAACAAAACTAAAATACAGAGAAGGAAAACACCATAAATACTAAAGGAATAATATCCCAATATCAGTCTAAGGTTGCAAATCACATTGGTCAAGATTAGCTGAAAAGGTAACTTTTAAGGCTTTCTTAAACCACAGCAGGGCTCGTGCTGTGCAATTTGGAAGGGAGAAGATACCATACTAAAAGCAGTAGGTTTAGGTTTTAGATTTTATTTGATTTATATACCACCCTACTCCCGAAGGACTCAGGGCGGTGAACAGCCACAAGATAAAACACATAAATACAACAATAAATGTTCACATGTAAATATTTCAATGTTATTAAAGTTACTAATAATAGTAAGTATTGACTAATTATTTCATTGTAACTATAATAATGATGTTCTATTATGGATGGAAAGAAGCATTTCTCCTTTACATCAACTGAGCAAAGTAACAGTAGTAGCTCAAATAATCAGGTGATAACAGAGAGTGATTTTCTATTCAATCCAAGATTGCAGTTCTGGGGTGATAGATTTTCCATCATAAAGGAATATATTGTTTACTGTACTCCATAGTCATACTCTCTAATGGTTGGGAATATCAAAGTCACTTGGCTGAGCTGGGAGCCTATAGAAATTGAATAAAAAAATACATTAAATATACAGTAAATACATTAAATAAATATTTACAATTTTCAAAGTGGAATTAATCCCAAAATGCAAATCTATTTATTCTGCAACTTTTTGGAAAACAGTGAGAAGAAAAACCTAAAAACTAAAGAGAGAGAGAGAGAGAGAGAGGGAGAGAGAGAAAAGACAAGCCAAATATTAATCTAAAAGGCAAAAAAATGAATTACAGAAGATGTAATTTCTCTACCTCGCATCTCAGTTAACCTATCTCCCATTAAATTAAGAAACTAAAAAAATGCTTCACAAAAATACAAAGTTTGCTTGAAAAAAGTAAAATCTAAGCTTTCCTTATTTAGCCAAGTTTTATTGAATCAAGTTCTACTTCTGAATAATTTGGGGGGAAACATGCAAATGCATAGTTATTTTCTTTGAATTCCATCCCAAAAATTTGACTTAAGAAGCAATTGCAAAATATGACCTCAAAAAAATAAAACAAAACCTTCAAAATAAATAGCTTCAATTCCAAAACTATTCAAGCTGCTATTAAAGGACCTTACATATATATATTTCTTTTTAAAGTCTATTATAGACGGATCTTGCTCTGGATTATATTAAAGATGTAAGTTATTTTATTAAAATATATTTTTTGTAAATGACTCATTAGGTGTTGCATGGCATAAAAATTTAATAAATAAATGTCACTTTATTCTGAAAATGTTTTTCACTTTCACAACTCACTTTCGCAACTATCTTCACATCCTTAGCACATTGTTTATTAGTGTTTTCAAGCTAAATCATTTTTTCTTCACAGTAATTGACCAGCAGAATATATAAAGAGCTATTTTTTATCTCACATATGATGCTTTTGTTTCAATTCCAAGCAATTCTACAGAATTTCATATCGTTCACTAAAATTTTCATTTGCAAAAAATCAGCTACTCTATATGCATCACTCAAAAGATTTTTCCAAGTGTTAAGGGACTTGACATGATGTTCTGTAGCTGTTGTTTTCTCTTTAACATTTCTCATTAAACCCTGGAGTTTCTTAACTCTTCTCTGCAAAGGGTTCTTCTGATGAGGAAGATAGGAATGCCATGCTCTCATTTTCAGGTCCATAATTAATCAAGCAAGAAATACCAGAGTAGAACTCTAAACACAAGGAGGCACATTTTCTGTTTACCACTTAAATAATAAAGCAGTCAAAAACTCAGGAGATAGCCAAGAAGACTTGAGATCATAAATCAGTCTGTCATCTTGCCAGTATGGAAATCTGACAAATACTATTTTGACTGGTTCTAATTACCTCCCCTGTTGGTTCTCAGCACCAAGGTCCCTAGAGTTGATGGGATGGAGCTTGCTCCAAGATGTAGCTCTGATTTGAAGATTAAGGCTGCCATCATTGCTTGCTTATCAGAATGTCATTAGTGTAGGTGTTGGAAAAGCTCCTGAATATTTCAGGACCTTAGCTAAGGAGCACTGGAAATAGAGATTTCCTGAAGTAAATGTTCACAGAAATCCAGCTAAACATGAATTACAACTTTCTCTGATATTCTCATTCACTGGAATTTGGTGTATCCCTTCTGCTCGAGTCTTGTGCCCATAATGAAAAATCAGTGGCTTTGACTAGATGGAGGCAATGTAAATCAGTTAAATCCAGACTGTTTTAGGACTGCTACTATACGAGTCCATGATTTTTTTCAGCACATAAATTACTTAAAAGCCATAATAAATCTGCAGTTGTAGTTACATGAAATTTATTTTTAAACCAATACTCATTTTTGCATGCAATTTACAACTACCTAATAAATAATTATACATGGGCTTAGGAAGTGAAAATGCCACCCAAGCGAAGAAGGCAATGGCAAACCACCTTAATCTCCACCAAATTATCAGGAGTTGAGTTCAGTGTAAAGGAGGCTTCACTACCATTTAAATACATTTTTTGTGTATTCAGCTTCTTGAAAATACATCATGATTTTATACATAACTTGTACAGAAGCATGCAGTTTTGCCTGCATCTTTTTTCCTCACAAAAATATTTTTATGAGCTTTTCCAGCAAAGAATGATAAATGCCAGCAAACTTTGTTTACTGCTATAGTCTCTGCTGTGAGAGAATCTGTTTAAGTGGACCACACTTTCATATAAAAATAAAATCCCCTTCTTTTTTTCTTTTTCTTTTTCCTTTTGCTTTACTTCCTCAGAGGGGGGTATCTGCCTTTATAGCTTTTCTAGGCCCCCTCACATTGAATTTTTTTTTTTTAAAAAAAAGAAGTCTTTAGTCAGTGCTAAATTTTCTAACATCGCATTTTAAGTGAGGTCTTATGTTACTCATGAGGCAGGCTTGCATTTGTGCTGTGGCAAATATTTTATCAGCAGAGATACAATATTCACGGTGCAAAAGAGCATCTGGAATAAAGCATCTCCCTATTTCATGGAGGAGACATATTTGCTATGCAGATGGCTGGAGTAAATCTGGCCTTACAATTAAAATCTGTTTAGAGTTTGTAGTGAAGTGACTGATGGATTGGGCTCAGAGCTCCATCAATTCCCCCCTCCCCTCTCTGTTTTGATGGCACGTCATAAATAGCCAGTTGTACAAAGTGCAGGGATTTTTTTACGGCTATCACTTTGTAGCTGACATATATATTCCAAATAGTATGCAAAATGCAAAGTGCTTGGTGTTCCTAAGTAACAAGGGCAAAAGGGTTGCATCTGCTTCAACAATGCCATATTGTTGTGCATATTCTGCTACAAAATAACATCTGCACTCATTCTAGGCTCCTTTTGAAGGAGAAAACATTCTAATACTAGGGCAGTTATAATTAGCTTGTCGGATGGGCTGGTCTTAGTTGTGAAGAAAGAAGGAGGGTTGGTGTTGTTGGAGCCTTGCCAGGCCTCAATTCCATTACCACAAGGAAAAAGTTTTGGCGTATTCAGGTCTTTTCCCGTGTAAGATTGAGAGTATCTTGGTGACGTTTCGATGAGGTCCCACTCGCTATCTTCAGGCTGGTGTCTTCGGCTTCATGCTTGTGTGAGGAAAGTGTGATTGGAACTGCCGTCTCTCTATAAATACTGGTGGGGAGGTGTGGGGTGCTTTGGCTCCGAGTTTGAGGTCTTGCCATGTGTTCATAGCGTGTGTCAGTTTGCTTTGTGTGGGGATCGGAGGGGGGTGCAGCAGCTGGTGATGTCGCCGTGGTCTGGCTTCTGGATGGTGGTTGTATTTCGTCTATGGGATGGGTTTGGGTTTGAATCTGGAGAGGATGATTGGTGGTGGTGTCATGTGTTATCTTGGGTCCGGTGTTAATCTTTGTGGCTGGCGCTCTTCTGTTGACTAGGGCTAGTTTCCAGATGTCCGGTAGGTGGGAGGTATCGTCACATTTATTCATGTTACGGGGGTGTTTCTCTATTTCGATGACTTCCATAATTATTCTCTTGTTGAAGTGTTCAGTTGAAACGTCTTGTTGAAGTGTTCAAGGAACCAAATTAATCTGCAAAACTGAACACAAGCCCAGGATGTGGCATATCAGCCATCTGCTCAGGACATTGCATCAAAAAACTCAGGATATCACAACTCTAGAACTCAGGATGTTAACACACAGCCCATTACAGGTCATTAAAACACAAAAGACTAATGGGACCTCATATTAAGGACCTCACCCACACAGGATGTTACAAAACAGCTGACTAATCTGTAAACATCAACTCCATCAACTAATCAAGATGTAACAACACAGGCAACCAATCCGCTCACAGCAACAAACCCAGCACCCCACACCTCCCCACTAGTATTTATAGAGAGACAGCAGGTCTGATCACACTTTCCTCACACAAGCACAAAGCCGAAGACACCAGCCTGAAGATGACAAGTGGGACCTCATCGAAACGTCACCAAGATACTCTCAATCTTACATGGGAAAAGACCCGAATATACCAAAACTTGCATATATAT
>WNWU01000005.1:33204225-33215119 GCA_012654045.1 Ptyas mucosa | reverse complement strand
GAAGGAAGGAAGGAAGGAAGGAAGGAAGGAAGGAAGGAAGGAAGGAAGGAAGGAAGATTTACAATGATATACCATTTTATCATTTTCCTCTGAATGGGTGCTTAGTTTTGAAAAAAATAAGTGCAGATTAAAAGAACACAAAGATAAATGTTTATTATATGTGGGAGTTTCAGAGCACTAGATAATTCTTTTCCCAAGATTCTTACATTTAAAAATTTAATGTAAACAAGGAAGGGGAGATAAATTAAGGTCAAGTAAATAGGGAAACCTATATGCGGGTCAAGAAGCAACAGTGAGAACTGGACACAGAATCACTGATTGGTTCAAAATTGAGAAAGGAGTCTGGCAAGGCTGTATAATGTTGCCCTGCCTATTTAACTTATATGCAGAGCACCTCAAGAGAAAGGCGAGGCAAGATGAATCACAAATTGGAATTAAGATTGCCGGGAGAAATATCAACCTCAATATGCAGATGATGCCACTCTAATGGCAGAAAGTGAAGAGGAACTAAAGTGCCTCTTGATGTGGGTAAAGGAGAAGAGTGCAAAAGTTGGCTTGAAACTCAACATTAAGAAAACTAAGATCATGGCATCCAGCCCTCTCAATTCCTGGCAAATAGATGGAGAAGAAATGGAGGTAGTGACAGATTTTATTTTCCTGGACTCCAAGATGGGGACTGCAGCCAAGAAATTAAAAGACGCTTGCTCCTGGGGAGGAAAGTTATGGCAAATCTAGGTAGCTTATTACAAAGTAGAGACATCACCCTGCCAACAAAAGTGCGTATAGTCAAGGCTATGGCTTTCCCAGTTGCAATGTATGGCTGTGAAAGTTGGACCATAAGGAAGGCTGAGTAGCAAAAAATTGAGGCCTTTGAACTATGGTGCTGAGAAAACTCCTGTGAGTCCCTTGGACTGCAAGGCAATCAAACCGGTTAGTCCTAGAGGAGATCAACCCTGACTGCTCTTTAGAAAGCCAGATCCCGAAGACGAAACTCAAATACTTTGGCCACTTAATGAGAAGGAAGGACTCACTAGAGAAGAGCCTAACTCTGGCAATGATTGAGGGCAAAAGAAGAACGGGATGACAGAGAACGTGGTGGCTGGATGGAGTCACTGAAGCAGTAAGCGTGAGCTTAAATGAACTCGAGGGATGGTAGAGGACAGGAAGGTCTGGAAGAACTTTGTCTATGGGATCACAATGGGTCAGACACGACTTCTCAATTAATGACAACAAATAAGGAAACAATATACTACAGTTTCAGCTGCACATACTAGATTGACTTATAGGGTGAGATTGTAATAGGCATCAGCAGTGGCAAATTCTAGCAGTGAAGGAAGTCCTATCTTCTGTCTTTTTACTGTAAAGATGCATAAGTGTCTGGTATGATATAAGAATCTGTGAAGAACATATATGTTCAGTGGTAGCCTCTTTCTAAATCAATCTGCCGTGCTGTAGCCCAAATAAGTACTGAAGCATTGGCCAATCAGAATCGTCCATATATGCTGATAAAATTTAGTCTAGACACTACTGAGGATGGGAGTAAGGAATTTCTTTTTCCTCATTCACATACACTTAAAGGCTTATCTTGCCTTGTAAAATAGAAGCAGAAACATCATGATTCTGTACCCATGGGTAAATTCATAATATGTCCCACTGCAATCACGAGGCATGAAAATTATGCCTTACTTACTAATAAGGATTAAACCCTAAGATATTTAATTTTTTTTCTACTGACTTGCTGACCAATGCTACATGCTCTGAAATCAATGCCCAGCAAGCAAAGAAGGTTTGGGGGATTTCCCCCCAGATTCAAATTAATTCCTAAGTGGCTAACATGCTGAGCTTTGAAAGGTTTTTGATTGAAAGGTTGGCAGTTCAATGGTTCGAATCCCTAGTGCCGTGTAATGGGGTGAACTCCCGTTACTTGTCCCAGCTTCTGCCAACCTAGCAGTTCGAAAGCACGTAAAAAATGCAAGTAGAAAAATAGGGACCACCTTTGGTGGGAAGGTAACAGCGTTCCGTGCACCTTTGGCATTTAGTCATGCCAGCCACATGACCACGGAGATGTCTTCAGACAGTGCTGGCTCTTCGGCTTTGAAACGAGATGAGCACCGCCCCCTAAACTCAGGAACGACTAGCACATATGTGCGAGGGGAACCTTTACCTTTACCTAATCTTTATCATTAAATATTTTCCACCCTGGGAGTATACTCTTTCATAAGAGTATCCCACCCCACCCAACAAACAAAAGGAATCCTTCAATCGCTAATTGAATCCTGCATGCGCTTGTTACAAAATAAGAGAGTCTACATTTCTTCCTCCAAAGCTTCTGACAGTAACCACTGTGAGAGACAGATCCAGTTATTGGCAGTTTCTGTTTAGAGACAAGAATGCTGGTGTACAATATCCTGGCAGTTTTATTGCTTTTTTTTCTTTTTTACACACAGTATAACCTATGGTTGGACCATTAAAGAAGGACAATTGTGATAAATAACTATGAAAAACAGATCCAGTGAGATGGATATTCTACTGTAAGCCATATGTCTTTGTCCAGGGCATCTGCAGAGTCATTTCTAAAAATGCCAGGCTATTAAACAGCACGATTTCTTACATTTCACAGCCATCCAGCATAACAAGAGCTGAGGGATCAGTCCAGAGCTTAAATTCAGGAGGGCTGAGGGAAATGCTAGATTCCTGCAAGCTTGGGAGTTTCAAGAAATAGAGCTTGTACTCATATGGGAAGAATAAAGTTATGTGTCCCCCAGCTTTCTTGTAACATGGATGCTGCAATAAAAAAGGGATGCTTGTTTGAGTGAGTAGGGACCAACCAGCAGGATATAATTTGTGAATGACTATTGATATGAACAATATCGGTATTTTGAGGCCTCCTGTCAATTGTCATACTTTTTCTTTGTAGGTTCATGGGGAATGTGGAACCATCTTTCTCTTTTCTAACAAACGGAGTAGGCAATGTGCCACTTTTCTTATTCATTTGTTTTTCATTCGTTTGAGGGTTTATTGATTTCCTTCAACCCTTAAAACTCTCCTCTTCAACCTAAAAGATTCCCAAAGTGATTTACAGAATAATAAAAAAAACCCAACAAAAACAAAAGCAGTCCTTGCTTTCTGGCTTGCAATCTAAAAAGTTGCAACATAGAAGCAAAACATCATCTGGAGAGAAAACTACTTTAAAAAAAAAAGAAAGAAATGGATGTGCTCGTTGAACCATGGGTATCAGGAACAGGGAAGTCAGGCTGGAGTTACAGGACTTTGGGGAGTTCCGAGATACTCTGTCTAAGTTGTTGGAACTGGAACAAGATCACCTTTAGATTGGCTAAAATATCTGCCTGAGATTTTTTTTTCCCCATTGGATTTGAAGGATAACTTGATAAAGAAGGTCTCTAAAAAATGGAATTCCTTATGGACCTCAATTTCCCAATATTTAGAAAAGCAGAAGCATCTCTGTCTTCAGGTTTCTAATTTTTAATAGTTTTAAGCATCAAATTTGGTGTTCATTTAGATTTACTGTTAACTTTTTATATTCAGCTTTTTTTCTTTTAGTTTTGTTAGCTATCTTGAGTATGAACTATTAGTATTTACAGGTGGTTCAGTGGCTAAGACACTGAGCTTGTCAATCAGAAAGGTCGGCAGTTCGGCGGTTCGAATCCCTAGTACAGGTCTCCTGCGTGAGCAGGGGGTTGGACTAGATGACCTCCAGGGTCCCTTCCAACTCTGTTACTGTTACTATTCCTGTACCCAAAGAAAAGCTTCCTAAATGATCTTTTTCACTTGAGAAAAATCACCTGCAAGTATAAGGAAGAATATAGGGAATAATCACAAAGTATTTTTTCTAACTTGGGCTAGACTTCCTTATTTAAAAGGGAACCTCACATTTCTCAGTTAAGTCTTCTTTTTTTCACAGCCCACGTGATGACATTGTTCCTCAGAAGGATTTAGCTTCATGATGTTCTCTTCAGGAGATTCCACTTTGGGCTGTGATTTAAGTGGGATTGCGGGCTTAAAAGCTCAGGTAGACAGCCTGGGAATTTTCATATCACCATCATGATCTCTTCTCAAACCCAGAGAAGTAATTTGAAGGTGAACTATGACAGTTTTAACCTATCCCAGTTTGAAATGTTTATAAAAAGGGATGAAAATCACTGTTCTGTTCCAAAGAGTTGCAAGCTCCATCACTCATATTCTGAAGAAAAGGGAACAAAGAGAAAAGAACAGTTTGGTACAATATTTGCAGGCTGCTGCTCCTGAGGTGAAGGGAAGATGGGAAAAATATCTTAATTTGGCTGGGATGGCTAGAATACTAAGGAACTTCAAAGGTGGCCACCCAAAAATTCCCTTACCTGATTATAAGATTGGAAACAAGAAAGAAGATAAGGGAAGTATTTCTTCACAGCAGGAAAACAAAACCGTATTCTTCCTTCCTCTCCAATAACAATAAGCTTTGTTCAACTGTACTTTAGCAGAACTGGAAATTAGTTCATTCTCCAATTCTACTGATAAATGAATCCTCTCTCACCTTCAACTCCTTTTTACATGACAGCAGCTATTTTCATGCCCTAGCCAATGACTAGGCATTCTATATTAAGCATTCATAATAATTGAAAGAATAAATCACCCAAGAAAAAAGTTTTTAAAATGTGTAACTTTTTAGAAAAACAGTTATGAGACTTGGTTAGTCTGAGTCTTTGTATTTTAGTTGTTATTATTGTTCGCCTTCTTAAGCAGTTGGTTGAAAACTAAAAACAAATCAAGTAAATAAAGTCAATCCACCTAAAATGACTTTGGCATGCTTCTAGAAGCATCTGTTTGGTGTGTGTATGTTTGAATCCTGTTTGAGATGGTTGCCAAAACCCAAGCTAGGCTGAATTCTGGACATGCTGGCAGATGTTCACAATGGTCTTATTGCTTGGGAATTTTCAAGGCCCAGAAGTTTTTTCTCACATTTTTTCCTATGCCAATCATTGCCTTTGAACATGTCTACCAGCTTAGTGCTACAGGTTTTTTTGCAGCAAACCCAGAAAACTGAAAATGAAATGTATTGATCATTAAAAAGTTGTGTGCAGCCTCTTGGCATTTAAAGGAAATAACCCATATGCACCTGGTGTAGATGTTTTATCTACTTATTCTTAGTAGATATATTATCTACTTATTTCTTTAGATGCCATCTTTCAGGGCTGAAATGTCCTCCCTAGGACTCCCCTTTTTGTGAGTGTGTGTATTTAAAGAGATTCTAAACTAGTTTACAGAATCAGAATTTAAAATCAGTCAAACTAGCCAGAGAAAGAGTAAGCATCTCTTAAGTAATCCCCAAACAATATGATGCTTGTACTGTATTTACATGTGGAACTGCCTTGAGATAATTATTGGTTTTTCTTGTAAATAATTGTAAATATCCCAAAGGTGCTTTTTCAAGAGGCAACTGGACTTTCTGGTTTTTCTCTGAAGACATTTCGCTTCTCATCCTAGAAGCTTCTTTAGCTTCTTCAAGAGCTGAAGAAGCTTCTTGGATGAGAAGCGAAACGTCTTCAAAGAAAAACCAGAAAGTCCAGTTGCCTCTTGAAAAAGCACCTTTGGGACAACCATGACCTGGATGACTGAGAATCTCCATAGACATTTAGCCTATTCATATTTTCTTCCTTATTCTTTCCCTCTCTCTTTGTGTTGTAAAATATAATAAAATGTGCAGCAAGACCAAGTCCAGAATGAGTTTGCACCAGCCACTTCCCTCCACATTCATTCTCAGCAGCCTATGTAGCAGAATGTGTTTGGATGATAACACATTTTGTGCTTTCTCTGTTTTTCCTCCTTCAGATTTGTTTAGCAATTAGCCATTACTCCCATTTTCAATTGCATGGGGAGACATGTCCTGAATAGTTTTGTTCTATCACTGATACACAAAAGCCAGACAAGGGACTCTTCAATGTCAAGTAAGCAACCGTACATAATACTCCTTCCTCCTCCTAGTTTCCCCACAACAATACCCTGTGAAGTGAGTTGGGATGAGAGTGACTGGCCTAAAGTCACTCAGACTTTCACACCTAAGGCAGGACTAGAACTCATCGTCTCCCAGTTCCTAGCCTGATGGAATATCTTGCCAATAACTCTCATTCCCCAGGTTCCATAATATTGGTTCACTTCTCCTACATGAATGCTACAAAAATTTAGAGAAAGGTAACCTAGCATCTTATTATGTGAAAACAGAGAAAGTAAAGCCTCTACATGGTACGGGAACGGTATCAAAAAGCAAAGAGCTTGTTTATGAAAGGAAAAGGGAGGGGAAAAAATCCAGGTAGCTTGATCAAACTTAGAGATGAAGAGAAACGAAAAGAAAAATGTTCCTCCAGGATAGAAAAACACAAACCAATCAGTTTTTGAAGTGCCAGCCCTTCCACAGCAACAAATCTCCAGGGATTTGGGGATACAGCAAGAAAGCCAGTGTTAAAAACATGAATCGTCAGTCCATGTTTTTTTGTGGCAGGATGAGGCAGATCGCCAGAAAAGATTGTGGAATGTAACAGATCCCAGACTTAATTCTTGAATAATTCCTTTTATCCCTGAAAACACTGTGCACTTTCAGGAGAATAAGACCCATTCACTAAAGGGGATTCTTGACAGGCCTAGAGCAGGAGGGCAAGGCAGAAAAAAGAAGCTAGTGCAGCATCTTAGTGAGCTCTCAGATAAGGCTTTTATTATCCTAAGCCTTTAAAGAAAGCCCAAAGGAAGCTCTTTATTTCAAAATGCACCCAATCCAGAAGACGGTTGAAAGATCATGCAGCTGGGCCAAATGGAGTTGAATTCAAAAGAAAGCCAATGTCAAAAACCAAGAATTTGGTTGTTTGGCGTAGCTTAGCATAGACACTTTCAGGGTGGCAAGACACATTCCAGAAGCCTTGGAGGTCAGACATCACTCCTTTCCAAAAATTACCATGGAGCTATACTTTATAATTCATAGAATGTAGAAAGCATTAAATAAGTGGGCTGCAGTTATGCAGTATTATAGTCAGTGAATTGTGTTAATTTGATTTTAATCACATTTAAATTAAATTAAATATAAATGTCTTTAATCCACCAACAATTCTGACATACCACCAAAAGGCCTAGCATGGTCCTTATCCCAAAGGTTTTCAATCCCTTATAGTAGGATCTCTATACCTGTTGATATATAGTGTAGTGCAGGAGTCCCCAACCCCTGGGCTAGAGGCAGGTGAGTGCGCGCAGCTCCATTTTTGCGAGTTGTGAGCATGCACAGCACACACGCCTGCCCGTCAAACTAACCATTTCTTCTCCCCTCTCCCCCATCAGTCCACAAAGCTGGAGAGGCTGGGGACTATTGATGTAGTGTGGTGGAAACAATACAGTGTACTTGGTACTATCTGAATTCTTACAGTAGTAGGAATCATTGGAATATTTGTTATAGTGCCCTCACATGGTGTAGTAGAACAGCTTGTGATCAGTGGTGGGTTTCAACATTTTTTACTACCAGTTCTGTGGGTGTGGCTTGGTGGGCGTGACATGGCTTGGTGGGCGTGGCAGGGGAAAGATACTGTAAAATCTCCATTCCCTCCCCACTCCAGGGGAAGGTTACTGCAAAATCCTCATTTCCTCCCGATCAACTGGGACTCAGGAGGCAGCGAATAGATAGGGGCGGGGCCAGTCAGAGGTGGTATTTACCAGTTCTCTGAACTATTAAAAATTTCCGCTACCGGTTCTCCAGAACTGGTCAGAACCTGCTGAAACCCACCTCTGCTTGTGATGGTGTTAATATTCAAATGGTTTTGATTGTTTATGACGGGTGAAATCCAGCAGGTTCTGACAGATTCTGGAGAACCAGTAGCAGAAATTTTGTGTACTTCAGAGAACCGGTAGCAGAAATTTGGAGTAGTTCAGAGAACCGGCAAATGCCACCTCTGACTGGCCCCAGAGTGGGGTGGGAATGGACATTTTGCAATATCCTTCCCCCAGGAGTGGGGAGGGAATGGGGATTTTGCAGTATCCTTCCCCTGGAGTGGGGTGGGAATGGAGATTTTGCAGTATCCTTCCCCTGGAGTGTGTTGGGAATGGAGATTTTGCAGTATTCTTCCCCTGCCATGCCACCAAGCCACGCCCACAGAACCAGTAGTAAAAAAAAAATTGAATTTTACCACTGGCTTATGATATGCATTTTAAGCACAGGTTTGATTAAAACAGCAGATTGAATTATCCAGAGTCATTAGATATTGAGAAATCTATAGATTGTATAGCTAAATAATTAAATTTGGGGGTTTTTTTAAAAAAATTGCTTACATGATTTCTTCATTCTTTTAAAAATATGCTTGAAACCATATACCAGTGGCTCTTTCTATCTAGAAAAAATGCTAAGGACAGAGTAAAATCATAAACTGAATCCTGAGGTGATATAATATCATTTCTCAAGTACAGGCATGAGCTAAACAAGTAGCCACTTGGCAATCATTTTAAGGCCTAGCTACAATTGGGTCTTGTATGTTTTATATATTTATGTTTACTGACCTCATAGGAGTCTCTCACCCAAGCCCTGCAATTAAGTCATGACTTACTTTCAAGAAAGCTATAACTTCACAGATTCCTAGAGGGGCTATAGCACCATCCAGGGATAAAAATGAGTGAATAAAATATAAAAAGTCATGCCACTGCATTCCAATTCACTTTAGGCAGAACATTTGTTATTAGGTGAGAACTTTCTGTCTTTATTGATTGGGTAGGTACTTATCATTCTTCAGATCTCAATGATTAAAACTCAGATTTACTTTTTCTGAAAATTTAGCTGCCAATAATTACTAGGGATAAACATGACAGCGCTTAAAGGACTGGACCACAAGAGTTGGGCAGTCAGAGACAGTGGCACAGTACACGCCTGCAGCAGGGGTGGGTTCTAAATTTTTTTAGTACTGTTCTGTGGCTTATTTTGTGGGCGTGGCTTGATGGTCATGTGACAATTCTTTAGGATTTAGCAGAGATACTGGTCTACCAGGCTTTTAACTGCTTGCAAAGCTGTAACAGTCTACTCATTTGTTTTTGGAGGCACCGGTCTACCCATTTGTTTTTGGAGGCACCGGTCTACCCATTTGTTTTTGGAGGCACCGGTCTACCCATTTGTTTTTGGAGGCACCGGTCTACTCATTTGTTTTTGGAGGCACCGGTCTACCCATTTGTTTTTGGAGGCACCAGTCTACCCATTTGTTTTTGGAGGCACCGGTCTACTCAGTCGTTTTTGGAGGCACCGGGCGGCTCTTTGAAGCCCTGCGGCAAGAGTTTCAACAGTTTTTTTCCTTCTAGCCAATCAGCTGGGACTTGGGAGGCAGCAATAGATTGGGGGTGGGGCCAAATAAAAGGTAAGAATAATGCAGAGGGGGCGGGGGGTGCGGGGGGCGGGAGGGCCCAGCTCCCAAACAAAGAGAACCAGTTCGGTGATGTCATATCGTCACTGCTACCGGCTCAGCCGAACCGGGCCAAACCGGGAGGAACCCACCACTGGCCTGCACCACTGTTCCAACCCCACAGATCCTATAGTGGTAAGAAGTAGTCATGGTTCACTAATTGCAACTTCCCCTAAAAGTTCCACTGGCCTCAAAACAACCAGGTAGTTGTAGGGAATTCCCTACACTAATTGTAGGGAATGTGGTAGTGCAGTGGCTTAATGACACTGGAACCGCCAGTCAGAAATGGTCTGCACTCCTGGTTTGAGTCCAGCTCTGTGAGATGGAGTGAGTTCCCGTTGCTCATTCCCTGGCTCCTGAGACAACATGACACAAGGCAAGTTGAGGTGAGATTGGCAGAGGAGCCCAGAAGAACTAGCAACCCAAGAGCAGCTAGTTAGCTGACGTAAAGCTAGTTCGCCCCCTGCGATAGGTGAGCAAGTGCCAAACAGAATGAACTAGCAATCTAGACTGTCAGGATTGTATTGTGTCTAGTATTTGTAGATTTCCCTGACATTGTATGCCATATGCTAAATAAACAATAAAAGTCCAGAGAGCAAAACCATGTATCTAAGAAATAGCAGCAGTGACTAGATGTCTTCTATGGCTATTGCTTTCTGATCATTTGCTCACCCCCATCTCTCAGATTAAACTAATCAAATAAACAAGAATAACAGCATGGAAAAGAAAGAACTACCTCCGTAGGACTACAGTGGTTAAAGCCTATTTGATGTTCAGGGTTTTGTTGGCTTACCTTCTATGGAGAAAAAGGGAGGAAGGGCATTAATTGCCACACAAATAATGAAAGCAGATGGGACTTTTGGTGTCATTAAAAGTGTCCCAGCTTGTTGCCATGGCAACTAGTGGGAACACTTCTTTTTTTTTTTAATTCCTTCTTTTCTTCATTAAAGGTAACATCAATGGCACTAGATAAACTAAAGAGATCCCTGCTGTGCAAATCAGTTTCTCAATAAATAAAACGTTAACATTTTGTATGCTTGGAATGCTGATCACAACCGAAAGGCAGTCTGGGGATATCTTTTGGGGGTGATGATTTAAAACAGCAATATTGGCTTACAGGGTCACTTGAATATGTGGCAAAGCAACTTAGAAGTGGCAGATTTGAGTAAAACTATAAAGTTGCTGAAATAAATTCTCTATATGTGGCTTTCATTGGAATTTCAAGAATTGTTTTTGATCTCTGATTAGGTGAGGGCCTTTTATGGCCTGCCAGGTGCTGTAGGAACTAGGGGGTGCCAATGATCTGTCAGGATTCATTAGTACCTACGAACTGTTTCAGAATTTGGCATGTTTCTAAGAACCCAAAGATTAATGTTCTTATTACATGTTTATATGTTACAGGTTTTTTTTAAATTGCTTTCCCACAAGAACAAATCTCTCTCTCTCTCTCTCTCTCTCTCTCTCTCTCTCTCTCTCTCTCT
>WNWU01000005.1:33171035-33204215 GCA_012654045.1 Ptyas mucosa | reverse complement strand
TCTCTCTCTCTCTCTCTCTCTCTCTCTCTCTCTCTCTCTCTCTCTCTTTCTCCATTTGTGTGTGTTTTCTATGTGGTGGATTGTTCTAATTAGTCTGTATAGCAGGAAGTATGTGTATCAGTGTACAGATAAAACTAACGCAAAGTATAAAAAGGGGGGGGGAGATATTTAAAACGAGAAAGAAAAGAAGCAACTTTCCCCTTCATCCCAACAAGTATAAGCAACTTTAACAACTTATTGCCATCTCTTTAAAAAATATAACAGGCAATCTCTTCCATCCCATATCTCACCTCATTCTCTATAAACAAATCTTTAAAACCTCATCACCCATTTTAATCAGCAAAAGTTCATTAAGGATTACCAGGAAAAAAAACCCTATCTGTTATGAACTTGATCTAATAAACCCATGTGAATTCCTTCCTTTTAAGTTTATATCACATTTCTATTATTAAGCAAACCATCCAAACTTTATCATTCAAAAGTAGTCAGAAAAAATTCCAATAGAAGTTACCAAAGATAACAACACATATATTTTAACCTTAATCAGATTAAAGTACAACAAATGAACTCTCTGCCAGTCCAAGCCCAGAGATGATATAGCAAAGTGAAATCAAGTTCAACACTTTGTTTGCTTACACCTAAGAAGTGGAATCTTGCCAAACTAAAGCTACAATCTTCTAATCTAATATTCTGTGACTATCCTGAATCTCTCCCCGTCCTTCCTCCATTCAGTTTGGGACTGCACAGCTTCTTAATCTGCATCTGTCTTTGGGGGAGCTCTGTGCTGCTAATTGCAGGTACCCATTCCATCATACTTTCCCATAAAATTCTTATCTATAAACAAACTTTAAAACAAAATTACTTACACAAAGTCAGAAAAAAATCCATTAAAATTGTCCACACATAGCAATTTATCTATTTTGCCCTTGGCCAAATAAACCAACTTTATATTCCTTCCCCTCACTCCCAACAATCTTTAGTCCATTCAAATAGTGTCCAAACACTTGGGTTTTTTCCCTCTTTTGGCTCTTCTTACAAAATTGCGAAGTACATTAACAAATATCTTTTTAAAATCCAATAAAAAAGGTTATCCAAAACGCTTTTCTGGCCTATTATTTGTATATCATTTTAGTCATCAGCTAGTTTTAATTGCCTATTCAATATTTTATCTGTTTCCATATCCTTCTTGTTACCTGTCATTTTTAAGTCCATATTTCAATCTATTTCAGTTTCATCCAATAAAATGTGTTCTTCTTCCATAACATAATTTAGTATGTCAATAATGGCAGAGTTCTTTAAAACGAACTCCTGAATCCATTGTTTATAATTTCTTTCAGTCCATCCATTATCAAAAGATTTTGCTCCATTCTATATTATCAACTCATGTTTAAGTACTCCCCTTTAATAATCTTCATTTCCTTCTGGTGCCCTCTAATGTCCACCCTTCAAAGTCCCATCTTATCATGTGCTTTTTCTTCTAAATGCAAAGATGCAGTTTCCCATGGGAAGGGTTTTTTTAGTATCAATTTTATTAAAACTTTTTAAACAGGTAACACTAACACAAACTAATAGAAAGTAAAAAAGGGAAAGCTGAGAGAAAACAAAAAGTACAAAAAAAGAAAAAACTTAAAGCAAAACAGAAACCTCCAAACTTGGAAACTTTAACAAAGTATACAAGGACATTCCTTGGAACATTCCTTGATTTCGCAAAACATATATTATCCTATAGGCTTATCAATCTCTCTGTTAATAGTGTTCTCTTCCAAGTCCAGAAATCCAGACAGAGGCGTAACTATCTTTACTCTAATATATGCTGCATGTTCTTCTGAAGTTACTTTAAATCTTAAACAAAATTCTTTTTCCCTAAGTTACAATAAAGTCAAATTGTCCAAGTCCTTCTCCACCTCTCTATTTATAATTTGTGTCTTACCTTTCATATTACCTCTTCGTTAATAATTGGTTTTAAATTTGCAGCCAGCTATTCCACAAATTCTTCAATTTTCTTAGCATCTTCTTGCAGATCTTTTCTCAACCCCTCAAATTCTTCTTCCATTATTTTTTTTTATCAGTTGTAGTCATCTTTTTACCAAATTCTTCAAACAATTTTAGCAATAAATCTGATGGAATACCCTTATCAGTAAGTTGTTCTGACAAACCCATGTATCCTTCTCCCAGTTTGGCAGATTTTCTTATGGTTGCCATGGTGAGAAAGTGCAAGCATGTCTGTTACTATGGTGAGAATAAAATACAGGCTTCTTTTTTGTTTTTGTTTTGTTTTGCTTTTCTCTATGTTGAGTCATTTGGCTTCAATTAGCAATCCATTGTCAGAGTCAAACAATCCAACTAATATTGCACTTATCTTCTTGTGTAAAATCCACCAATTATTACTGTTCTTATATATATAAACAGTGAGCCTTCCCACCAAGAGCCATCCTGTTAGTCTAATTAAATTTACTAATTTCAAAGACACTTTCCTCAAAGAAATACACACACCCACACACCAGTGGTGGGTTGCTACCGGTTCGCCCCGGATTGGGTGAATCGGTAGCAGCAGCAGCAGCAGGAGGCTCTGCTCACCCGCCTGGACGTTTCTGTGCATGCGCAGAAGCGTTGCGCAAGCGTGCCCATGAATGAACCGGTAGCGGCTGAAATTGAAACTCACTACTGACACATACCCCTATATAGAAGACAGACAGACATTACATACATACATACTATTTTTAAAAAATCACTGCTTTCCTTTGCCATTTGAAACTTTCTAATATCACAATCTTGTCAAGCTTTTTGCCTTGAGATTAAAATTCTTTAAAATTGGAGGTTTTTTTCCTCTTCTCAATTAAAAAAAATAGGCCACCAAGATTCTTTAATCTTCACTACTGTTTGGAATATCTCTCAGGTTGTAAAGCAATTAAATTATAAAGTGATTAAGAAGGTGAAGCTTTTGCCAGCCAGAAAAGCTATACAACATTTTAGGGCACATTGTAAATCCTAGATTTCCAAGCTACTGGACTCACAATCAACCACAAGAAACTAAATTCCTGCAGGTTTTTTTTTTTTTGCAAGGAGCAGCTCTTCTAGAGCACAAATGGATAATCTCCCAAGTTCTCCTTCCAGCAGAATTTTTTTTTTCCCCAGTCAGGACCATCTCCTGATTTGCAATTATACTTTGTGCTGTCTCTGTCTGTGGAGCTGCTCCCAAAGATGTCTAACTAGCCATAACACCTCACTTGGAAGCTGGGTTTCTTATACTTAGTTTCAGAATGTTATTAAACCCATCTGTATCCTTAGGCCATTTAAAACTTTCTGAAATTAATACGCTAATCACCCCTTTGCTCTTAATTCCAGCCCCTCTTTTCAGTTCTTAAACTGATACTTAAAACTACTTTCATAAGGAATTAAAAGAAACTCATCCAGTAAATACCATGAAACCTCCAAAGTTTAATGGTATTCATACCATGCCATTCCAAAGGTTCTCAATATTTAAAAACAATAAAAGTTAATTCCAAAGTGATTAAGAATTGAGAATCAGCTGAATCTTATGTCCTTAGATGCTATATTACCCCTATGAGCTTTGGTGAAATCCCCTATTCTCAGCCACTCAATTCACAAGCAGATCACAAGCAAAATGTCATGTCCTACTGTCTACTTATGAGAGGCCTCTGTCTGGAATATGTGTGGGCAATCTCATGATCTCTTCTTTTTCCAGAGAGATTTTGTTGGCCCAAGCCTTGCATTCAACTGCCAATTTCAGCCTTAATGTCATACCCACTTCTTCCAGTTTGCAATATGCTCACCAGAACACACACACACACACACACACACTTTTAAAGTGCATATAAATTGCACAGGATCTATCTCCAGCATATTGTTTTTAAGGTATGATTCTAGCCATTCCTAAAAAGTTATATAAAAACATTGAAACTTAGGTTTCTCTTAAAATTAGCATTAATGTATATCATTTTCTTTGACCATACACATTTCTTTGCTTATTTTTTAAAACCTAGAACTGTATGTTAAAATTCAGAAACCTGAAAATCTGGGTATTTTTAAGAACATAAGGAACTACAAACAATGTTGTTTGTATTTTAAAATGTTGACAGAACAAAATTCTATTGTGAAATCCTGGGAATAATAATAGAAAAAAAGTGAGAATCTTTTTTAGAAACACTTATCTCTGTCAAAATACTGCAGTTCTTCAAATTCCCTGAGGTATAAGAGTGATATTAATTTGAAATGTGCATGGTAATTATGCCCTAAGGCTGCAGTTATAAGTTTGGGTGGTGCTAGCTTCTTTCATCCATTGGGATATTTGGGTCCAAAATATGTAAATGGGTTTTGTTTTCCTCTGTAAAAAAGGATATGACACATCATTGCTATACAGTTTGAGTATTTTTAGTATTAAAGGACTGAAATGAATCCCAAAAATTCAAAATTTAGAAAATGCAAATCTGATATTCCTTGCGCATGAAACATTTGTGTTTTAACAGGCTAAAGGGCAAATATATTGATAAAACCCACTCCTAACACCAATAGCCTTTCCTCTCTAGTGACTGTATTGCAATAGGAAATCAGTAATGCAGAAATATTTTTAATGACAAGATCTATTTGGGAAAGCATGTGAGTACAAATGAAAATTGGCAATATATTAGAAACTTCTGTCTTATTGTGGCCTTCACTGGCACAGTTTTTCTGGGTATGCAAAGGGGAAATACAGGCTGTATATCACTTCTTGTTACATCTGTTTGTTACTCTATTACTCTTCTAACTGTGTAGTATACAAAACAAAAACAGACAAGTCTCGTTTCATTAAAAATGAGGGAATAACTAGCTTCATGTGCATCTCACCTGATTTTCTGTAGCAAGGACATAATTCTGTTGCTTTCATATTTGCAAAATTGAAGATGCTCTACTTTTACTGTGTGTAAATTGATGCCACAAATTAATTTTTACTCTTTTTCTTTTCACCATTCTAATTCTGATGGGATACACTTTAAAATTCCACATTTTATTGAATAGTTTTATGTTTTGTAGTATAGAAATTATTTCTAATTCAGATTTTTATGCTAGTTCAAGTTAGAAGTTATCAGTTTGGAATTCAATTAACATATGGAAAAGATTCATCTGGTAACATTGTAGTTTACAGGTTTTCTCTTTTTAAAAAAAGTGTGGGGAGAGAGAGATTTCAGGGCTACAATGCCTTATCGTGTTCCCCAAAAAATAAGACTCTGTCTTATATTTTTTTGAACCCCAAAATAAGCGCTTGGCCTTATTTTCAGGGAGGTCTTATTATTTTGGGGCGTGTGGAGCAAGATGGGGTTCCTCTTGCCGTGTTACCTGATTTGCAGCTCTGTGTTTAAATATTTTCAGGAACGGCTTATTTTCAGGGGAGGCTTATTTTAGCGCATGTGTTCAAAAGCCTGATTGGGCTTATTATCAGGGGATGTCTTATTTTTGGGGAAACAGAGTAAAAACATTTCAACTCACTCCTGCTGGGATAATTCCAGTAAGGTTTCCGCATATTGGTGGACCTAGTCATAGAAGACGTCCTTGCCTGTGGAAGATTTCCATATATTTAACGACCAGAATGGGGGGGGGGGGCTTGCTTAATGACCTCAATGACTTGCAACCCAAATTCTGTGGTGAATTGTAGTCATAAGTAAAGGACTACTTGTAGTATGGCAAGCAGTTGCCCCCGGTTCGCACCGGTTCTATAGAACTGGTAGTAAAACCGGTGGGAGGCCCCACCCTCCAACCCCGACGTCATCGAAATGCTTCTGCGCATGGGCAGAAGCTTCTGCGCATGTGTAGAAAAGCGCACAGCCCCACTGCGAACTGGTAGTAAAGGTAAGTAGAACCTACCCCTGATGGCAAGGCACAATTATTTTAAAATTAATTACCGGTAATAAAGATGAAAACCCTTGAATGCTGAAGCCAATGAGCTTCCTTTTGGATTTGCTGCCACAACTATTAGAAGATAGAACTGGTGTGGTTGAGTTATTTGATTGATCATATATCCCATAAGTATTACAGAGTCTGATCTAAGGATATAGATACTTCTCCATCAAAAGGCAATATCTTGGCCACCTTATATAATAATTGTAACTAGGATGATATGGTGTGATATGTTAATCTGTTCTGAATTAAAAGCACAATAAAATTCCGTAATCCTTATTTCAAATAACAGCAAGAATTTGTTTACTTTGTTCATGCAATTATTCTGGTACAGATTTACAGAAAATATTTTGCTGCATTAAATTTAAACCCCTGACATGCTGTCATTTAATTCAGAAGCATAATAGTATACTTATTAAGATCTTAACTGTAGCAAAATCCTTCTTTATTCTTCCTCTGTTCTCATAGACAGATCTTTTTCTACACTCACTGGGACAAGCTACCAATTTTATACGTGTTAACACTACAAGAAAGTTCATGGGAGCGTCCCCACTAAGGCTGTGTACACCTGAAAAAGGTATACCTTTTTCCTTGACAATTGCTTGGATAAGTCCCTGCAATTTTCTTGGCAAGATTTCAGAAATGGTTCACCATTGCTTTTTTCCTAGAGCTGAGAGAAAGTGACTGGCCCAAGATCACCCAGCTGGCTTTGTGCCTATGGAAGGATTAAAGTTCATGGTTTCCTTGTTTCTAACCTGATGCTTTAACCACTACACCAAATTGGCTTTTTTTTTTGCATCTTTTAAATCTCATATCTTATAATATGAGAATGAACAGTGGATAATTTTATTCCCATGGTTTGCTGTATGTCATTGTGCTGAAAGGTCACATATCTCTCCTGTGCAGAGATGGAGGGTTTCTCTTTTAGGATAAGTCAATGTTTGATGAAAGGTTACTGAGCAGATCCTTGGTGCACCCATTTTTAGATCGCTGCTGGAACAAGCAAAGCCATCCAAATGACCAAAAGGGGGTAAAATCAACATGAATGGGATTTTCTACTCGTTTTCAAATCCCAAAACATTTCTTTGATTTTCTTGTGTGAACCTCACTTTTACTGACTGACTTAAAATTATTTTTCCATCACTGCTAGATTAAATGCATCACCAAAAGTGGGAATATTCAGATGCTGTTGACATAATACTTCAAATCATTCTAACATTATTATTAAAGTAGATCCAAATTAGGCCTGTTCATTTGAAACAGGATAACCTTTGAAATACACTGGGAGACTAAAAATGCATTTTGCCTGCAGCTATAATTTATTTTCTTTGGTTTTCATATGATAAATGCTTTTACCTTAAATGTTTTTAAAAATAAATTTCATTAAGAAAAATCCAGGTGGTTTTTTTTTAAATTGGGATGGGAAAACTTTAGGCTTACTATTTCAGCTAATGATAATGTTTTTATAAAGATCTCACTGTTCATCAATTAGGCCCTAATATAGAGAATATTCCTGTAGAAGTAATTAAATGAGGAATAATGCCAGGAATCTGTTCTGAGTATCATCTCTGGCTGGATTTCTCAGTCCTTGCATACAAAATCCATTCCTGGTTATTCCTATAAAGGAGAGCAAAAGAAAGGAAGGCTAAAGTTCTTGGGATTTGATTGTTGCTCTGTTTTCTTCTGTCTTTATTTATTTATTTATTTATTTATTTATTTATTTATTTTATTTATTTATTTAATTTAATTTGTATACCGCCCTTCTCCCAATGGAACTCAGGGCAGTGAACAGCCAAAATTAAAATACATATAAATACAAAAGTTAAGATAGTTAAAAATGCATTAAATTAATCGGCCTTCCAATTTAAAACCCCAAATCTTATAAAATTTAGAATCCCACTAAAAAACTATTTAGGCTAGGCCCACTTGATAGAATAAATATGTCTTCAGGGCCTTATGGAAGGTCCAGAGGTCCGGATCAGTCGTATTCTGGGAGGTAGCTCATTCCACAGGGCGGGTGCCCCCACTGAGAAGGCTCTCCCCCTGGGGGCCACCAGCCGGCATTGCTTGACCAACGGCAGCCTGAGGAGGCCCTCTCTGTGAGAGCATATTGGCCGGTGGGAGGTTATCGGTAGCAGCAGGCGGTCTCGTAAGTACCCTGGCCCTAAGCCATGGAGTGCTTTAAAGGTGAGAACCAATACCTTGAAGCACACCCGGAAGACCAACGGGAGCCAATGCAGCTTGCGCAGGAGAGGTGTTACATGGGAGCGCCGCGACGCTCCCATAATCACCTGCGCGGCCGCATTCTGAACCAGTTGGAGCCTCCGGGTGCTCCTCAAGGGGAGCCCCATGTAGAGAGCATTGCAGTACTCCAGGCAAGATGTGACAAGGGCATGGGTGACCGTGCATAAGGAGTCCCGATCCAGAAAGGGGCGCAACTGGCGTGTCAGGCGAACCTGATAGAAGGCCCCCCTGGCCACGGCCGTCATATGCTCTTCTAAAGACAGCCGTGTGTGCAGGAAGACACCCAAGTTGCAGGCCCCCTCTGTGGGGGCCAATGACTCACCCCCAATAGCCAGCAATGGCACCAGCTGGTTATATCGGGACACCGGTATCCACAACCACTCGGTCTTGGAAGGATTTAGTTGAAGCCTGTTCCTCCCCATCCAGACCCGCATGGCCTCCAGACACTGGGACATCACTTCGAGGGCATCATTGGGGTGGTCTGGGGTGGAACTGTACAGCTGAGTATCATCAGCGTACAGATGACATCGCACCCCAAAGCCACGGATGATCTCACCCAGCGGCTTCACATAAATGTTGAAAAGGAGTGGCGAGAGGACCAACCCTTGCAGCACCCCGCAAGCAAGGCGCCTCGAGGTCGACCTCTGCCCCCCTGTCACACAGACTGCAACCGGTCAGAGAGACAGGAGGAGAACCACCACAACACGGTGCCTCCCACTCCTAACCCCCCCCAACCGGCGCAGCATGATACCATGGTCGATGGTATCAAAAGCCGCTGAGAGGTCTAACAGGACCAGAACAGAGGAGCAACCCCTGTCCCAGGCCCTCCAGAGATCATCAACCAATGTGACCAATGCCGTCTCCGTGCTGTACCCAGGCCTGAAGCCGGACTGGCACGGATCTAGAGAGATGGTTTCATCCAGGTACTGTGGAAGCTGTCGCGCAACACACTCTCCACAACTTTCACAACGAAGCAGAGGTTGGAGACCGGACGGTAGTTTGCCAAAACAGCCGGATCCAGAGAAGGCTTCTTGAGGAGGGGCCTCACCACCACCTCTTTCAAGGCGGAAGGCAAGAACCACTCCCTCAAAGAAGCGTTTATAATCCTCTGGAGCCAGCCTCGTGTTACCTCCCGGGTGGCCAGTACCAACCAGAAGGGACACGGGTCCAGTAAACATGTGGTTGCATTAAACCTCCCCAGGATCCTGTCCACGTCCTCAGGAGTCACAGGGTCGAACTCATCCCAAATGACATTCTCAAGACCAGCCTCAGTCAACCCACCTGGATCTACCCAGTCAGAATCCAAGTTTTCCCGAATCTGAGCGATTTTATCGTGCTGATACTGTGCAAAATCCTCAGCCTGCCCTTGCAAGGGGTCCTCCCACACTTACTGATGTAGGAGGGAGTGGGTCACGCTAAACAAGGTGGCTGGGCGATTATCTGCCATTGCAATAAGAGCGGAAAAGTAGCTACACTTTGCCGCTTTTATCGCCACTAAATAGGTCTTAATATGAGACCTAATTAGTGTTCGGTTGAATTCGGAGCGACTAGCCCTCCAACCACTCTCTAGGCATCTTTTCCAGCACTTCATCTCCCTCAGCTCCTCGGAGAACCAAGGAGCCGGGCAGGCTCGGCGCCGGGTCAGAGGCCGCAAAGGCACGACTCGGTCTAGAGCACTGGCGGCCATCCTATCCCAGGTGGCCACCAGGTCTTCAGCCGAGTTGTGAGCCAGAGTTTCAGGAACTGGCCCAAGCTCTCTCTGGAACCTATCAGGGTCCATCAGTCGCCTGGGGCAAAACCACCTGGTCGGTTCCGCCTCCCTGTGGTAGGGTGCAGCGGTCGAAAAGTCCAGCCTCAGGAGAGAATGATCCGACTGTGACATAATCAAATTTAATGGCTGCCTCAATCACAAACACAACTTTGGGCAGTTTAGAGAGTATAAATAATTAAGATTACTAGAAGAGACAAAAAGAGAAGTAACAAATAATGGCAAAGTGAGCTAACACCCATATCATGAAAAATAGCATGACTAGCTGTAAAACCATACAAAACACCTATCAGGGTGCAGATTATAAACCATCCTGCCCTGGCACGCCTTACTTTCCAACCTATGTTTAAAAAACAATCATCAAACAGTATCACACTCATCTTCGTTTTATTTTGAATTTACAGTAACCTAGAAAGGTAATGATGAGTGAAGAAAAAGAGAATTAACTGAAGGGGATTGGTTGGCGTTAGGAGCTGGAACAGGTGGGAGTTGAGAAATAAATGGGGAGATCTTTCTGTGAAATTAAAACAAGTTCCACTAGTTGTTTTTAAATCTGCAGAAACAGATATGAATTATCATATGTAATTTATAAAACAGAGACAGAACCTAAAACTCTTTTAAGCATGAAAAAAAGTTGCACAATATCTTACTGAAACCATTCAAAGCTCTTACCAGTGGTCCTAGGGTTACCGGGTTTGAACTAAAGAAATATGGATAACCAAGGACAGCAGAAAGATAAGCGTCTTACTTCAGCAATCGAGTGGTCATTCATATTTTTGTCATTCAGATCTGATAAGGCTAATCCATAGATGCAGATCTGCTTATCCCTGTTTCAGCATCCAGGAACTTCCTAAATCACTTTAGGCTGCAGCCAAAGTGAATTGAGTGATTCTCTTGAAAATCCCACTCTCCTGGACTTTTGGGTTTTTTTTTAATATTTTATCATATTTTTTGACCCATGTAATATGATCACTATTGAAAAGGCTAGGGTTCATGCTCATGAAATGAAACCACAATGCCCTTAAGCAGAACAATTAGAGGAATGTTGGGGAGGGCGATTGCAAGGCTTAACTTCATAGGCAAATGTTGTCTTTTCCGTTTGCTGCTACTTCTAAGGAAAGCATCTCAGAAAAGCATCTATGCCCTACTTTTTAGCCTCCCTCCCCTTTCCCCCTTTCTGCATCACATCTATTTCAATGGGAGGGGGGACAGAAAGAGGCTGAAGTCCCCCTCTCTATGTCTCCACTGTCCTTCTCTAAAGTAAAGGCAGGAACAGTTTTCCAAAGGGCAGTGTGATTGACCTCTCCCAGTTTATCTGGGAAGGTGCAGATCTATCTGTTCAAAGCTGCTTTCAAAGTGACTCTGATAAGAGACTGCCTACAGTTAGGACTGTAATCATTATTCAAAGCATTAATCAGGGGGAAATTATGCCTGTTGCTGATTAGCTAATTACTGCAATCAAATATTCTCTCTGCTCTTTGGAACCGTGCATCCAGTATGGGGAGAGGACTAGGGAGGGAACTGGGACTCTAAACAAGTAACAAAAACAGGAGGAATGCACGGTTTCAACTCTTGTTTCTCAGAGACCTCAAATGATCTTTGTGGTTCCTAGAAAACAAGAGGGTGTGTGTTTTCTGCACTGGCTTTGGGCTTGCTCATCCTCCACCCCTCGGGCTGTGCACCATGCACCTAATCCTTGTGCAATAGATCATAATTTTAATGCACAATGCCAGGATAGAACAAGAGAGATTCATTAGGGGGAGGCGATTCAAAATCACCCTTGCTATTAGCAGCAAAGTACTGATTGGGTATCATCATCTGCAACTTTTTACATTGGGGCAGACTTCTTAAGCTTTTGGCTTGTACGTTAATTTGCTAAAAATGACTTTTCTAATGAAGTGGTAGGGTAGGGTGGAGAGATTAGTAGGAGCATGACATATGGCTCACTGTTTTATGTGAACTCAGCCACGGGACCTTACTCAATAGCCAATGGTTACAAGGAGCCAGTGGTGAAATCCTAATTTTTTTTACTACCAGTTCTGTGGGCGTGGCTTGGTGGGCGTGACTTGGTGGGCATGGCAGGGGAAGGATACTGCAAAAATCTCCATTCCCACCCCACTCCAGGGAAAGGATACTGCAAAATCCCCATTCCCACCCCAGTCCAGGGGAAGGATACTGCAGAATCCCCATTCCCTCCCCACTCCTGGGGGAGTGATATTGCAAAATCTCCATTCCCAGGCCACTCTGGGGCCAGCCAGAGGTGGTACTTGCCGGTTCGCCGAACTGCTCAAAATTTCCGCTACCGGTTCCCCAGAACCTGTTGGATTTCACCCCTGCAAGGAGCCCATGGTTTCTATGAACTCTGGAATTGGATTCCGTAAATTAGCCTTTCAATATTCATTAGGAAACAAATATGAAGGAAGCATTATGAATGGCCAGGACGTTAGCTGTTTAGATGACAGCCAGTGCTTGGGAGTGGAGGAATAAAAAAACCAACCCTGGTCATCCAGATTATGTTCTCCTATTTTTGGTACAGCTGCATCAAATCACCAAAGCTTATGAGGCTGAGTGTTTGCCACACTTTTTCCACACGCAGTAGCTCCAATGGTGCCAGTGCCAGCTTGTTTTGTCATGGAGACTGGAATGGCCCCAAAATTAGACTGGGATGGCTCCAAAAGGGCTCTGGTGTCAGCTTGTGTTGCCAGTGGAGACTGAGATTCTTAATTTAAAAAATTTAATTTAATTTAAAAATTGAGAAAAGGGTGGCTAAGGGATAGCTGGAGGCAGGTCTCCTTCTCCACTCCACCCCACTTTCAGTGCATGAAAAGTCTAGCATCATAAGTCATCCCACCTACAGAGAGTGTGGGAATATGAATTCATCCCTTTAGATAAATCCAGTTTCTCAATCCTGTTTATAAACTAAAATCTACACTGGGGAAAACATTTTTTTAAAAAAAAACTAGAGTGGCAACAGGACTGATAGTTTCAGTGGATGAACAGTACTTGATGTGAGGCCTAGTCTGAGAGAAGAAATGGCTTGCTTAAGGGCACTTTTGTGTTTATGGGAGAGACATGAATCAGTCCAGGGACCTCCTGAATTGTCATTCAGCCTCTTTGCCAAGGCAGGTGGCTCCAGTTGATATGCAGAGGTTGTGCTGTCAAAGGCATGCTAAGAACAAACAGCTTGTTCCTGACCTCACAGTGAAGTCATTCAAGAGAGAACTTTCTTAACACATAGAAGCAACATGAATAATAGCTAATGGGGCAGGTTGTTCCCAAGTTCGCTTATAAATAATGAAGGGGGATAGAGAGATTTTATTTTTATTTTCCCCATGATTTCTGACAGATAATGGTGGAATAATTACATTTTAAATTGATGTACAATTTCTACCCAAGGTTCTTTTTAAAGAGAGAGAGTGTGTGTGTGTGTGAGAGAGAGAGAAAGAGTGGGAAAAATGTAAATGCTAATTGCTATTTCAAATTCAGAATGGAATGTCTGGTGAGAAAGAAACTCATATTGCATTCAAGGATTTTTTAAAAATCATTTAACATAATATTAGCTTCTTACTGACTTTATTTTAAGCTTCTAGAATTAGTTCCTTACTTCCCCAGCTGAGTTGTTGCCACTTTTATCACTAGTGAATTTATTGGATTATTTTTCTCTCTCTTGTGGTTTTCATGTGGAATTTATTCTGTGCAAAATAAAACCCCACAATAAGCAAAAATTGTGCATTAGTATATAGAAGGTGAGATTGTGTATAACTAATATATCTGTTACTGTGGCCAGACATGAGTGCAATTAGTAAAATAATGTTAATTGTGCAAAAATAGTATTGCCCTCCAATGAAACTGGGATGTTTTGGTTCAGAATTCAATCCAAGAGTACATCTAAACTGTAAATCCAGGCCTTGAAAAGAAGTTTAATCCCTTTCACGATAGATTGAAATAGCTATTCCACAATCTTTTCCAAATGACCAGGAGAACTTTTATTTTATCCAAGTTAAGCTTCCATTTGCTTCTCCTCATCTAGTCCACTGCTGTCATCAGACATTGATTTAGAACTTGAAAACCTCTTTATTTTCAGGTGAAAAGGAATGAAAGTTGAGTGAGATCAACATACTGTGACTGTGAACTTCAAAGGTCTGGGCCACCTCTTCAGAGGTTTCACAATTATAAATAGTATAAATGATTTGACAAAATACTATGAGACATCATAAACTAATTGCATCTTCATTACCTCCACTTAAAGCTCTTGTCCATCAGGAATACCAGAATTAAATAGAATTATCTCTAAATCCTATCCCAGCCAAGCATTTTACAAGGATCAATAGCTCCTGAAAAATCCAGTACAACCATCTGCCCCATTTTTCACATTAATCATTCACCACAACCTATTGCTAAATGGAAATGTGCCTAGAAACATCAGGAACTGAAACATTATCATATATTCCAATACTTTGCTCAAGAATGTAATAACACATGAAGACTCTTCTTCCCCACTTAGATGGTCTTGGTAAATATCTGAGACCACTCTTCTGATTAGTCCTTGTCTGCTCAGGGATTTTAACCAATATATTGGAATAAACAACAATGTAAAAATGAGAATGTTTTATTTTTTTCCAATGTGCTGAAACTTTAGTTTAATAATTGTGCTTGCCCACATGAATCTACAAAAACCAAAAATGAAAGGGGAATTATGTAAGATTTTGTGAGAGTCAGTTATTGGACTATTGAATTCAAGTTATTCATGTGACAGGATCAGGATTAATGGCTGAATGAAAAGAAGTTAAGCTGATGTTCTAAAGAAACCAGAGCAGATAACTTAATTGTGTCCATCCAACACAAAACTTGCCTTTTTTTTTTTAAAGAATCCTCTTTTCAAAAATAAGGAATTGTCATTTGAGGTACACAGTCTTTTCAGTATGAGAAAACTTCCATACTTGGTATGGCCAATCTTGCTGCATTTTCTTATTTTGACTTAAAACAGATGGTAGCATGTAGATAACATCTCTACCTGCCAGCCCTAAAGTCAACTGTAGATGAAATCTTGTAGATTTGATCCTTCAAATCTAGAAGATTTGGTGGATCTTAGTTACTTCCCAAATCAACTACTGATGATGAAAATAAGATTAGGGTCAAAAATTAAAATGTAGTATAAAGTGCAGTATGAAAATCTGAAAGAAAGAAATAGATCAGCTAAGTATTCCTGCCAGAAAACTAGACATAAAACTGAACTGAATTCATCTTTCATGGTGTACTTTCTGTCTGCTTTGTATGTGTTCCTGTTTAGCCTAATATTGCTGCATATTTGATCCAGAAAGGGACAGCCTAAACACAACAGTGTAATGTTTTGTTTTATTCATTCATTCATTCATTCATTCATTCATTCATTCATGTATTTATTTTGTCAAGAATATATAAGATTACAGATAAAAGTATAAACGTGATTATGAATACATGAGATGGTTATGAATAAAAGGGGACACTAGGACAGGGACCGTAGGCACGTTGATGAGCTTATGCACGCCCCTTACAGACCTCTTAGGAATGGGGTGAGGTCAACAGTAGACAGTCTAAGGTTAAAGTTTTGGGGGGGTTGGGAAGAAACCACAGAGTCAGGTAGTGCATTCAAGGCATTGACTACTCTGCTGCTGAAGTCGTATTTTCTGTAATTGAGTTTGGAGCGGTTTACCTTAAGTTTGTATCTATTGTGTGCTCATGTATTGTTGTGGTTGAAGCTGAAGTAGTCATTGACAGGTAGGATGTTGTAGCAGATAATTTTATGTACTATACTTAGGTCAGACCGAAGGCAGCGTAATTCTAAATTGACTAAGCCCATAATTTCAAGCTGGTGGCATAAGGTATTCTGTTGCGAACAGAGGAGTGGAGGACTCTTCTCGTGAAATATCTCAGGAGTCTCTCAATTGTATTAATGTCCGATATGCAGTGCGGGAAATGTCCAGAAATGTCTTCTGGAAAAATTTGATATCAGGAGAAAGTGCAGAACTGGGGACATCCCAGGTAAAAAAAGGTAAAGCACTTTTACATGTAAATTCTTTGACATACTCTTATTCTCAAGAAATTGAACAAAGGAAATGAAATAATTCTATCTATATAAATTCCTACATTCTGTTGCATAGTGCTTCCTTTGTTACCTAACGTAGAAGAAAAAATAAAAATGAGTGGGGCTATGCAAAGATTTGATTCAAAGATGTTTTAAAGGAATTCCTGAATCAACTTTGTGAGCTGAATTTTCAATTCAGACTGAATAGCAGAATAAATCAGTGGTATCCAAATTGATGCGGTGATTTGATAGCCTTTTGTACATGTACAGAAAGACTTTTTCTAAACTTAATCAGCTTTCCAAATTGGATTTGCTTGATTTAATAATTCAATTTTGAAAGTTGAATCAAAGTGATTCAAAGCCTAATTAAATCTATAAATCCAAATGAGTTAGGTTAATGATCCAGATTGAACTGATGATCTAAGTGGAATTCACCTGTTCCACAAACTCCTAATAAAGCTTTATAAAAGGACTGGAGTAAAAGGTGTGCCAGATTTTTGTAATATTGATTACAATGTTTTATTTATTACAATATTTGTATACTGCCTCAGTTGAAAGACTCCAGTCAAATTAATTCTTTTGTAAGTTTCTGCTATTAAAATTTCATTATTATTTTTTTTGGTAATTAAAGCTGGGAATCCTGTCAAGAAGTCTGAACTTAAAATGAAAAGAAATCAAAATAAACCTCTCCCACACACACACACCATAATGTACCACTTACTTTGTAGTGTGAGAGGTTAATCAAATACTAAGTGGATTGTGATTGTTAAAGAGGTTGTAAAATTAGACACTATTGTTTATGAAGACAAGAACATTCTTTGTCAAAGATTGCATGAGTAAATTTAGAAACAAGGAGGCATTCATGTCTCAAATAAAATGCTAGATGGAATTGTTTCAAGGGTCCTTTCCATCTATTTACAAGAAGCTGCCAATAGATGTAAATCTGTTAATTGAAAAATTAGATTTAAATTCATCTGTATATTGACAAAATCTTCATTTAGAACATAGAAGGAACATGCCAGCTACTAATACTTGGCAGATGGAATTGCCATGTTTACTATTTGCTATTTCTGATTACTATTGTTTACCATTACAATTGTTAAAATGGCAAAATTAAATTATCTCCAAAACAATAACATTCTGTAGTTTCAGAACAATCTTATATGTGAAATATGTCTTACATTATGGAAGTGAGTTTCTACTGAGGCAACTAATCTTTCTCTTGCTTGCCTCCATTTTTGGGCCACCAAATCTGCCTTGAGGGACCTCCAACCCTCTGGAATACATCTGAACAGGACTGCAAGAGAAGGAAATCTCACCTCTTTTTCCCCATGTGAAAAAGATGAACTTATACAATTCATACAGATGTGCCATTGATTCATCTAACTTGCTGCTATCTACTTTAACTTGAAGTATGTCTTCATTTTCTTTTTGTTGAACTAGGGATGCAAATTCAATACAGATATTTCTGGGAGCATATTTTTGTCCCTATAGATCCAAGACCAATGGTAGTAGAAGTGAAGTTTGGCAAGCATTGGCTCTTCCCCAGAAAAAATATCCAACAAGTTTTTGAAAATGCACAAAGTAAATATACCTCTTGGCTTTTTCTTATTTTTTTTTCACAACAAAATGCCTTAATTATGGATGTTCTTCAAAGGGTGATTCTCCTTTGCAGAATTTTCTGAAACAACCCTGCACCTGTCTAATATCAATTGATTTCATTGTCATTCCATTATGATTCCAAGAAACAGACGGAGGCAGTCTGCTCTTTGGAAGGGTGGAGGTTCAAGCAAAAGAGCTTTAGTCTAGTAGGATAAGGTCAAGAGAGTATGAAATACTTACATCAGAGGAAAGACATAAGCTGTAATCAAAATCCAGAGCTCAAAAATACAGAAACTGTGTTTGAAGTCCACCAGATAAGGCACAAACAGTAACCAAGGAAGAGGTCAAATTTTAGAATACAGATAAAACTGAATCAGAGTCCTGCATACACAAATACAGGGGAAAACTGTAACAGACATTAATTCCAGCACTGGAAGAGATCTCATGCTAAAGATCTGAGTTCTCCATCTCAGTTCATCCTTGCTCACTAGGCTATTTAGGAGGGCAGGACAAATCTATTCTCAACAACTTCCAATGAGCAATTAATTTATCAGCTGAGTATTTATGCTTTTGGGTTTTTTGATATTCAGCTCCACTATCAAATACTTGCCCTGATCGTCTGGATGTTCTTGCCATCTGATCTGGAGGCTTCTCAGATCATCACTGAGATGTTTAAATTAGTTTGTTCCACATTCATGCAGTTAAGGGGAAGATATTTGTGGTCTGGATATGGATGTTTCATTTTCTTTGAAAGCAGAGGAATCTGCAAGTGTTGGATGTTGAGTGGTAGGAAAGGGCTCCACAAAAACTAAGAAGTTGGTAGCTGCAACTACACAATTAAAACCTCACCCTTAAGTAGTTAGTTAGTTAGTTAGTTAGTTAGTTAGTTATCAAATTTGTAAAGCCACCTATCTCACAAAAGCAACTATGGGTGGAACACAACTATCGGATATAAACTTAAAATATAAAAACAATAGATATAACATTATAGACATCTACATTAAGAAATAAATCGTATAGAAACAAATATACAAAAGTCACATGAAAAAAATGAAAAGGACTTCCATCATATAGTTGTGGCTGCCATATTGACATTTTGCCCCACTCCTCTTCCTTGTAGATGTTCCTGTGTTGCGGTAGCATGAGGCAGAGGTACAGTAAATTGATAGAAGGAAAAGAAGAAGCTTTGGAAAGGAAAGTAATTGGCTACAATGACTTCCATCTCTGCCTTCTTCCATGGTAGTTACAGTTATTACGGGTCTTGATACTGCTCTTGTTGAATGCCAAACAGACAGAAAGAGAATGCATAATAAATCAAGGGGCCATTTTAATATGCATTTCAGAGACCTGGCAGACCATGGCAGAGGGACTTGGTTATTACAAAGGAGGAATACAGAATTGTGACTGGATACCACCTCCTTTTCCTAGCCCTTCATTTGCTTCAAGTGTATTTATCCTTTTCTAAACAATCAAGTGAAGACAGAGATTCTATGGATGTGCCAACCATCCTATCATTTGGTGGAATCTCTGACCAACCTCATATAAAGAGTCTTAGAGATGGTCTTGGCCCCAAGGTTGCTTTAACAGATACAGCTGAAGATTTTATGACCTCATGAATTTCATTCAGCTTATGGCATGTTTTGCACACAGGGATCCCAGTAATTATATCTCTGACATGCATAAACTGCTATTCGGAAAGGTTTGAACTGTTGCAAGGACAAGATTAGATTGGTCCACCAATAGAAGGTGATGGATTCTGTGGAAATCTTTCTGACTCAAGCACTGATCTTGGTTAATCAGGTGGTATCAGGAGCAAGGAGAGCATTTAATCAGTTTGACTTGGCTTATACATCAATCGCATTGCTATCTGAAGGAGAGAGATCTGATAATTCAAATAGTGGTAACTTCAATCAAATTTGGGCTGATATAATAGATTTTTTTTTGTGAGGTGACCCTTGAAGATGGTCCAGAAACTGCAGTTGGATCAGAATTTGACAGCTGTGGCTCCAAAATATTGAATGTCTCTTATTTTTTGAAGAAACTTCACAGCCAATTGCCATCTGAGGCCAGTTCGGAATGCTCACCGTAAACAATTTAGGATCAATTTATTTACAGAACAACTTACTCTTATACAGTCCACTCCACAAGCATTAAAGGGGCATATTTTCCAGGTGCTGCCATAGATACTTTTGATATTTCCAATTTACGCTGTTTCTTCATAGCAGGGCCCTCATTGTAGCATAGATTTCCATTGGTGGTGAAACAATGCTACAGTTTAAGCTAATCCCTGCTACAGTTTAAGAGCTGTCTCAAAACATACTAATTTACTGTCTAATTGGTTTAACTTTTTAACATTTTTATAGCAATGTTCATTGTTTTAAGAATATTCTGATCATTTGTTTGCATTTTTACCATTTTAATTCTATTTCAACGAACTGCCTTTAATTAAGGGTGAATACCATTCAGATAAATAAATACATAAAGCAAAAGACTTGCAACCTTGGCACTGCCATTCCCATGGGCTACGAATTTGAACCAGAGACTCTTTACTGGCATCTGAGGTCACAAGCAGTGGGCTTATGGGTTTTAATTCTTCCTCTGTCTCTAAACTGGGAAAGTGACTGAACTTGCAAATGCAGTGACTTCAAAAGTCATGCTTGGATTACCTATTTCCTTCAAGGACAGCTCACCTGTGAAACTTTGGTGTGAAAACAATCAACATCCTGGCCAATGCCCATACGTTCAACAGTAAGTAAATTCTAATTCAGTTTTCTCAATCTCAGCGACTTGTACAAGGTATGAAATTCAGCTCCGAGAATTCTCCAGTAAGCAGGAAGATTTAATTTAAAATCAAGCATAGTCTGTTAGGTGTTAATCTTTCCTACAAAATAAAAAGCCAAATGGTTCAGATTTGGGCTCATCCATAAATCTCTCATCTGTGTCTGAGATTCCAGTCTTTACCTGCAAAGTCTGTAATATTTATAAGTGAGATATTGTCCCCATCACACAAAGGGAGAGAGTTAGTTCTGCTTATTAACACTAAGGAGTTAACTATTAGATTGAATTTGAACATTATTTGCTTATGAATGAAAAGCTCTACTGATCCACATACTGGAAAGATTCTTTCATTACTAATGCTCTCACTTTTGGACCTCTCACTATAATCAGTAAAAGAAAGGAAGATATTCCCATTTACTTTTTATCCAGCCCAAGCTAATTCAATATGCATCCCATCAGAGTCTGAGCAAGACTGTAAAATCAACCAAGAGGCAGGCAGTCATGTTTTCATTCAACTTCCTTTTTATCTGTAGTTTGTAATACTTATTTCTTATTCTCAGATGCTTTTTCTCCTTGCTACGTCCTTGCTGCTGCCAGCGTCTCATACAAACTGGCCCTGCACCGTATTAGGAATTCATAATCATCTAACCTTCTAAATCAATAAGCATGTAAAATATTTACAAACAGATTATTATTAGAATGAAACTCTTTTACCCTTCACTCGGGGAGGGACATGGGAAGGATTTCTGCAGGGCCTAAAGTGGAAAGGAGCATTTCCCAAGTCTCATACTAGACATCCTATTTAATTTCCTTTCTATCCAGACAGAAAAAGAAACCAAATACTCATTTCTCCAATGAAATCCACAAGAAGATTTATTGGGTCTTTCTGTATGTCACCCAGCCATACATGTGCCGTGAAACCTTTGTAACATTTTGGATAAAAGAAATACATTTAACACAGGGGTGGATTCTACTTATCTTTACTACTGGTTCGCAACAGGATCGCACATGCGCAGATCGCTTCTGGTGACGTCAGGGTCAGTGGGCGGAGCCTCCCACCGGTTTTATTACTGGTCCAAACTGGGGACAACACACCACTGATTTAGCAGCTATTGTCTATTCTTGGTTGTTGGATACTCTTATGCCACTCTTTTCTCTTTTCTATGATACTGTTTTCCCCAAACTACAGCTTCTCTACTTCACCCTGAACAAGAATCTTTTGTCCCTTCTTGTCAAGAAGCTTGTCTGATTATAATTAATAAGTATTATACAATTGGCATATATGTATATAAATCCACATATTGAGAAATAAATATATATACTATATATTTGCATGCTATTTTAGATCACATGTTCTCAATCACTTATATGACTTACGAGCATTTTAAAAATAAAATGTAGTCACAAATCAGGATCTAGATATTGTTTCTTGTTGGTTTATCAGAAACAGTTTAATGAAGGGGATTTGATAATCTGATAATTTAATACCTTCCCAATATTTTTTTAAGACTAGAGGGAAGAATATTGGAAAGATTGATCCTTTTTAGAGTCTGGCATATAAAAAAGTGCTGGGCTAGGGATGTCAGAAAGATCCTTCTCAATTTTAAATTGCACAGAAATCAATTTTGATAGAGAAAGGGAAACATAGGAGGGAAGAAATTGTATTATATTATATTAATTTATTAAAAGGCATCTAGTTTTCTATAGGGACGCGGTGGCTCAGTGGCTAAGAAGCTGAGCTTGTTGATCGAAAGGTTGGCAGTTCAGCGGTTCAAATCCTTAGCGCTGCATAACGGGGTGAGCTCCCGTTACTTGTCCCATCTTCTGCCAACCTAGCAGTTCGAAAGCACGTAAAAAATGCAAGTAGAAAAATAGGGACCACCTTTGGTGGGAAGGTAATAGCATTCTGTGTGCCTTTGGCATTTAGTCATGCTGGCCACATACCATGGAGATGTCTTCAGACAGCACTGGCTCTTCGGCTTTGAAATGGAGATGAGCACCGCCCCCTAGAGTCAGGAATGACTAGCACATATGTGTGAGGGGAACCTTTACCTAGTTTTCTATATGAGGCAAAAATATCTGAATGACAGTTGTACAAAGGATCTAAAAAGCAGATATAAGAAAGGAAAAACCGATGTGTAAATATAATTATTCTGTATCTTTTTGTTTCCTGCTTGACCTGAATGCTGGATGAACTCTGCTATAAAAATTAGCATAAGTAGTCATGATTATGTACCAGCATTTATATACTTTATAGAAACATTATAAGGCAGTTTACATGTTGATAGTGCTACACAAATACTAAAACAGATGCTATTAATAATATACAATTTCACTTTTGTCTGGTGAAGGATGCAATTTCATCCAGGACTAAAGGTGGAAAATCCTCAGAACTATAAACCTAGAATCAGTTGGACTTGTTAAAGCTGAGCTTGAGCCTGTTTTTCCTTGTTCAGACCCCAACAGTGTCCTTATTTACACTCCAATGGACACTAGAACAAGACCTTGATCACTTGGTTGAATGCAACTGAGTATCATCCAGACTTTATGTTGACAGATGACCTCTCATCTTTGTCAGATTTGATATTATCTTTTTAAGCACTATCTGAGGTAACAGGCCCATAATTTGGGGATCCACCTGGACTATGGCTACTTTTGGATGAACAAGAGGAGGCCATGATCATAGGGCTTTTTCCCAGCTCGAATTGGTGCACAGCTCACAATAATTTCTGCAATGAATACAGTGACTCATATCCTTATCATCACACATTTAGACCAATGTGTTCCATGGGGAATATCTTTAAAGAGCACTCAGGGGGTACAATCAGTTCAGAATTCAATGGTTTACTTGCTGTTGGATGCCTATTGCTAGACCATTTTATACCTATAATACAGGCTCTGCACTATCAGTAAGTCTCTGGGAAAAATTCAAAGAACTGGTTTTATCTATAAAATCTTTATGACTTGATGCCTAGGTATCTGCAGGTTTACCTTCTCCAACAAGAATTAAATTGTTCAACATACTGTAACATGCCTGGAAGAACACACTGTTGGTCCCCCATTTTTGTGAGATGAGGAAGAATAAGGCCAGGAGACAATATTTCAAAATCTAGTCAATCTTCCAAAATCTAGTCAAAATGAAGTTGTTCCAAAAGGCGTGGGAGAATTATTGGGATTGGGTAAGGTAGAATTGGATAATTGGGTAACCGACTTTTTATTTCTCTTTTAACTATATGTTTTATTTCTGTATTTGTTTCATTTGCAAAGGTTACTTTTACTGATATTGTTGTATATGGATTTTTATTGTTAACTACCAGACTGCCTTTGTGAGAGGAGATCTATAAATCCAATAAACAACAGAAAGGCAGATTTGCTTCTGATGTTTCTTCATTTTGGTCAGGACATCAGCTCAATTAGGAGGTTTTTGGGGTAGTTTTTAGAAAAATGAGGAAAGTGTCCTAAGTGGATGACAAGGTGCCTCCTAAGCCTTTTTAAAAGAATGGCTTTCTGGATAGATATAAGGAAGCAAAAGAGAGCTAGTCAGATAAACATAATAATGCACCCAGATTGACTTCAAGCATCACTTTGCCAAATATCAAAGCTGCTTCTACGAGTAGTTTTGACATACAAGCTGAAGGCAGCTGGACTGATTCATTAGACTGTAAACTGCTTAGATTGACAGGCAATGTTTTAAACCTGGCTAAGCAGTAGTTGAAACGTGTTGATGGTCCTGGTAAGAGGAAACATAATTGTTTCTTTCAAAGCGTGATTCCAAATTTGTCCAATTTGAGTTCACCGTGTATTTCTTCAATAACATTTTTTATTATTGTGTTCTTTTGCACATGTGTGCGCATACTTGGACATATAAGTATACGTACAGGATGTAGATATTGAAATGCATTTATTTAGTTTTGTGCTTAAACTATTCTTTTTCAAGAATGAACTTGGACATCTTAAATTTTCTTTATGTGTATAATCATATGCCTTAAAACTACTTAGCTCAATCTATAGCCAACAATTTCCATGAAAAGGAACTGAAGCATTCCACACAATTTGGATTCCCAAGGCTTCAAAGAAAATTCCTTTAAATTCCTCACATGGCCATTTAATTTGCACAAAGTGTATCCAATTTGAAGTTTATCTTCAATTTCTACTTGCCCCAGTTCAATGAGTTTTCAGAATAGGTGACATTATAAGACAATGTGAGCTATAGAGAGAGGCAAATGTAGAGACAATCTTCCAAATTTCAAGCCTACTTTTTCCTGTTCATGATGAGAAGCAATAATACTATAGTTCTATAACAAAGAAGATTATATGTAAGAATCAGCAGTTAAACATTTGAGAAAATTTGCTCAAGCATAGCAAATCCTGCAGTCAATGCCATGAACTTTGCAAACCAATAAAAACTCTTTAAAAATATTTCTCACATCTAGAGACTGAAGCCTTCCATTTTGTGACAGCGCTGTCAGTCCAACACCTTTCTCCAGCAAAAATCTGTCTCAACTATAATGTTCATGAAAGTAGAAAACTTGAGTTAAGTGTTTGCCTGGGGCAAATAAAATGAAGCCAAGAGGCAGATTGGCAAAGAATTACGTATGCTCTTTTAACTCATCAGATGAAAGATGCATTGCTTTTACTTTTTGTCATTGCCATCATTAAAACTTCCATTAGAGCTGCAGCTTTGGCACCCTTAAAACCGTAACATGGGCAAGTCATACTTGGCAGCATAGTCCCTGCTGGGCAACTCAAAAGTAGAGATTTGACAAGAACTAACTACTGAGGACAAAAATGCATCATTATTTGTCAAGGATACTTTTGAATAAAAGGTAGAAAAGAATGGCCAATAAAATCAGCAAGATAATTGCCACCCACAGTTTCAGCCACATATCATATTCTCCAACTCATAACAGCATTTCCCTCGCCTCTTCTCCATAAGTGCAACTACTCATCAAGAAATACTTTAAAGGGCATCCATTATCCAAGTGCATCTCTTCAAATGTTGGTCAGATAATAGCAAGTACCATCAGGTTCAAACTGCCTAACTTTGGATACCTCTAAAGTAATCTTTCTTAACCTGATGTCATCCAATGTGCTGGGACTACAATTTTCAGTCTTTCCTAAGTTAGGAAATTTATTCTAAGCCTCCAGAATGCTCCAAAAAGCTCCAAAGCAAAGCAAGGCCGCCTATCTCTTTTGGGTCACCTAGGGGTCCACCCATTGTTTGCATGGTGAGTAGATATTTCCATTGGTCCATCAGGCTTCTGTCCATCTTCTCTGATCTTCTCTATTTTAAAAAAGGAAAAGGGATAAAGCTGTCTTGCTATGTAGCAAAGCCCAGATTCCAGCATCACCTTGATTTCTAAGAATTCTTCTGAGCCTTAAATGAGCCTCGTAAGCTTGTTAAATAATAAAATGATGAGTGACTGCTTGCTTATTTGCTCAGAAAGGGGAAAATGTAAGAAGGGGTACTAGGAAGTATTCTTAGAAAGGATGACATAATAAGGGGAACGTTTTGATCAGGGACACATGGCAATTTAAACCTACAGTAAACAATAATATTATATTTAGTCTGAAGCTCCTGTCACACTCTAGTTTGTCTATCTGGAAAGTTCATAATCCGTCTCTCTCTTCATCCCATTTGGAAAGGAAGGTGTTTTGGATCTTTCCCAGAAATACAAATTGTATCAAACCATCTCAGCATCTTGAATAAGAAGTAACTCTGCAACCATGAGAAGGTAAGTAGAACAGTGTGGGGGGGGGGAGGGGATCAGCTGTGCCGCGTGATTTAGTTTTGCTAGAAAGCAGGAAAAGCTACAATTAGTCGCAGACAGCATTCCAAGTATAACAGGTAAATTCTGTGTAAATAGCTATAGGTAACTTGCTTCAAAGAAACCTTATCGCCACATACAGTATGTTCAGATTTTATTGCAGAGAGAGGGTCAGGAGATGGATTCTCTGGGCCACCTGGCTAGGTGTTCCTGCTTTGCTTTGCATTTTTGAATACTAGCAGTCTAGATTTATAGGATGCAAAAGAAATGTGAAAGCCAACAATTGGATTTTAGCATATGTAGCATATTGATTTTGCTTTGCCCAATTAAGCAAAACAGTTCATCTCTTCTATCATTACCTACTCACTGCTATACTCACCCTCTTTATGAATGATAAAGACACTGAATAGACCATGGATGTCCAACACTTTGGTTTGCCTGGTTCACATTGATTGAAGAGGAATTGTCTTTGGCTACATATAGAATATATTAGTTAATGTACTGTATATAAATCACACAACAAAGTTAAAAGTTTACAATCTTGTAGAGCCATATTACTAGCTGTGCAGGGCCGCATGTGACCCATGAGCTGAGAGCTGGACATGCCTGGATTAGATTACTCAAGTTGTGCATTTTTAAAGAGCTACTATATGATAAAAAAATTAACCCAAATTATGTTTAAATTCATAAATAAGATGAATTTATTTGTAAGATGAATTCAGTCTACAGACTTCCTGGCACTGAATTAATATATTGTACACTTTAGGGGACATTTATTGTGCAAAACCTAAAACTAAGGGTGATATATTTGTTATGTTTTATTTTCAGGCCCAGAAATGAACCAAAGGATTCAGTCTACTATTGACTAACACCTTTTATTTTGTTTCTTAAACACAGGATACCAGGACAAGAAGAAGTGGAGAACTGGGAAGAAGCACCAAATATATATACAGAAGGAGGATCATGGGTAAGGAGGAAATATGGAAGGGGTCAACAATAAGAACATTAACCCTTGCACGTATATACATTAGGTTGATTATTTTACCTAACAAATCCCCCTCTTAAAATATTCAACCGTTTACAAATTTACACATAATTTTCTAGTCAAATACATATGTTGTCTTGAAGGCAATGGTTTAGTTAATACATCTGCTGTTTGTTCAGATGTCTCACAATGAACTAATTTTATAAATCCGATGTCTGACATTTGTCTCACGTGTTTGAATTTTATGTCAATATGTCTGGATCTTTTTCCAACGGCCTCAGCAGCAGAAATGTCAATGGCCGCTTGATTATCTTCCTGGATATGTATTGGATAATTGGGTTCAGTCCATATTTCAGTCAAGAGATCGTCAAACCATGTCAGACTGTTCGCTGCCTTGGAAAGACATATATACTCGGCTTCAGCCGTCGAAGTTGCAATGAGACTTTGTTTCCCAGTGTACCAATAGATAGGAGAATCATTCACAAAGAACACATATCCTGATGTGCTTTTTCGACTCTTTGGGTCTCCAGCCCAATCAGCGTCCGCAAAACAAGATAAAACAGGTTTCTCAGTCATTGAAGGTTCCAAAAATAGACAGAAATTAATAGTAGAATTTAAATATCTTAATATTCTTTTTACACCTTCCCAATGGAATGAAGTGGGTTTATTTACATTTCTAGAGAGTAGGTTTACTGTGAGTGTGATGTCTGGACGAGTCCAATTGGATATATACAATAAAGACCCTATTACAGATCTATATGTGGTGTTGTCATTGAATGGTTCGTAAGCCCCGTTCATATTTTTCACAAAGTCAACTGACATGGGTGTGTCTGATGGTTTAGAATTACACATATTACATTTTTGAATTAGTTCCAAAAAAATTTCTTTTTGAGATAATTTAAAACCCTTTGATGTTTTTTCTATTTGCACTCCTAAATATTTATTTACTTTACCTAATATTTTTAAGTTAAAATGATTACCCAGTTCTTTAGTGAACTCTTCGCATTTTGCCTTTTCTTTACCAAAATATAAAATATCATCTACGTAGATGAGTACAAATTCCTTTGATGATCCAATAGATTTAACAAAAAAACATGGGTCTGCAGATGTAGCTTTGAACCCCAAATCGGTGAGGATTTTTGACAAGCAGTCGTACCAACGCTTTCCTGACTGGCGTAGGCCGTAAAGGCTTTTATTTAATAACCAGAAATTGTTTGTTTGTGGATTTTCATTGGGTGGTGCCCTTACGTATATTTTTTTGACGAGGTCAGCATGCAAATAGGCTGTCTGAACATCGAATTGATGGGCATCCAAATCTAAGATGGAGGCTAGAGTGAAGGCAATCTTCACACTCTCAGATCTAACAGTTGGGGAATAGGTATCTTCATAATCATCCGGAAATCTTTGGGCAAAACCCTGGGCGACTAATCTGGCTTTATACAATAATTTATCGTTCTCCAATTCCTTAATTTTAAATACCCACTTGGTGCCTATGGGTGACTTTTCTAAAGGTGTGGAAACTGGAGTATAAACCTTCAACTCCTTTAAGCTATCCATTTCTTTTTTGATTGCCTCTTCCCATTTTTGTCTTTCTTCTATGGGCAATTTGGATATATCATGATAGTTTTTCGGTGTAATTTTGGGGGTTTCTAGAGAAAGTACGTAATCTTGTAAATTTTTTGGTTTTACATTTCTATTTGATCTGATTGGCCTATTTTTTGGTGTTTCATCAGAATGTAGGAATCGGGTTTCTTTGTTGGATAGTTTGTCTATGTGTATCACTGGATGTCCCTCCTTCCATTCCTTTTTGTATAGTTTAGTGTGGTTTGGTTTTGGTTTATTTTGGGGCTTTATGTTTGTGTTTTTTTGCTCCTGATTACTTTTTTCTAATGCTATACCTTTTTTATTTTGACATAAGTCATTTAAATGTAATTTGGACCAGTTACTGTGCTCATGGAAATTTGCAGTCTTAGAGATGACGAAATTATTGTTTTGGTCTATGAATTTATAACCTTTCGTGCCTGTTTCGTAACCCATAAAAATCAGTTTTTTTGATATTTTGTCTCCTTTACGTCTTATCTGTTTGGGTATATACACATCGGCTGTCACCCCAAAGATGTGCAGGTGGCCCACCTTTGGTTTTCTGTTAAACATGACTTCATAGGGTGACTTGTCAACTGTACTTGACCAGAGGCGATTTAGAGTATAATTTGAGTACAAGAGAGCTTCAGCCCAGAATGATTGACTCAAGCCAGCATCCACTAGCACACATCTAACCATGGTTTGCAACAAACCATTTTTTCTTTCTACGATCCCGTTCTGAAACGGTGAGAACGGGCAGGATTTGTAGTGTTTGATGCCCTGGTCATTTGTCCAATCAATAAATTCTTTAGACAAGAATTCGGTACCTCTATTGGTCATAAACTGCTTGATTTTTACTCCATGTTGGACCTCAATTTTTTTATAGAATTCTTTTACTTTTTTGAATGTTTCGTGTTTATGGTTAAGTGTATAAACAAAACCGTATCTGCTAAAGTCGTCAACAATTGTTAAAAAGTATTTTTTTCTATACTTAATTGAAGGCCTCAAAGGACCGACAAGGTCCATATGCACCAATTGAAATACTGATTGGGTTGTGCGTGAGGCTTTTTGGGGTTTGGATTTGCACTTGATTTTGGATGATTTACAGACAGAACAGTCTAAGTAATTGTCACAATTTTTTACTTTAACATCTTCCGAACACTCTGACATTTTTTGTATGGTTTGAAAGCTTGCGTGGCCTAATCTTCTATGCAACAGGTGTGCACAATTATCATGTAACATCTTTCCATTTGTAATCTTTGATACATTAGAACAATCATTTGGTTTATCCCCTGATACATGCTTTATGACCTCATTACATTTGTTTTCATAATTCCTTTCCCCAGGACATAGATAGGCTAATCCCCCTTTTACAATTATTTCCTTTATGGGTTCGTTATTCTTATACATGTATGCTTTACCATTACTGAAGGATGTGGTTATTTCATGTTCTTTTGTCAACCTTATTGTGGCCAATATGTTTTGGGGGATCTCGGGCACGAAGAGCACCCCCTCTATTTTTCCTACCCCTTTTATGTTGACACTGCCTATTCCTTTTACAGAAACCCTCTTTTGATTTGCTACCCTAATGTAGTAGTTTGTTGGTATAAATTTTTCTAGCATTTTTTTATTGCATGTGGTGTGACACGTGGCTCCAGAGTCTATAAGCCAATTATGGTGGTTGTCTGAAACTTCGATGTTATCATCTCCTAGGCCATATTGATAATCCTGTCTGCTCTCCTTAGAATTGTTTCTACTTCTACGTTTATACCTGGAATTTGGTGTCTCACTGTGTTTCTCCCTATAGTCAGGGGAGTTTCTGCCAGAGAAGTTCACCCTTCTTTCTGGTCTCTCCTTGCTTTTGTAGTGTGATCTATACTCAGTACCTCTTGAGCAGTCCCTTTGATAGTGATTGTTTGACCCACAGATGTGGCACCCATAAGTGTATCTGTCCCTGTTTTGTGGTTCTACCTTTCTTTTATATCCATCATCCCTCCGGCTGGTTGATCTCTCTCTCCTGTTTCTGTCTTCTGCTATGAGTCTACTAGTCAGATCTTCTAGAGTGAGCTGTTCAATATTTAAGTTGTCTAATACAGTGATGTAATTGTCCCAACTTTGGTCAAGGGAATTTATGATCACACTCTTTAAACTATTTTCTGGGATGACCTCCCCCCTTTGGATGAGTTCAACTCTGGCTGCATTCAGTTTAAGTATATGTTCACTCATTGTCATTCCACCCCTTAATCTGGCCCCATAAAATTCCCTGGATTTTCTGGAAGTGGAAGCAGCATTGTTTCTCTGAAATAGGTTGTACAGTTTTTGAAATATTTCTGATACAGTAAGGTTATGTTCTATGCTAGGGAAAATACATGGTGAAATTGTGGCTATTATCATATAGTATGCTTTGTGGTGGAGACAGTCTATGTCACAGTTCCAAGGTTTGGTGGGAGGGTCATACAGAAAAAATAACATATTTTCTTTTAAATACATAATCTCTAGTTGCTGTCCCCATTCTTGTAAATTTGTCCCATCAGCCTTAAGTTTAATTAAATCAGTTGCAAAAATGTTTGTGTGATGCATATAGTTACCCATGCCTTGCCGCTGTCCATGGTTCCTGTCATAGCTGTACTCGCAATAGGGCATAGGCACGCTGGAAGCAAGTCTGTGCTGATTTGTTTCTATGCTGTCAGGCGCTGAGCGGTACTGCGCATGCTCACGATTCATTTTGCTTTTGCCGTCGTCGAGGCAACGTTCACGGCTTCCCAGGAATGGCTCCATTCGCTTCGATGCTCTCTGGTGTTGGCTCCGGGGGCTCTACAGTAGTCGATGGTGGATTTAGAAGCCGTCTGGATCGTCGGAGAGTCTCTGCTAGCTTGGTAAGTATTTTTGTTTTTCTGATCAGTCGGGTAGTTTGTTTCTCTCGTGTAGTGGCTTGGGTTTCTTTCTGGTGATGCGTCTATTTCTTCTTCTGAGTTTTCTTGGTAGGGAGTGGAGTACTTTCTTCTACAGGTTATAGATGGTTTTTCTAGGTAGCTTAGCTTTTTCTGAATTTTGGTGATTGTGGAGTTTGTTGTAGATTCGGATTCATCTTGTTGCAGTTTAGATATTTTTAGCTTTCCCCCGAATGCTGTTTCGAGTAGCTGCATGGCTTTTTCGACTTCCTTTTCGATGGGCGGCTTGTTTGAGTCTTGCCAGGCTTGCCCTTTATTAGTTGTTAAATTTTGATATTTCTTTTCTTTTTGATTTTCGTTTCTTTTGTCTGGATTCGAATCCAGACCTTTGATTGACAGGTTGGCCATTTTTGGTGGGTCAATCTTACAATATGGCGGCCGCGAAAAAGGCGCGAAAAGCCTTTCAATTTTTTCTTCTGGTTCATGCATGGGGTAGAGTTCTCTTACCGATTCATTTCTGTTTTGTAGATGTTTGCTTGTTTCTTTTCCGTCTGCTGCTGCTCCGTGGTCCTTTATCACGCTGTGGAGTTTCGCTAGCAGTACTGGATCGTCTGGGGTTGACTTTACCATTTCTATTAGATCTCTCTTCTCTTCTTGTCTTATTTCAGTGATTAGGTGGTCATCCTTCAGTTCAGGAGATTTTTCTCTAGTGGATGATTTTTCTTTTTCATTCTTGTATGTGTTTGATATTATTTGTGCTGCTATCTTTTTCTTGAAGGACCTAGTGGTTGGTCCTTTTCTTGTGCTGGTGGTGTTCTGCATTGTTTTGTTTTTGATGGATCTTCAGGACCATCGGCTGCTACCAATTTGTTATGTTTTATTTTCAGGCCCAGAAATGAACCAAAGGATTCAGTCTACTATTGACTAACACCTTTTATTTTGTTTCTTAAACACAGGATACCAGGACAAGAAGAAGTGGAGAACTGGGAAGAAGCACCAAATATATATACAGAAGGAGGATCATGGGTAAGGAGGAAATATGGGAGGGGTCAACAATAAGAACATTAACCCTTGCACGTATATACATTAGGTTGATTATTTTACCTAACAATATTGTTGTGCTATGGTTAAGAATTTAAATTTATCTGAGTTTTTTTCCCGAACGCCATCACTCTGCTAAACAAATAATTCCCTCAACACTGTCAAACTAGTTACTAAGCCTGCATTACTATTAATCTCCTCATCATTCCTATCACCCATCTCCTCCCACTTATGACTGTATGACTGTAACTTGTTGCTTGTATCCTTACAATTTATATTGACTATTTCCTAATATGATTTGATTGCTTATTTGTTCCCTATGACTATCATTAAGTGTACCTTATGATTCTTGGCAAATGTATCTTTTCTTTTATGTACATTGAGAGCATATGCACCAAGACAAATTCCTTGTGTGTCCAATCACACTTGGCCAATAAAGAATTCTATTCTATTCTATTCTATTCTATTCTCTTCTATTCTATTCTATTCTATTCTATTCTATTCTATTCTATTCTATTCTATTCTATTCTATTCTATTCTATTCTATTCTATTCTATTCTATTCTA
>WNWU01000005.1:33156289-33170935 GCA_012654045.1 Ptyas mucosa | reverse complement strand
CTATTCTATTCTATTCTATTCTATTCTATTCTATTCTATTCTATCTTCCAGCTAGCAATTAGACAGGTGCTGGACAGCTGATGATTAAGCAGTTTTTTTTTCATCTGGGTGAGATTCTGACCAGTGGATGTTTTATCATTTTCTTTTCAACATTGAAGGTCAGAAGGAATCAAACATGTTTCCCCCTCAAGACTTTTGGAAGATCTGAAAGCAAACTTTCCTCCTTTAAAGAGAACAGTGTTTTTTTTCCCCTGTTCAAAAGTGAGGTGAAACAAAGAGGATTTTGAAGATCTTCCTTTGTCAACTGGATGCCTCATATCGATTTTCCTATATTTTGTCTGGCCAGCATGATGAGTATGTGTCTATGTACTTGCAAGTGTGATGATCAAAATCAATTGCTTTTTACTAAAAAACAAAACTAAACCTTGCTTAGACTAAAATTCTGTTTGAAGTTCCTAATTCTGCAATAGATTATTTCAGTCTTGGCAGATGCATAAAATGCAACTCTGGCAAACTGGTATTACAAAACTCTATATAGTAGTCATTCTGCAAGCTTGTTGGATTTTCCCATCAGCCCTGCAGATTGGGAACTACCTTTCCTAAATTCTGCCTCATTTCCAGAATAGTGGAGGATCTTGAGAGACTATCTTCTAACCCACTTTCTTCCATATATTCAGATTCTAGGTTTTTTATGATAACACTGGTACATTTTAGTTGAGAGTTGATATGTAATTTGTTATACATCAGCTCCAATCCTAATTCACAACAAAACTCAGGCTTAAAAAAGTTGAGAAATATTGAGAAAAAATAAATAAAAGAAAATGAGATCAAAGAGAAAATAGGGGAAAGCCTTCTGATCCATTAATAGGAGGAAGAGAAGGCGATGGCTATTTTTTAACAAAAATAAATATATGCAAATATACCATGCATGTTGTTAAAGAGATTCAATAGCTCATTTCTGGCCTTGAAAGACAACTGTGCTATCACAAGGCCTGATGAGCTGATCTGAACCGGTAGTAAAACCGACGGGAGGCTCCTCCCACTGACCCTGATGTCATCAGAGGTGATCTGCGCACATGCGATCCCATTGCGAACCGGTAGCTCCCAGTCTGGCAAGTCAAGGCTTCCTTTCAGTTAAGTATTTTGTAGCAGTTTCAGTCTTATTCTTGCTTTTTCCCCTTGCCAAATATATTTTAGTATCATTTTGTTTAGTTCTTAAAAAAAAAAAAAATCTAATTTTATTGGAATTGTTTGGAATAAGAATAATAGTCTCGGCAAAATGTTCATTTTTATTGTAGCTATTCTTCCTATCAACGATAGCTGCAGGTTTTTCCATTTCTCCAAATCTAATTTAATTTGTTGTAATAGTTTCATATAATTATCTTCTTTTATAGTTGTGCATCTTGCTGTTAGCTGAACTCCTAAGTATTTAATTTTCTTAACTATTTGAATATCTATCTTTTCCACTAACTCTTTTTTTGTTTCTCTGTGACATTTTTGACTAGTATTTCAGTTTTCTCTTTATTCATTTTCAGTCCTGCAACTTCAGCGTACTCTGCTATTATTTTTATTAACTTGGGTCCAGATTCTTGTGGTTCTTCTAAAATAAATACCACATCATATACGAATGCTTATAGCTTATATTTTTCTGTTTTTATTTCCATTCCTTTTATTTCTGAGTCTTGTCTAATGTTTCTATTAAGCACTTCCAATGTTAATATAAATAATAGAGGGGACAGGGGACATCCTTGTCTCGTGCCTTTTCTTATGTTAAAATTCTCGATCACATCCCCATTATGGAGAATTAGTGCAGGGAAAGCACCTCAGAGGAAGACCACAGATGCGATATAAGGATATCTGCAAGAGGGACCCAAAGGCCCTGGGAATGGAAATTAACAACTGGGAAAACTTGACCTCCGATTGTTCAGCTTAGAGGCTAAAGACGCAGCATGGCCTTCTCCAATTCAAAGAGACACTTGTTTGGCAGGCTGAAGCAAAGAGGCAGTCCCGGAACCAGCGAAATCTGGGGGCTGGGCAGGGGACAGAATGTATCTGCCCTCAGTGTGGAAGGGATTGCCACTCTCGAATTGGCCTTTTTAGTCACACTAGATGCTGTTTTAGGACCTCTTTCCAGAGCACGATACCACAGTCTCTTGAGACTGAAGGATGCCAATGTTAATCCCCATTAACCATTATTTTTGTGGTTTGCTTGGAATATATTGCCTCAATCATGTTAACAAATTTCTCCCCAAAGTCCATATATTTTAATTGTAATAACATAAATTGCCAATTTACATTATCAAATGCTTTCTGTGCATCTAAGAATATTAATGTCATTTGTTTTTCTGGATGCATTTCATAATATTCCAAAGTGTTCAAAATGATTCTCATATTATTCCTAATTTGCCTTTTAGGTAAAAATTCATTCTGGTCTGAGTGTATAAATTCATTCAGGAATCTTTTTAATCTTTCTGCAATTATTCAGTCATATATTTTGTAGTCTGCATTTAATAGTGATATTGGCTTATAATTTTTTATCTACATTAAATCTGATTCTTCTTTTGGTATTAGGGTTATATTTGCTTCCTTCCAAACCCAAACTATCTTGTAAGCATTTATAAAGCTCTGCCAGTAGTCCATCTAGTCCTGGTGTTTTTATTATTATTTTGTCTCTTGATCACCTCTGTTAGTTCCATTATTATTATCTTTTCATTTAACATAACCTTCACTGTTTCAGGTAATTTGGGTAATTCAGCTTTCTCCAAATATTGTTTTATTTTTTTTTCTTTTGACACCTTCTCTTGATTATATAATTTTTCATAGTAATTCTGGATTATTTTCTTTTTAGTTTCATTTCGATAGTGAAATATTCCCTTTTCATCTAGCAAGCTGTGTATCAATTTCTTCTCTTTCTCCTTTTTCAATTTATATGCTAACCATCTTCCTGGTTTGTTGGCATTTTCAAAGTAATTTTGTTTTGCTCTTTTAATCTTTTGGGCTAGTTCTTCTGTTTCCATTAAATTGAATTTATGTTTTATCAGTCCCATTTGTTTTTTTAAATTTCTTTTTTGTGGTTCTTTCTGTAACTCTGTTTCCATCCTTTTGTGTTCTTCTGGTAATCTCTTTTGTGTTTGCCACTTTTTCTTATTCTTTTTTGTTATATAGGTGATCACTAATCCTCGGATATATGCTTTTGCTGTATCCCATACATTTTGTAGTGAAGTCTCATCTTTTTTATTCTCCTTAAAAAAGAAGTCCATTTCTTTCTCCATTACTTGTATAAACTCTTTACCATTTAATATGGCTTGATTCAACATCCACTTCATTTTTTCCTTTGACCTTTCCATTTTAGTTTCATTGGGTTGTGATCTGCCCATACATTTGTTTCAATTTCTATCTCCTGTACATTTGTTCTTAATTCCAGTGTCATCCATATCATATCTATTCTCGACCATGATTAATGTCTATCTTGAGTAGAATGTAGATTGGTTTTTCTCTAAGTTCATTTCTCTCCATGTATCTTGAAGTGATAGTTCTTCTATCATTTTAAAGAAGGTCCTAGGGAGTGTTTTCTGTGCCCTTTTACCTACTTTCCTACTTCTATAGTCCAGTTTTGCGTCCACAGTTACATTGAACTCCCCTAATACACAAATATTTTCAAAATCCATTTCAGTTATTTTTATGTGTAGTTGTTTATAAAATTCTTCTTGTTTATTATTTGGTACATATTGCTATCAAAAGTACTTGTTTTTGGTTTATTATTACCTCTACCATCAAAATTCTCCCTTCTTCATCTGTGTATATTTGCTTGGCGTTTATTGTTTCCTTTATATATAAAACCACCTCCTTTTCTTTTGTTGCGCTAAGGAAAAGTATACTTTTCCCATTTTGGGGTATTCTAAAAGCCTACTATGTTGTTTTTTAATATGAACTTGGAGACAGATTAAGTCAAGTTTTAATTTTTGTAGTTTTGTGAAAGTTTTTTTCCTTTTCATTGGTGAATTCAATCCATTTATATTAATTGATAGCATCTGTATTTCTTCTTCCATCTTCTCACTTATATATAGTCGTATTGTCCTAGTTGATCTTATTTTTCTCTGTTCCTTTGCTTTCGCTCCTTCTCATTCTGCTTGTTCTGTTTTCTCAGACTCACTTTCTTCCTATCATAGTCTTTTCCACATTTGCTAGTTCTCTTTGTCCTTTGCATTCTCCTTCCTCTCCCCTTCCCTGTTTTTCTGTAATTCCAAAGTGACATTCATAGAATTCATATGCTTTATCTAATGAGTCCAATCTATATCATTTTTAATTCCAAGTTTCCAAAATTCCCTTTGGTATCAGTCATCTAAAATTTACATTGTATTTAATCAGCTGACCTGTCAAGAATGGGAATTGTCTTCTTAGGTTTCTTACTCTTCTTGGCACCTGTTTCAACACCACAATTTCTTTGCCTTTAAATTACAGAGATTCATCTCTCACTTTTTAAATTATTTCAACTCTTATCATCTTCTTGACAAATCTGACATGAACTTCTCTTGGGAGATTATGTCCTCTCGCATAGGTTGTGTGTATTTAGAATATTTTATCAATTTCTGCTTGCATTTCCTGCTTTATAATTTGTAAGGCATTTGCCAGCAATTCTATCATTATATCAGATAGGTCTCCTTTTTCCTCTTCTGTGTTTTGGAATCTCAAGAAGAAAGTGGCCTTTTTCCATTTGCAATGAAATCACATTTTCCTCCAATTCTTTATTTTCCTGTGTAAGCCTTTGACTCATTTTCTCCAATTTTTCTCGGCTTGTTCTGATTTTTCCTCTATTACCTGAATCCTTCATTCATTTTTTCCTATCATCTGTTGTAAATTCCCTATTTTTTTCATTCATGTCATGTACCTTTTCTTTTACCACTCCCAACTCTCTCTCCACCTCATTATGATTCTTTGTTATCATCTCCTGTAAGGATTGGAACATCATCATCAGATCTTTTTGAAATGAATTTGATTTCTCTGCTTGAAACATGCTCTCTATTAGTCTTTGACTTGATGGACTTGATGCTGCAGGTGATGGTGCAGATGTTGTTTTCTTTCCTAACTTGCTTAAATTTGGATTGCTTGCCATTTCTGCTTGTCACTTATGTCTATTAATCAGGTTAAGTGGGACCTTAATTTAATAAAATACACCACAATAATTTCCTAGCCCCCAACCAACTTCTAACCCACCCCCCCTGTAAAAGGACATTCTTTTCTCTTAGTATTTCCCACCAGTATCACAATCTTATAATTTTTATAATCCACCAGATCAGTCCAAAAAATTATCCTGTGGAGTACTTCTTTGCAAATAATTATTTTTTTCTCTCAGTAACTAGTATCTATAATCCACAAGGCCCATCAATACCCCAGGATGTTGCAACTCTCAGTTCACTGTTCAAAGTTCACAGCTGCTTCACAGCTGCTTTCTTCTCTTAGTAGTAAATATTTGTAAACCACAAGGCCCACAAATTTCCCAAGATAAATCTCAATTCACTGTTAAGTATATCTATAATCCCAAAGTATTGAAGTGTGGAAAAACACAAAGCCCACAGTTTAGAGTACCCAGCCAGTCCAAGAGCCAAAAAAAAGGGAAAGGAAAGGAAAGGAAAGGAAAGGAAAGGAAAGGAAAGGAAAAAAGAGGAAAAAAGAGGGGGTGGGGAAATAAACAGGAGAAAAGTCATTCACTTGGTCTCAAAATAAATCCAAACTGTTTTTCTTCTTCACTTTGCTAGGTCAATTTGTAATCCACAATTGTTCTAAACATAGTTCAAAGCCTTTCAGTATTTTCACTCTGTATCTCCAAACTTTCAAAGTAAGCAATCTGCAGGTGCTGTTTTGTTTCAAACTCCTTTCCAAAAATAGCCACCCTAGTCATAACAGACTTCTTTCCACTTGCAGTATCCTCTCCAACCATCAAGTGTCATGCTTACTTAGTTTTCCATTTTTATTATAGTATTTATTTTGAAGACAAAGAAAAAAAAACTTTTTAAAGTCCCTCCAAGCTTAATAACCATAAAATCAATTCCAATTTTTTAATGTAGGAAAAAAACCCAAAGAGAACCAGGCTTTCCACAAGTTTTGACCCGTGCATCTTATTTTTTAAATGAAATCAGGCTTTTTCCGGATCTGTCAAAGGCTCAAAATCTTAGTCACAGCTAAGCTTTGGGGAGTGGGCAACAAAACACCCTGCCTCCCCTTTTGAGTCACACTCTCCAAGAAAAGAAAAGAAAAGTTCTTGGGGGAAATTCCTCCCAGAGGTTAGAAAAAAGAAAATCTAACCCAGATCACTCATGCTGCTACTCAGTCCTTCTCAGTTACTTTCTTCCATGGGGCTGTCCCAGCTTGTTCTGGCCATAATGGCCGTCTTCTTCTCCTGCCAGCTTGAGGGCTTCCTCCATACCTGTGAGGAGCTGCTTTCTTCCTCGCGATCCTCGGAGTGTCTCCTCTACTTTGTCACTTCTCTGGGATGAATTTTGACCCCCTAGGGGCCTTCTGACAGGTAGAATTTGACTGGCTTAGTGGAGCTCCGCTAAGTCATTACTGTACTGCCATGACATTAGCCTCCCCCCCTCAGAAAGCTGGAGCTTTTGTGATGATGAGAAGTATAACAGTGATTCAACCAATACTATAATATTATCATATTATTTTCAATCTCTTCAAAATTTTCAGTTTACTCTTCTTTTTTGTACCTATATGTCCATCACCTTCATATAATAATTTTAATCATCTCTTCTCTGAATGATTCTTATTTTTCCATACACTTTTAACATTTATTTATATTATTAAATGTACATCCTGCCTTTCTCATGATGTAAGCTCTTTTAAAGGGATCAGACTCATCGGTCTTGACAAAGATTAGAGAAGAAACATGCAAGTAACAATAGTGTAACTGATGGGTTGATATATGGGCTTTAAACTATGGATTTTAGCCAGAGAAACCATGTTTTGTTAAAAATCACATTCTGTTTATTCTTGTTCCTAGTTGTTTCCCTTTTGGGGGCCCCTCATCTTACCCTGAAATTTCCTGGAAGGATTATTGTCTCATCAAATAACTCATATCATCTTGTGCTAGAGAAGTAGAGTCAAGGCTAGAGCCCCTTTGTTGTTAGACACAAATTAGCAAGAAAGTTTTGCATATTTACCTGCCAGCCTTCTCAGAGACAGAACAACAAGGGCTGTGGTATTTTACTAATGAACCCATGTTCTGGGAGGGCCATCCTCAAGCAGCCTATTGTTGCAAATAACCATGTGCCTTCCGGGCTTTTGCTTTTACAAGTGTATAAAGACTATGTTAATTTGTTTATTAGGGGCTCTCAATTTGTGACTTGGGTCCTAAGAGCATCTCTTTCTTGCTGTGCAGAATAAACAGATTGCAATTTCCCATATTGTGTGATAATTGGCTCTTCTGCAGCAATTGACTGAGCAATTCCTATAGTTTGGCCAATACTACTTTAATCTTAAAGTACACCTTGGTCATAATTCTTCAAACTTCAACAAAAGCTTAAAATGTTCCTTTAAATTGATATTCAGTTTGCAATTTTTATGAATATAAGGATAATCAAATCATGAATGCTTGGCAATCACCCAAAATGGATGGAGGGCAATGCAAAGACTTCTCCAGCTATTTAAGAGAAGATTCATATGAAGAAGACCCAACACTGCCAGAACATTTCCTTTTAGGACTGATGGATAAACAATTACAAGGAACACATGTATTATTATTTTAATATATGATTACTGCAGGGAGATTACTATATTTACAAACATGGAAAGTTTCGGTATTATCCATATGGAGAGATAGTTTGTGATATTGACAGAACTTCTGAGATGGATAAATAATAATAATAATAATTATTATTATTATTAATTAATTAATAATTAATTATTATTATTAATTATTATTATTATTAATAATTAAATTTATATACCGCCCTACTCCCAAGGGACTCAGGACGGTGAACAGCCAAAATAAAATACATGTAATACAAATATTAAAAACATTTAAAATATATTAAATATTATGGCTCCAAAAACAAATTAAAACCAATTTTAAAACCCAATTTAAAATTTAAAACTTAATTTAAAAATTAACTTCTTTGATTAGAGAAAGATCATTACTGACATCAAAACCCTTTATAGACTAAGGGGTTCCTTACATGCTCTCTGAGCTTGGTTGTTTTCTTACTGATGTTTCATTATCCAAACTAGGTTACATTATGAATACTAGGAGGGAGTGGGGTTTGTCTCATTTTATATTTTAGTGGCTCACCCTGTCAGTGCTGGTGGGAGTGTCTTGGTAATTCTTTACTGTTAGCTTGTTTGGTAGTTCCTTGATTGGGGTATTGTTTGCTTCTTGATTGTTGGTCTAATGTTAATTCTGGAGTTAATCTATGCTCATCTGGGTGTTGATTGCTGGTGCTCTTTTTGTTTCTTTTTTGGCTTGTTGATTGCCTCTTTTGCAAAGCATATAAATGTTGATTATGTCTATATACCAGTTGATGGTGGATTTGCCAGTGAGCCAGGCTTCCAGGAATTCTCTATTGGTTTTGGACTTGGTTTGATCTAGGATGGTCACAGTTTCCCAGTTGAAACGATGGCTAAGTCTGTCGATGAAATTAAGGAACTTTCATCATGTCTTCTGATTAATACTATAGTTGATATTCATGGATAAACTCTGCTAGTCTTCTGCCTGTTTGTCCTACATAGTAGCTGTTGCAGTCCTTACATTATATATTGCAAATGATATCTACTTTTTTTCTGGGACTGCTGGATTTTTTGGTTTACTTAGGTAAACCAAAGTTTTGGTTTTGGAGGGCTTTAGTTGGTTTGTGAGCCACACTGATGCCATGTGGTTGTAATAATCTGTTGGTGTAATAATATTGTAATAATATTGTCTGCAATATTTTTTGTTAGCAGTTAGCAGTATAGCAGTATAGAATCCTTTTCACAAATTGTGTTGGTTGTGCTATATTGGGTTGAGTAATCAGGCACTTTGTGATGAAGTTGTATGAATGAAAATAAAAGTAAGTCTCTGCTTAAGAAAAGAATTGTTTATTTCAAACAGATAGTTGTTGTGCAAGCCTACTCATACATGCAGTTGGCAAAGGAAAGAATGTCAGTGTGGAGAAGTTCTCAATTTAGGCAAAATTATTTTTTGGTTATATTAAAAGTGGATCTTGGACAGTAAATAGACATGGAAGGAAGAAAAGAGATAAGGTAGAGTGTCTGCAGGAAGAGAAAATGCAAGTCCTGAATGAAGAAGTCTTGAGAGATAGATTCATCTCTCAGTACAACTAGATGTAAGAAAAGAGAATGTGGAAGCTGTATGGAATGGAAAAAAAACAGAGTTATATTTTAGAGTGCTATAAAAGCGTGGGTAGTTATGCTAATGGGAATTATGTAAAAGGAGATTTTGTGAAATGAAAAGGGGAAAGAGACTGTTGAATGAGGGGAAACTTAGGTAAGAGAATGAATACTGCAAAAAATAAAAACAGGAGGAAGGGAGAAAAAGATACTTGCAAAAATATTGTCAATGTGAGCAAGGAATAGTTATGGTTAAAAGAGGCAGCAAAAATTCAGAGGGATTTCAATAAGTTGGAGATGTTTTAAGACACACAAATCTTGTTGGCTGAAATGAATATTTGTTCAAAAAAACCAAAAATGGCTTGTATAACAGTGTGTTTCTGTCTATGTTGTTATATGGATGTCAGAGCTGAGTGTATCAGAAGCAATATAAAGGCAAGTTGAATGTAGCAGGAATAGGTTATTTGAGAAGCATGTATGGTAAAAGAAGACGAGATAGGATCAAGAATGAATGGCTGCTGAATAACACATACTGAATACAAAACTGAATGATTGGTACAGAAAAACATAGTGAGGTGGCTTGCTCACAGAAAGAGAAAGAATGAAGATTGAATAGCAAACAAATACATGGGTCAAAAATCTGTTCAGAGGAAGGAGAAGACAGAAATTCATGGTTGGAAGGAATTAACAAGGCACTAAAAAAAGAGAAAGTGAGAAGTTTAAAAAACAAAAGCTACTATATGAAGCAGGGAATATATTTAGTGGAAACTGAGTAATTGAAAAGACAGAGGTGTGAAGATGTTTAGTGAATGGTATTGGCATAAACAAAACATTTACATTCTTTGGCTTATGACTTCTTTACACTTTGTGTAACATCACTTATTTCAAAAAGGAAATAGTTTGATGGGTAAGTATGCACGCAGGAAGGAAAATCAAAATAGAGAATTGCCAGCAAATCAGCATTAGGAGTTTGAAAAGCAGTGGAGGTTTACCACCAGACCGAGTACAAAGAAAAGAAATGTCAGAATATTCATGAACTGGGATAGACATGGCAACAGGTCAGCCATTGGGGGCTGGCTAGAATAGGACATGGTAACATAGCAACTGGGTCAGCCAATGAGGGCTGTTTGGGAGCTGAGACAGCTAGGAGCCTGGGCGTGTCTTAGTTTAACTTCTGTGCAAGAAGCTGCAAAGTTTAGTCTGTCTGCAACTCTGAACTGAAAACTGCTTCTCTCCTCTGCCTGTGTTTTTGCCTGTAACTCTCTACAACATTGGAAGAACCACTATTGGTATTGTACATTTATTCATGTGTTATATTGTATATAAAGAGAAGTTAATGAATCTTGCTGAATCAGTTACCTGTATGTGCTTTCTGGATTTGATTTTGCAACAAACTCTGACAAGAAATGTATATGTTTAGATTTTAATGCTTGGTTTTAATTTATTTATTTTAATGTACATGTATAGGTTAGTGATGAAATGCACTTACCTTTGCTACCAGTTCGGGAATGTGAGCACATTTGCCTCTTCAGAGCGTCAAAAACAGGACATAATGATGTCCCTGTGGGTGGGCGGAGCTTCCTGCCACCGGCACTACTGATTCTTGCGAGCTGGATAGATCCGGCCAGATTTCACCACTGGTATAGATACATTTTTATGACTGTAAGACACCCAGAGCTACCCTACGGTAAGATGGGTATCCAATAAATTTTATAAATAAATAAGTAAATAAGTAAGTAAGTAAGTAAGTAAGTAAGTAAGTAAATAAATAAATAAATAAATAAATAAATAAAAGTGTTAAATGCTTAGTGGCTTTCAGTAGACTTTAGACTCGCAAACATAAAAATATGTACTTATGCATACCATAGTATCCACTGTCTGGACAGATCTGATTATAATCAGAATAAACTGAGTCAGTCTTGGATCCAGGACTAATAAGCAGTGGTGGGTTGCTACTGGTTTGCCCCAGATCGGGCAAACCAGTAGTGGCGGTGGCGGGAGGCTCCGCCCACCTGCCCAGATGCTTCTGCACATGCGCAAAAACATTGTGCACGAGCGTGCGCATGCCCACGAGCGAACCGGTAGTGATGGGTTTTAAAACATGTCCCTGCTAATAAGGATTAGGGCTGCAAATCTGTGCCTGAATTGGGTTTTGGCACTGAAATCAGGAAATTGTAAGTTCTAGTCTTTTCTTAGACATGAAAGCCAGCTGGGTGACTTTAGCCAGTTACTCTGTCTCAGCCCAACAACCTCATAGTGTTGCTGTTGTGGGGAAAAGAGGAAGAAGGAGTATTGCGTATATTTATTGTTTAGAGTTCCTTACAAAGTAAAAAGGCAGGGTAAAAAAAAATCTAATAAATAAATAATAAATGGCATGTTTGCAATGGGTGGGGGGGGGGGATAACATGCATTTTCCCCCTGCAGTGACAGTGGTTCAAGATTTTCTTTGGATGCTTTTGGTCCATTTTGCTCAAGTCTGAACAAATTTTCTAGAACGGCAACCATCTTAACTATTATCAGCAAGGCAAGCCATATTAAATCTAGCACATGTATTATGACATTTAACTTTCATGATCTACAGTCCACTTCAGAAAAATTCTATATCATAATAAAAGTGCACAAGACTCTTATATGTTGATCAACACTGTTTTTTAGGTGGGCTGGGTTGTTCTCTTTTGTGTTGAACCATTTTATTCACTCTTTTCGGTTTTAAGAAAATAGCCAAGCCTCAGTTATTTGCTGTAGCTGCACTAAAGTACTACATCATCATCATCATGATGGATGCATTTTTGAATATTCAGTTGACTGAGTTTCATATTTAATGAATGAATTAATAATAATAATAATAATAATAATAATAATAGAAAATGAGAAGGTGAAGATCTTGTGGGACTTTCAAATACAGACAGATTGTCATTTGGAGCACAACACACCAGATATCACAGTTGTCGAAAACCGAAACGTACAATTTACTGACATCACAGTACCAGGAGATGCCAGAGTCAAAGAAAAAGAACTGGAAAAAATCATGAAATATCACAAGCTGGCCATCAAAACTACATAGCTATGACTGAAACATGTAACAGTGATACCCATTGTCATCGGGGCACTTGGTACCATGTCCAAGAATTTTATAAGATACATCAACAAATTGCAGCTTCCTGCAATAACACCAGTGGAACTGCAAAAAAACTGTGCTACTTGGAACATTGTACATCTTAAGAAGGTACTTGGTTGATATCTAGGACATTGGCAGCACCCATATCAACCATTAGCACCAGTCAATGGTATTTGTGATGCATTTTTGAATGTTCAGTTGATTCAGTTTCATGTTTAATGAATAAAGAAAATAGTAGTAGTAGTAGTAGCAGTAGTAGTAGTAGTAGTAGTAATAACTTCAACATTTTGACTCTACAAAAATCCACCTTACTCGGAACAGCTTACATCCTCTGACGATACCTTAACAGTTCCTAGGTCCTTGGTTAGGATTCGAGCTGCTGAGCTATTAACCAGCCTCAAAGGCTGTGAATCTCACTAAAGATTAAATAATAATAATAATAATAATAATAATAATAATAATAATAATAATAATAGATGTTGCCTTAATAATTCTTAGATCCTTGATTAGGACTTGTTACATTGTTATCAGGCTTAAACTGTGTCTGACTGTAGATTGCCCACACATAATAATAAATATTAAACTAGTCTGGCCATCATCAAACATCCAACATTATCAAACATCAGAAACATCTGTCAGGTTATCCGACCTCCTTTATATGAATGATCTGAAGCGGTACAGAAAAGCACCATCTGAAATAGAATTGCTGCTCAACACTGTCTGTATATGCAGCCAAGCTTTACCTGGTGCAGTTTACATCCCTTTAACAACATCAAACACATCTGCCTATCCCAGGAAAGGCTCAATAGGTGAACAAAAATGCCAAATCCAGTCTAAACATCTGGCTGACCATGCAACCAACCATACTAGTTTATTAAACATATGTTGCCTAACTTCCAATGTTTCCAAGCAGTTCACAACAATTAAAGAAATTGCAATCAATAAATTAAAAAAAAAAGATGGCAATCATGATAGACTAGATCCCTGGGCCGTGGGCTGTTTGGAACTGGGCTGCTATATCTCTCTCACCCTCACTGTTGCCACTGCTGGTTCACAAAGCCAGAAAGATTGGCGACCGCTGAACTAAGTGGAATGAAATGAGGGCTCCCACTCTCCCTCACCAAAGACTTGAGTCAGGTCTTTGCACTCTTCTGAACAACAACAGCATTGGGGCAAACCAGATCTGAGGGGGAAACCTCATTCCATAAGGCAGGCATTGCTACAGAGAATGTACTCTTCCAGGGTCTCAATAGACGACATGGTTTATCTGAAGGAACCCAAAGCATACATAGATAAAGTGGTTGGACAGTTAAATAAAAAAGCAGCGAATTATCATTTCAAATAATTATCACCTGATAAAGTGTTGCAGAGTATTTCATACTACTCCCCCCTTCATCCCCCCAAAAAAGCTTTTGAATCTAATTGCCCCCTGTTTCTAATGTTTCCAAATATCAGGGGAGAAAGGGGCATTCTGGAAATGGTATCATTTGCATAGGTTAACAATATCTGATTGAGCCTGAGTGACCTAGAAATATATTGGGTTCAATAAAGCAAATGAAAGCCAACTCCACTGTTAGTCCCAGTTATCATTTTTCAATTCCCACTCCTGCCCTCTCCTTAGTTCAAGAAGTCAAAAACCTTGCATACCCCAGAAGCAAACTTGAGGGTTCAAAGGTGGGGTAGAAGGCAAGGAACTCTCCTGTGCTGTCAATATTGAGGCAAAGGAACAAATCTCAAGTCAGGAGCTGACAAACCTAATTGAAAATTCCACTTTATCATTTCAAGAAGGGAGGGAGAGGTGAGTAATTGAATTGCATGCAGATTGCCGCTTACCATTGCCTTTCTTTGGCTGAGTGCTTTAGATTAATTGTTTTATCCTGTCTTTTTTTCCTCTCACAAGCGGAAGTTTTATTCTGTCTTTTTTCCCCTTGCAAACATGCCACACATAAGATTACACAATGGAGGGAATGCCAATCCATCTCTGCACAATTATGATTCTTTCCTACCTTGGATTCTCTTTTCCATTTGCCAAATAATTTAGGTTATGGAATTTCTTCCTGTCTAAAATTTTTAGCAGGGCTAAAACTTCAGTAGCCTGCCCAATCTTATTTATTTGTTTTGTGCAGTAATGTGTCTCTGTAGGATTGAGAAACATTAATAACTATGAATTGTCTTTTCCTCAATAGATTATCTCCTGTTTT
>WNWU01000005.1:33140665-33156279 GCA_012654045.1 Ptyas mucosa | reverse complement strand
ATCTTGCAATAGGTGTGGTAGGTAACTGATTCAGGGGTGGGTTCTACTTACCTTTACTACCGGTTCGCAGAGGGGCCGCGCGTGCATGCTCGCTTTGCTTGCGCACATGCACAGAAACATTTTCGTGATGTCAGGGTCAGTGGGCAGAGCCTCCTGCCGGTTTTACTACCGATTCTATAGAACCGGTGCGAACCGGGGGCAACCCACCACTGAACTGATTGTAGGATTAAGTCGGCATTTTGTTGAGTAAAATCTCTTCTTTAGATCCAAGAGTACTAAAAATACATGTGTTTCATCCCAGGATTCTTAGGAAATCCAAGCCATACATTTTATGTAGCTCTCAATTATGTTTTAATATATGGATTAACTCTGCTAATTTATTGTTCTTTTTTAAACTTGATTTTTCTTTCCAATTATATATATTAGCTTTATAGAGGTATGATGAAAAATCATAAATCGTAAAGTAAGTAAACAACAAGTAAAGTAGACAAACATTTTCAATCTATTTCAGTCTTTCAGAACAGAACTGGAAGGGACCTTGGAAGTCTTCTAGTCCAATCCCCTGCTCAGGAAGACCCTATATCCATGATGATGGACCTATGGCACGCATGGTATCACTTTTATTCAGATAACTCAGAATAATCACGAAGGAGAAGTCCAAAGCAGAGAATCTGAAGAAACCATTGGCGCCACCAAACCTAAATTTCTTCTCACTGTAGGCATTCAGATGAAAGCATTCACAACAAATAGTTGTCCAGCTTCTGCCTGGACAGCCAACAAGCCTTTCCTAACATTCACTATTCAAAATAATAGGTATCCTGAGGATGAATTCTCTCAGGGCTGCCCCTAATAACAGTTCCTATTATATTGATGTGTGATGCTTGACAAAAATAACTGCATTGTTTTAAAGGTTTCTTAATGCTACCAAAAACATAGCTTAGTATTGGAAAAGGAATTTCATTTTTTTGATCAAAGCTTAGTCATGGTTGTTTCATACCATTTACTGCCACATGTATAAATTGCACTAAGTAAAGAAAAAAATACAGGCACTGGGAAACAATGCAACTCCTCCAGGGTTTCAGCTGGTTCTCAGCACATGATCTAGCCTACACCACATCTCCAGAAGAGTTTTCAGGAAGTCACTTTCCCTTGAAGTGGTAATTGAAGCATTCTTCTCATAGCTACTTGAGGAAGCTACTTCTCCCCCTCACCCCCTTGCCTTGCTGCTCCCTGCTTCCTCAACATGCTGAATGAGGCTGGGAAAAAAAACCAGGTGCCTATAGCAGTACGGCAATTTGAGAACTGCGGGTATTTTGTCTGTTTACTTGAAAGCACCAAAATTGTCACTTGTGTGAGTAATTTGCTGCTAATTATGAGCTTACAATCTGCAGATAGGAAAATCAGAGCCAACATGCATTTTCAGAGGAAAAGGAAAATTACCCCAAGTACCCTATAATTATGCACTTAGCTTAGCTTTGCTCCTGGATTCTTTTCAGCCTCTTGTTTCCTGCTTTGTATTATCAGGACATCTATCACCACCCATATGCTGCTCAAGATAGCAGGGATATAATCAGAAATGTACCAACTCTGCTTTATCCCATTGCTTCTTGCTTGCCAATCCTTACATGCCAGCATGTAAAATAACTAAAAGGGTCAGGACCAGGGGTGAAATGCTCCTGGTTCAGACCGGATCGCCCGATCCGGTAGCAATGGAGGTGGTTGGTTCGGAGAACCAGTAGCAAAAATCCCTGCCCCCCCCCCCCATACCCAGCTGAGCCGCACAATCATCAGAGGCTTTTTTTTTACTTTTAAAAGCATTTTTTCTACAACCTCCTTGGCTGAAAAAATGCTTTTAAAAGTAAAAAAAAAAGCCTCTGCTGATCGCGTGGCTCAGCTGGGATCCTCAAAGGATTTTAAAAGCATTTTAAAAAATGCTTTCAAAAGGCTCTGACGATCCAAGCTGAGTTGCCTGATCAGCAGAGGCTTTTTTTTCTTTTAAATGCCTCTGACGATCCAAGCTGAGTTGCCTGATCGGCAGAGGCATTTAAAAGAAAAAAAGTCTCTGCCGATCAGGCAACTCAGCTGGGATGATCAGAGCCTTTTGAAAGCATTTTTTTACAACCTCTTTGCCAAAGAGGTTGTAGAAAAAATGGTTTGAAAAGTAAAAAAAAAAATGGCCATGCCCACTCAGTCACATTACCCCCACCATGCCCATAGAACCGGTAGTAACAAATTTTAGATTTCACCACTGGTCAGGACACCTAGTATGTGTGTGTGTGTGTGTGTGTGTGTGTGTGTGTACACACACACACACACACACACATGTATATATACACGCACGGTGTCCACACATGCACCGTGTTTCCCTGAAAATAAGACAGGGTCTAATTTTCTTTTGACCCCCCCAAATAAGGGCTTGGCCTTATTATCAGGGGGTTTTATTATTTTGAGGGTGCAGGAGGTGGCAAGTGTGAGAATGGATGTCCCGTCGCTGCCGTTGTGTCCCCTCCCTGTTCTTCATGCCAGTCGAGCGGTCCAATCAAACTTCTCAAACTCGCAAGAAGGTTTTCTTTTACAGTGTGTTTCCCTGGACACAATGGCGAGGAAAGCGACAGAGCTTGAAAGGTAAGACCTGTGTCCCACTTCTCGCCCGCCCCATCTGCCATTCCCAAATTGCATCCCTAAAGGGGGCAGATGGCTAAGCAAGGGGCAGGAGCCCTGCCATGCCATGCTTGGTGAGGGGGGGAGGAGAAGAGATGGCAAGGGAAGCCACATCTTGCTCCACGTGTTTTGCTTCTCCCCCACCCCCCTGCCACCCCTCTCGATAAAGAGACAGCAGGGAAGAGAAGCAGCCAGGCTGCTCTTGCCATTGGGGTGGAGTGGGACGTGTTGGGCTGCTCAGCTGGCATGAAGAACAGAGAGGGGAGGACATGTCCCCCCCTTCCCCTCCCTCCAGCCTCGCCTCAACTCGTTTTGGTTGCACGGCAAGCAACCAGAGGAAATGGCGGGACCAGCTGCACATGCATATAAGTAGTTGGTGGGGAGACTTATTTTGCAGGGGTGACTTATATTATCGCATGCGCTGAAAAGCCCAATAGGGCTTATTATCCGGACATGTCTTATTTTCAGGGAAACACGGTATATATATGTGTTGGTGTGTGGGTGTGTGGGTGTGTGTGTGTGTGTGTGGCAAATCTACAGTTGCTGTCATGTGGATTCTCAACAGGCAGCAGCTGGCAACCCCAATTTTCTGATACACATTCCCAGACGTTTATTTGCAGCATGCAAATTTAGCCTTTTGGGGTCTTCTCAGAAGTCCACATATTATAATCCTGCGATTTGGATCAGTTTCTTTTCTTTCTGGGGGGAAAGGGTTCCTCGCTTTTGAAAAAAATTTCTCCAGTCCAATAAGCATGTGAGACTTCCCTGTGCTTTTTTTTTTCCTTGACGGTTTCCACCGAAGAGGATGATTGCAGAAGAATCCAAGTAAAAGGATACAAAGGGCCAGAAATGCAACAGGATTGTTATTTTATTGGTTTGCTTACTTATTTATTTAACAACTAGTAAATACTGCACAGCTCTTGATGACTTGCAATAATTGCAAGTAAATGGAATTGGACTGGATTGGATTGGATTCCGAGGGAGAGAGAAGCAAGCAATGAGTTTGAACCCCCAAGAGCCCCAGAAAATTTAAGGATGCTGAGTGTGTAGGAAGAGAGAGTTTGTTGTATGTAATCACTCTGCTCAGTTTCTGTCTAGTGGCATCTGTATAATTCGCAGCTAAAATCTAGTGGATCTATCTGAGAATTATGGGATTATTTTTCTTGCATGGTGCTTTCTCCAATGATGCAAGTCATGAAGCTAAGGAGAATCTATAGTTTTGTCTTCTTAACTGAAGGTGACAAGACTTAAACTGTTTTTCTATTATTTAGAGGCAGGAAGACTCTAAAAAGTTATCACAATGTTCACATATTCAGAGCAAAGGAACAAACAAATCAACTATTAATAAACGCAAACTGCAATCGTACAGCTCCATTGATTTATATACAAGATACTCCAGTATTGTATTGTTGGAAGAAATATCCATCTGGTTCAGTTCCAAGTGGGAAGAAAGACACTGGAAACATAGAGGCTGATTGAAAAGATGGTTTATTGATGGACAGGACCACATGGGTTTGAGGTCCTGGGCAGCTGAACACATGGAGTGGAGAGTGAGGGTTACTTATACCCTCTCTGGGCTTTGAACTTTAGCTTCCTGCTCCTGTGGCAAGAGCATGTATTCTATTGCTGTCAGACTCCCATGGGGCTATGGAGGGGTCATAGCTGAGGTTGTCTGAGTTTGGTTGAAACTTGGAGGGTGATGATGTAATGAAGAGGCTTGTGTTCTCTGGGCAATTTCTTTTGTGTCTTAATGGTTTCGTCCTGGTTTGGATCTTGAGTGAGGGCTAATTCTACCATTCTACCTTTGTTCAAAATATACTGTCTTGAGTGGATTACCAAATCTGCATTTCTAAAAGCTGGCCTCAGTTTAGTATCTGCTTGGAGGGAGGAAACTGTGGCTCTGAGTTCCTATCTTTAGAAACATCTTTCTCCTTTAGGGAAAATAGAATATTCTGCCTTTTTAATATTTCCTAAAACATTTCATTCTTCTAAGTGGGGTGGGTGCTAACTTTCTACAGTATCTTATGATTTATGATGATTGTATTTTATGACTATGATCATGATTTATCACTTGTTGCTTGTATGTATGCTGAGAGATAATGTACCAGAGACAAATTCCTTGTGTGTCCAACCATACTTGGCCAATAAAGAATCCTATTCTATTCACTTCATTTTCAATCTTAATCACTGTAGACTGTATAGGATCAAAACTTATTGTGATTTTAAAAAGTTAACTGAAGCCTTTAGTTTTCAATTAGAAATATGAAGAAACTTGCATGTTACTATTATTCTTTGAACTATTCACATGAAGCAGAAATGAGATCTAAGAGAAGAACAATAAATCTCTCACACTTTTATGTTAGTGTTATTATATGTTAGAGGTGCTTTGACTTTACCATATACTGAATTCCCAGCAAGCTGCTGGTTGTGGTTCATAATAATTGTAACCCCAACACAACTGCAAGATATTGGCTGAACTGAAATATCCTACAGTTTATCTCAGTGGTGTTTCCTCTCTATGTTATGCACCATTTCCCTGTTTGGCCTTTCTTTGACTTGCTGTGTCATTAGCAGGCTTTAGACCTGTGATGGTGAACCTATGGCACATGCAGGGCCCTCTCTGTGGGCACACGCGCCATCGCCAGCTGTTCTTATGGTTTCTGGTGTGCGCATGACACCGGCCAGCTGATTTTCACACACGCCGGAGTGCCAGAAACACATGCACACCTGCCAATTGGTGTTCAGGTTTTTGGGACTCTGGCGCATGCAAAAACCTGGCCAGTGCGCATGAGCATGCCTGAAACCCAAAGACCAGGTGGCTGGCATGTGCATGCGCCCCGGCCAGCTGGTCTTTGAGTTTTTGGCATTCCAGCGCATGCATTCCAATTTGAGCACTCGGTGCCGAAAAGGTTCACCATCACTCCTGTAGACATTTCCTTTAAATATGAAGCCAGCATAGGGTTGCAGGTCTGCTTCCAAAAAATAGCGGACAAGCGGGGTGTGTGTGTGTGTGTGTGTGTGTGTGTGTTAAGTAGTAAAAAAAAAAATTACAATTAAATTATATATTTTCTTACAAACATTTTAACACATATTTTATATACTTTTATTAAATGTCTTGTGAAACAATTGAGTATGATTAATAATTTTTTCAGAGAATCGAGTTCAATGGATATTCGATCTTTGTCTCATTCTAACTTATGAAAAAAAAGACAAAATGCGATTCTCCTATCCTTATTCTCTTAAACTGTACAGCTTTAGATTACATACCATTTCATCATAAAGCTTTTGAATAAAAAAATGTCCACTATTTTGTGAAAAAAAATAGTGAACATAATGTGAAAAAAGTGGACTGTCCGCTCAAATAGTGGACACCTGGCAACTTTAAGCCAGCATGAGTAGCATAACCTGTGGAAAGAAGGAAATAGTAGCCCAGGACTATATCTTCAATTATCTGTGTATCATAAAGCACCATTTTAGGACACAGTTTTATATGAATAAAGCAGAACCTTATCCTCTCGGAACTTATTTAACCTTTGTCCTTTCCCTTTCCAATATTTAAGTTCCATCACAGCCTATAAAGGATAATGTGTTTATAGTCCTGCAGCACAAATACAATATTGGCCTTTGCACAAATGCTCAGAGAGGCCCTCCAGTTATCAGTGAGCAATGTAAACTCTTTACATCTAACTTAAGAGGTTGAGATTTGGTTCCCAAGAGACAATATCAGCTCACTACTGAGTTGCTTCACTCACTGTTCTGGAATTCCTTTGAATAATTCACACCTGAGTCAAAAATATCCTTTTCCACACACAAAAATGAACAAATAAACTGTCATTATTAACTGTCATTATTGTCCCAATGTGATCATAATTTAAATGAAGGCCTCCCAAGGTCAAAAGGCCAAGAGTGGATTGCCTGTTATGCAGGTTAAAAGCCATGTATTGTCACTACTATATTTTGTCAGAAGTCTCCCATAAAAAGGCGACCTATTTAGAGAACTAAATCATTCAGAACTGTGAGCTGCCCAGTCACTTGGTTGAGATGGGCAGCCATAGAAATTAATTAATCAAATAAATAAATCATACAATTGCTGCAGGGGTGGGTTCTACTCACCTTTACTACCAGTTCACAACGGGACCACGTGTTCACTTCTGCGCATGCGCAGATCACCCATGATGATGTCGTGGTGGGTGGGCGGAGCCTCCCGCTGATTCTACTACTGGTTCTATAGAACTGGACCAAACCCACCACTGAATTCCTGGGATAATAACAGGGGGAAGGAAACATGTCAGCTGAGTCACCTGAGATTTGAAATAAGGTGAAGAGTTTATGAAGCAGAGAACTACAGGAAGGAAAATGTTAAAAACTTAATTAAATTTGCATCTGATTCCTGAATGGAAAACTAAAGATAGATTGAGAGGCTCTGGAAGTGGTAAAAATGTATTTGTTTTTGACTTAGCCTTTAAAAAAAATCCTTTCTTGTCTATCCCAAATTCAGACCAAATATCTCTAATTATATGTCCCAAGCCATTAATCACCCCAACAATATTATTAAAATTTTGAACAAATAATTCTTCTGGAGCCTGGTTCTATGAAATACTCAATTGGCATTAGCAGAGGATCAAAACCAGCACTAACCGCACCGTCTGATGGGCTTTCACTAACATCCCCACATTGGGATATTGTGACAGTTTCATGTCTGTGCACTGAAGTTATTCCCATTAGCTCATATTGCATCCTGTGTAATATCATTACACAACATTTTAAAATCAGTTTGGCGCCTTGTCTTCTGATTTTCCTTATTGCTGCTGTTGCATCTTGCTGTAATTATTTATGCTACTGTTTAGATGTTGAGCTCCTGCTTTTTAACTACTATTTGCTATTACAACAGCAATAGGTAAAACTACGTGAATATAGAATTAAAATGGTAGGTTGATTCAGAAAATGATAGAGAGATGGAGGTAGAGAGAGTAACAGAAAAAAAGAGAGAATTGTGTGCCACCAAGTCATTGTTGACTCTTAGTGACTACATAGATGTTTTTTTCCCCATAACAATCTGTCGTCAGTTTGGTCCTTCAGATTTTCCAATAGTACACTCATTGCTGTTGTAAAGTCCATCCACTTTGATGCTGGACCTTCTCTGTCTCTTTCCTTCCAATTTTTCCAGCATTAAAGTCTTTTTCAGAGAGCTAAGTCTTTACATAATGTGCCCCAAATAGGATAATTTGGGTCATTTGTGCCTTGAATGAGAACTTTGCATTGATACTTTTTTTGATGATAATGATGATGATGATGATGATGATGATGATGATGATCCATTGGTTTGTTTTCTTAGCAAATAAGCAATGAAGATGACCATGTTGCTTGTCATGGAATAAAGTCATGGGTCTTCTCATCCAGTTGTGTGCTCTCCCAGTCGCTGTGAAGAAATTTTCGGCAAGGAGAAAACTTCACAAAATGTAGTCACTGAAGTTTGTAAATCTTTGGTGGAGAATAAATTTCAGCATGATGCTTCAGTTCATAGTGAGTGTTATGACATGTTAAAACTTCTTTTACTTGGATTATAATGTGGGGCATATCACTCCACTAACCTGACTGTCAGTGTCTAAAGGGAAAAGAGCTTAATTTCATTCTCCACTCATTTCTCCTCCTGACATTAGTTACAGCACTAAGAAAGAAAGTCCTCTTCTTCCCAATTCTTTGGCTCCTGGAACACTGACATAATAGCATTGCTAATGTCAAACTGATTAGTTTCTTTGTTTTCAGAGCAGGGGATTCTGGGCTAGGGATAAAAAGTCCCTTCACTGTACTTTAGGAAGATCCTCTATCATTTTTTTTCCTCTCCAGTCTGGAGAAATGTATTGAATTCAAAAGCTCTGCATGGAATGTGTTTTTAACCACTAATCAAAGCCCATTCCCTCTAATTACATCATTAGAATGCATCTAATAACTGCATCTCATGGACTTTGGCCATGTCATGCCGGGGGACTTCACTGGAGAAAGCAATTATGTTTTGAAGAGTTAGTGATAAAAAGAAACCAGGCCGTTACACTTTGAACACTTTGATGGCTGGATACCATCAAAGCAGATACCATGCAGAGCATAGAAAAACTCAAAGAAGTCCCCACATCAGAAGATGGGGAGAGACCTGGCCCATAGACTCGCCAAGAGTCAGGCACGACTGAAAGGATAACTTCAACATCATCATATCATTAAAATATTAAAATAAATGCAATACATCATAAAATACAATCCAAGTCAAGAAGGAATAAGATGATGGCTGGACAAAAACATAAACAGTGAAGACTTATCCATATACTTCCATCATGATCTTCATCTATAAGGTACTCTGAAAGAGTGTCTACAGAGCTTCTCCAACAACTTGGATGGACTAATCTACAAGACCTGTATAGAATTTATCCATTACATTCTACAGAATGCTATCTTCCCTAACCTTGATGCCTCCCAGACATCTTGGACCATAATCACAACTCATCTGTCCAATACATCTGGAGGGCACTAGGTTGGGGGAAGCTGATGTACAGAAAGGGACATGAAATAGATGTTCCTGTCAGTTTGTGTTCCATCTGCTGAGGCTAAATCAGGACAATGATGAATGTCAAACCAGTAAAAAAAAAAGTTGATAAATGAAAAAGAAAACAAGCCCATAACTTAACCTCCCAGAGGTTCAGTCCAGGAAAACAGGTCAAGATATTGTTGCCTACAAAACAGTTCAGCTAAACTTTACAGAGTATCATAAAAGTTCTTGTTCAAGAAGCTTTCTTTATACAGTATGTCAAGTTTTCTTGGCAGAGATGTTTCAGTTTCTTCAAGTGTCATATGTACATTTGCACATACATACATACAAAAATGTACATCACAGACATACTTGCACACAAAGACACACACACACACATGAAAAACCAATTCTTCATTTTGTGCCAGAAGTTTATTATTCAAACATCCACACAAACATCCAGTGTTTTGTATTTCTTTTTTGGAAAAGGAATTTAATATCATCCTCTATTATACTACTGTGAGACTGTGATAGATTGCTAAAAACTCAAGTGTAGTCAAGATGCTCCTATATACAGAATCAACAAAATAATAAGCTTATTCTTGCACAACTGGGATTACTGCAAAGCCAGCATGAGTGTCAAGTGTAGACAGATCAGATGTTGTTGAATTTGCAAGGATATCCTAGGATGTTTTCTGATCTCCTTATATGAGAGCTAGAACTGGGAACTGTTTGTCTAAAGAGATATTATTTTAACACAATTATCACTTGTCACTCATGGATGAATGCTTTTACTCGATATTTATGGAACCTAGAAATTAAACTGAAAATTAGAAATGCCCCAAGGCTTACATTTCGCATGATTTTAACATTCTTGAAAAAAAATTGCATGAGACCATCAAAACTTGAGAGGTTTAATTTAAAAAACAAGGGAGGAGACCTAGGAGCTGAAAAGATTGCCATTTTTGTTATGGTTTGTACGTTAGTTTAAATGGTCCCATTAGTATCTCCTACTAGTTTCATAATCGCTTAACGTGGTCGTTTGTCCTACTTATAGAGAATGGTCTTTTGAACATACAATCTATTGGGAGGCTTGACAGAGGATAGCCCTTTCCATGAATGCATGTTGAAATTTGAAGGGCTTCCAGTGAAAAGGAAGCAAAGAGCCTTTAAGTTTCTCATTAAGAATTAGCATCTAGAAAGTAAAATGATTAAATGCAAAGGTCACAGCCTTCCTCTTTGAATATAGACTGCATTTCTATTTAAATTATAGCAGCTGACTCCACAGATATGTTATTGTACACCACGGGTGTCAAACTTGCGGTGTCACATTGCCATCACGTGATGTTTCGTGACATTGTTCCCATATGCAGAGCTGGGGTGGGTGTGGCCTGCATGTGACACATCTGGCCCTCGGGCCACCAGTTTGACACCCCTGTTGTACACCTTTTCTTAAAAGTGGTCTTTTGTCATTATAGTGTTTTTTCCCAGTTCAGGTTTTTCTTCCTCTCTATGTAATGGTCACTAATGTCATTACATTTTAATAATATTGTTTATGTATTTCTGAAATGCCCAGCTCCCAAGACAGAGTTGTCCTGTTTGGCTGCGGTTTTTAAACATATTGAAATATATTTTAATGTGTTATATTATTACATTTTAGTAAATGCAACTGATTTGCAAGTGCTTTTATGTGTAGTATTTATTTAATATAATATATCTCTACATGAAGACAGGAAGGCCCGGAGAAAAGTTGTCCTTGGCGTTGCGATGGGTCGGACACAACTTTGCAACTAACAATAACAACAACTCTACACACCAATTTTTATTTAAGCCACTTCACTTTTGGGGTGAAGAAAAATAGGATATACTTTTTTAAACAAGCAAACCAACTTTGTGGAAAGACATTCTTGAGTAGCTTTGTGTCTAGCCCTACTAATTGCTCGACACCGCTGATGCGCTTGGCAAGGAAGAAGGGCCGTTTGGAAACTGCATGATGATAAGGGTGGTGGTGGCACAGGTGTTGAGGCGGTCATTCGCGGGGAGCGGGGCGTGGGGATGGCGGTTTTGGCAGAGATAGGATATATACCTGTTGTGGGATACGCAGCTAAGCCCGGAAGATAGGCTTCGGCCAGCAGCTGAGAAACGCGTCCGGAACTACTCGTTAAGGCAAGAGGCGTGGTTTTATATTGGGCTGCTCAGCGAGGGCTATTTAAACTGTAACAAACTGTTGCCGGCAACACTGACTTCGAGCCGTTTTGAACGTTCACAGCGCAAGCCTGCTGCCAGCGCCTATTAAATCTTCTTCCGGAAGAGCTGAACGGAGTGGTGTGGTTTTTTGCAGCGCTTGGCGCAGGAGCGCTGAGACTTTGCCCCGTTTGGAAATCTGCATAGTTCAGAGGATTTAGGATTTAGCCCAGCTAACACTAACCCAAGAAATAATTCCATAGAATTATTAACATATATTTTTTAATCTTTAAAAAAATTAAAGCCTATTAGCTTTATCCCACTGATGATGTTATCTAGTTTGGTAATGAAATATCTGCAAGATAACAATTAAGCTCAGAGATCACCAAGAACCCCACATTTTAAAATTTCCTGCAGTATAGGATCAGTTAGAGAAATACAACAGGATAACTTTTCATGATCATTAGAGTTTGAAAAAAAATTCTGCCTGCATTCTGTTCCTGCCTAGGTACATCCATGCCTATATGCAATTCATGAGCCCTTCGAGTGTTGGTGATGAGCTTTATTTGATGCATAGTTTTGACTACCTAAATTGAAATGGAAGCTATAGCAGAAGCATTCTTCATTTTCCATTGGGTGCTATTACCCAATTTCAGTTGTTCTGTTATTTATTTATTTATTTATTTTATTTATTTAATTTGTATACCGCCCTTCTCCAGCTGGACTCAGGGCGGTGAACAGTGATTATTTGCTAATCACACATAGTATTTAGTATTGATATTTTATATTTGCTTCACATTATATGGTAGGGTATTTCCTTGCTTGATTTCTTGTTTGTTTTATACTGTATGCTGCCCAGCATCACATTGTCTGATTTGGGAGGCCTTATAAATCTCTGAAATAATTAAATAAATAAATGTGCCATGGCACATCACTTCTGAACTTTTGCCCCAAAAACCACCTGAGCAGTGGTGGGTTTCAATTTTTTTTCCTACGGTTCTTTGGGCGTGACTTGATGGGCATGGCATGGCTTGGTGGGCGTGGCAGGGGAAGGATACTGTAAAATCTCCATTCCCTCCTCAATCCAGGGGAAAGTTACTGCAAAATCCCCATTTCCTCCCGATCAGCTGGCACTTGGGAGGCAAAGAATAGCTGGTGGAGGGGCCAGTCAGAATTTTTACTACCGGTTCTCCAAACTACTCAAAATTTCCGCTACCAGTTCTCCAGAACTGGTCAGAACCTGCTGAAACCCACCTCTGCACCCGAGTCCTTCCCTTGAGTGAGAGGGGACTACCAGAAAATTCTACAAATGCTCAGTGTGTGAAAAATCTACACATTGTTGCAGACCACCAGTCTGTATTCAATATGTTGTACACAGCATATCCAAATAAAAGGACATGGAGAATATAACACGTTTCCATTTGGGCTTTGGTGCATATTAATGAACTTACTATGATGTTCTTCTTGTATTATCTATATTTTATTACTTAGCAGACAAGAGGACAGCAGAGGCATAATTCTCTCTAATCACCATCAGAGGATCTCAGCTCTGGATATTGCTATGGATGTGTTGCATATTAAGGAAATTTGAGACCCATAAGTACTGAATTTCCCTGGAGGAGCCTCGATTTTTTCACCATTGTTATAAAGGTCCGAATTTGGTATAATATAAATTATTTGTTCCATGTTGTTTCTAAATAGATTTTAAAAGGACTGCTGCCCTTAACTGATATCTGAACTGCAAATATCAATTTCTATGTCACTTTAATCTCAGAATATTTGTAACCTTAAGCACTGTGCTGGCACTCATCTATTAAAGAGAATTAGAGGATATGGGCCTGCAAGCACAGTGCTCCTTCCCTGCCCCCCGCCCCAATCACTGCAAAGTCTTGGAAGAGTTTGTCATATGTTTAGCGCAGACTTCTGAAAAGAGATTGCAAGCATATTTGGATAATTGCACTTTCAGGCCTATGTATTATGAAGAACTTTGATTTATCATGTTTACTAACCACAAGTAGTGCTGTAAGGTAAATGCTTATCATGCTTATCAGCCTCTTTTAGATCTTTTAGACACTTAAGTGTTCAGAAATATTTTCCAAAAAATTATACCTCTTGATCTCCCAATTCCTTATTACAAGAAAGCATAGCTGGAAGGTAGACATTGAAAAGCTTCGCTTCAAATTTTCCCTTTTTAAGTAATGGTAGTTTATAAATTTGGCCATCTAGTGTTTTTGAATCTACGATTGAATTAAAACTAGAAAATAGTGCATAATTAAAGAGTTAATTTCATGTCTTAATACCAATCTTTTCTGTATGTATTTATTCCTCTATCTCTATCATTTCTATCACAATCTCTATTTATCTCTGTCTAGATATATCATCTGTATCTATATCACCTGGAGTACACAAGCACAAACATGCCCCAAAGGTGCTTTTTTTCAAGAGGCAACTGGACTTTCTTGTTTCTCTTTGAAGATGTTTCGCTACTCATCCAAGAAGCTTCTTCAGCTCATACTAGCACAAACATATTTGCAAAGAGAGACAGGCAGAGATGAGGAGAAAGTCAAGATCGATCTGCAACACCATCTTTTTAACATAATCATCATCCTGATCAGTGGTGTCTGCAAATCAGTGAGTTGTAGAAAAAGAGTGGAGCATGCAACATGACCCTGTTATGGATGCTACAAATTCTGATCATAAAAATAATCCTAAAATGATAACATTTTTTTCCAGATTCTCTTCTTGATTTCTTCAAATGACACAAGTGGGCTTTTATTTCTTTTATATTTTGATTTAATTCTCCGTTGCTACCACACTTACAGTATGTAAGCATGATTCGGTGTCCAAATATTCAAATTATTTTAAAAAGTTAACATCCATATTTACTGATAATACTACGATACTTTGAGTTTGCTTTCACTTCTCTCACTCTCTTCCTCATTTTCCACTCAGTGTTGGAAACAATTTTTAAGGAAGGTTGTAGCTCTTCTTCAAATACAAAAATCTCTAATGCCTCTCGTGAACAGGCATTGGAGACTTTTATATTTTCTCTTCTCTTTTTAGATAGTGCTGATACTAAGAAGGATTTTTTTTCTAAATTCAGATGCATTTATTATGCTTACTTCTATGTTATTACTTATAGTTTTATTTGTCTTCCTGGGAGGGAGGGAGGGAAGGAGGGAGGGAGGGAGGGAAGGAGGGAGGATAAGGATCAGATGGTAAGGTTTATATTCCCCTGTTAAAGTACTGAAGTTTGCAGATGATACAACCGTGATCGGTCTCATTCAAGACAATGATGAATCCGCATACAGACGGGAGGTTGAACAACTAGCCTCGTCGTGCAACCGGGACAATCTGCACACTCAAAACCGTAGAAATGGTGGTGGACTTTAGAAAAAACCCTCCCATACTACCATCGCTTACATTACTAGACAATATAGCATCAACAGTAGAGACCTTCAAATTTCTAGGTTCTATCATATCTCACGACCTAAAATGGACACCCAACATCAAAAACGTCATCAAAAAAACACAACAAAGAATGTTCTTTCACGCCAACTCAGAAAGCTCAAACTGCCCAAGGAGCTGCTGATACAGTTCTACAGACGAATTATTGAGTTTGTCATCTGCACTTCTATAACTGTCTGGTTTGGTTCTGCAACCCAACAAGACAGACACAGACTTCAGAGGATAATTAGAACTGCAGAAAAAACAATTACTACCAACCTGCCTTCCATTGAGGATCTGTATACTGCACGAGTCAAAAAGAGGGCTGTGAAAATATTTACAGACCCCTCGCATCCTGGACATAAACTGTTTCATCTCCTACCCTCAAAACGATGCTATAGAGCACTGCGCACCAGAACAACTAGACACAAGAACAGTTTTTTCCTGAATGCCATCACTCTGCTAAACAAATAATTCCCTCAACACTGTCAAACTAGTTAGTAAGTCTGCATTATTATTAATCTTCTCATTGTTCCTATCACCCGTCTCCTCCCACTTATGACTGTATGACTGTAACCTTGTTGATGGTATCCTTAAGATTTATATTGATTGTTTCCCTATGACGATCATTAAGTGTTGTACCTTATGATTCTTGATGAATGTATCTTTTCTTTTATGTACTCCAAGAGCGAATGCACCAAGACAAATTCCTTGTGTGTCCAATCACACTTGGCCAATAAAGAATTCTATTCTATTCTATTCTATTCTATTCTATTCTATTCTATTCTATTCTATTCTATTCTAT
>WNWU01000005.1:33065420-33136336 GCA_012654045.1 Ptyas mucosa | reverse complement strand
TCCATTCCATTCCATTCCATTCCATTCCATTCCATTCCATTCCATTCTTAGCTACAATACACATCAGTGTGTATTGTGCTTCAAATCAGTGGTGAAATCCAAATTTTTTTACTACCGGTTCTCTGGGCATGGCTTGGTAGGCATGGTGTGGCTTGGTGGGTGTGGCTTGGTGGGCATGGCAGAGAAAGAATACTGCAAAATCTCCATTTCCACCCCACTCTGGGGCCAGCCAGAGGTGATATTTGCCAGTTCTCTGAACTATTCAAAATTTCCGCTACCTGTTCTCCAAACTGCTCAAAATTTCTGCTACCGGTTCTCCAGAACCTGTCAGAACCTGCTGGATTTCACCCCTGCTACAAATCCCTTCTGGGTAGGACTTTCTCCCGAATAAATACAGGTAGTCCTTGACTTACAGTTCATTTAGTGAGTGTTCAAAGTTACAATGGCACTGAAAAAATTGACTCATGACCATTTTTCACACTTACGACCACTGCAGCATCCCTATGGTCACATGATTAAAATTCAGATGCTTGGCAACTGGTTCATATTTATGACGGTTGCAGTGTCCCCAGGGTAATGTGATCTGCTTTTGTGACTTTCTGACAAGCAAAGTCAATGGGGAACCCAGATTCACTTAGCAACTATGTGACTAACTTAACAACTATGGCAAGAAAGTTCATAAAACCTATTCATGCAAGCCGGCCTGACCTAACCTCCCTTAAAACGACTTTTAAATTCTTTAAATCTGAATCTGCCCTATAAATTTGAGGTGTTTAATTTAATTCCATTCTAAATCAAACTATTCAATTGTATTTTTAATCCGTTTCTGAATATCAGTATTCTGTATTTATCATTTAACTGTTCACCGCCCTGAGTCCTTCAGGAGTAGGGCGGTATACAAATCAAATCAATCAATCAATCAATCAATCAACAAATAAATAAATAAGTAAACAAACAAACAAACAAACAAACAAACAAAATGGGGCAAAACTCATTTAACAAATGTTTCACTTAGCAACATCAATTTTGGGCTGAATTGTGGTCGTATGTCGAGGACTACCTGTACACATGAGAACTGTGTTGGCAAAAGGGAAGATGGGTGATTCAGGGACTTCAGCCAGTATCCAGAATGAAGAGGAAAAAAAAGCCATGGCATCACATTCATCCTACATATATACCCCTCAGCATATTATTTTTTTTTAATTAGACCTAATACATATTTATACAACCTCAACATTTTTCCAGATATAAATCATTGACTACAAACTAGTCCAGTTGCCAATGGTACCCAAAAAAAGAAAAGAAAAAAAGAAAAGAAAAGAAAAGAGAAACAAATTCCAGCGGTGCCAATACTGCTAATGTTTCATATGGCACTAGATTTGAGAAAGTAAATAAATTAGTCATTTGCAAGAAGATACCTTTGTGGGAAACCCACAAAATATTGATATTGGCTAAATGCAGAAGATGATCCTCCTACAAGTAACATCAATTGTTCTAAAATATTAAACTTTATCTAAGGAAAAACAATCACATCCTAGGCCCTGAATATTGATTTGTTTGGTTAAAACATTAATCTTCCAAACCATGGTGAAATTCCAGTTTTTTTTTATACCCTGGACATATTATTTTTGCATTTACAGTAAACAGTTGACTTTTCATTGTATTGCCAAGTTTCTATCATTAATGCTTTGTCTCTTGATAAGGGGTTGCAGGATTTGTTTTTAACTAACTGGTTCTTTGGCCTGAAAAGATGTGAAACCCTTGATATAATTTATTGTCAGTTTTTCATCTTTTTCTCTATCCTTATTTTTGTCTGCCTTTTGGCTGGTTGTCTCATTTGCCAGTTAACAGTTTCTGATGTTTGCTGATTAATAAATAAACATCAAGTTGTGCTGTATTTTTGTAGTTGAACTAAGTGCTTGCCCCGGTCTGGATATAGAGACTGATTAGGCGTCTGCTACTGGTAGGAATGAACTAAAGTGCAAGTTCACAGTAATTTTAAACACTGGCTCTGAGGTCAGTTGCACCCAGACAGTCACTAAGGGAACAAAGAAAACAATGATTTAATACTTTACCCAAGGCTAAAAATCGGGTTGGAGACTCTGGGAGACAACCAGGGACAAGGGGGCCTGGCAGGCTATGGTCCAAGAGGTCATGAAGGGTGAGACATGACTTAGCAACTTAAGAAGAACAACAACAAAAAATCAAACTTACTTCTAAATTAAAATAATATATAGACCAGTGGTGGGTTTCAAATTTTTTTTACTACCGGTTCTGTGGGTGTGGCTTGGTAGGCGTGGCATGGCTTGGTAGGCGTGGCATGGCTTGGTGGGCATGGCAGGGGAAGGATACTGAAAAATCTCCATTCCCACCCACTCCACAGGAAGGTTACTGCAAAATCCCCATTTCCTCCCAATCACCTGGGACTTGGGAGGCAGAGAATAGATGGGGGCAGGGCCAGTCAGAATTTTTACTACCAGTTCTCCGAACTACTCTCTGCTACCGGTTCTCCAGAACTGGTCAGAACCTGCTGAAACCCACCTCTGATACAGATATATACAGTTTGCTGAGTTAAAATCCTTATTAGGGGCTACTTTTTACAGAATGTAGTACATCTTACTTACTTATTTAATCATTTATTAATTTTTTTAATGCTACCCATTTCCCCCTACAAAGTGACTCTGGGCAGCTTAGAAGTTATAAAACAAGTTTAAAAAATCATTAAAACATTAACAGTAAACAGATTAAAATATTATTAAAAACGGCACTAAAACTGAAACTAAGAGAGCTAAGAGATGGATGAGATAGGGACAAGATCTTCTTATCTCATCAGCCAGCTCCAGTGATGAGCAACCTCTTTAGGGCACTAGACTATCTGGCAAAGGCCTTCTGGAAGGTCGAAAGGAAGTGGGGCAGTTCTCACGTCCGTTGGTAGAATATTCCTCCACAGGGATGGAACCACAGCAGAAAAGGCTCTTCTCCTTGGCCCTGCCCTGCTTCAGTTCCTTAGTAGACAGGATCTGTAGCAGGCCATTTCTGCTGGCATGAGTGGGGTGAGCTTGTCCCATTGGGGAGAGACAGCTCCTCCGATACCCTGGACACAAGCCATGTAGGGCTTTAAAAGAAGCAACCAACGCCTTAGTTCTTCTTACTTCAACAGTCTTACATCTGAATAGAATAGAACAGAATTCTTTTATTGGCCAAGTGTGATTGGACACACAAGGAATTTGTCTTTGATGCATATGCTCTCAGTGTACATAAGAAAAAATAAAATATATTCGTCAAGAATCATAAGATAGAACACTTAGTGATAGTCATAGGATACTAATAAGCAATCAAATCATACTAGGAAACAATAAAAACAACATAAACTGTAAAGATACAAGCAACATGGATATAGCCACAAGTGGGAAGAGATAGGTGCTAGGAAGGATGAGAAGAAGAATAGTAATACAGTCTTATTAGTTAATTTGACAGTGTTGTGGGAATTAGTTGTTTAGTAGAGTGATGGCATTCAGGAAAAAAACTGTCCTTGTGTCTTGTTGTTCTGGTGTGCAGAGCCTATAGCATCATTTTGAAGGTAGAAGTTGAAACAGTTTGTATAGACACGCATAGATGATACTCCAAGGCAATGTTTCTTAACCTTTGCAACTTTAAGATGTATGGGCTGGGGAATTCTGGGAGTTGAAGTCCACACATTTTAATGTTGTCAAGATGGACAAATACTGATCTAAGGTCTAAATGGGGCACGGGGAGCAGCAAAATGATCGCCCTCCATATTTAATGAGTAAAATTTTGCACTTCCAGCATTAGCTGTACTGACTGAGACTACTGGGAATTCTAACCAAGGTTCCTTTCCTCCTTTCTTCGTGATACTGTGACTCAGTATTCCCATCAGAATGGGCTTTGCCTGGCCTCCTCCCCAGCCACGTATGAATTTCTAACACACTGCTTTGCAGCTCTCCCTCTCAACCCTGATCAGAGCACACGAGGATGGAATTGCCAGTGTCTTGTTAGGTTTTTCTCTCTCTCTTTTAAACAAGGCTGCAAAAATTGTTGGTCACTGGCTGCATTTTCCTTCCCTTCTGTGTATAGTGGAGGGCAAAGGGATTTCAGTTGCTACAGAACTACCACTCAAGGCAAAGCAGTGATTTTTGCTTTGAAAGTGCCTGTAGAATTTGAAAATCTGCATTTTTGAAAAGCAGCATCACATCACTGCTTTCTCTGGGACTTGTGTGCTTATTCGGAGTAGCAGATTCACCAAAGTGCCCAACAAAATACTCTTCACAGCCTCTGGCAGAAGCTTCTAATTGATTGTAGGGTGGAGTAACAGTTTCCAAGTGATTCTTCTAGTCTAATAACCACATAGTTATTTTGAAGGATAGCATCCAACACTGGATTTTTAAAAGAAGATTGGACAACCATTTGCCTGAAATGATATAGGGTTGCCTGCTTGAGCAGAGGGTTGGACTAGAAGACCTCCAAAGTCCCTTACAACTCTGTTATTCTGTTATTCACCACAACAACCTCCAGTCTCAATGGAGTCAAACACAGTTGGACTCTTCATCCATTATTGTGAAAGACAGGTACAAATGAAATTTGAATTTCAGGATAATAACCTTGAATTGCCAATTGAATTCCCAGTTCGACTGGGCAAATCTTGGGAATGTAAGGGAAGATGTTTGTTCAATTATCTGATTCAGCATTCAAGAGCTGGACATTTGCTGATGGGTAATGGAGTTCTTTGGAAATCTACCTCCAGGCCACTGCACTTGTAACAAGAAGGCAATTCTGCATATTCTTAAATAAGAAACAAAATAAGATCTGAAATCTGGGAAGAAAAAAACAACATGCAGAAAAAGTTAAGATTCACTGAATACAAAGAAATTTTAATACTGTATGATAATTGTCTAGTTTCTTTTTTCTTCATGCAATTATCACAGTAAGGAACACAGTCAGGAGAAAATTCCAGAGTGAGCTTCTTCCATCTATTTTCAAAGAAAAGATAACGAGTTGATCACCAGTGTTAGCATTCATACTTCCTTCATAAAAATCTTACTGTTTTTGTTAATCTCCCCCTCCATTAAATCCTGCATTTTTGTTTGCCAAAATTATTCATGTGTTAAACTAAAAGACTTGGCTGTGGTACTCATCCCATCTGCCTTTCCCTCTGCGGAAAAAGTATTATTTAACTTAAGGTGGCAGTTATGTAATTTAGTTCTTATGTTCCATTATTAATGAATTTTATCATGAAATATTTAGGCTCTTCCCCTGTACTGCCTTTCACAGCCTTGGCTGTAATTATGTCAGCTCAGATTTTCTTCTTTTTTTGAAGAGGTATTTATTAGCAAATCTGTCCTCTGTGGCTCTGTCACTCGATGTTTAAATGGAACAATAAATTGTCCTCTTTCAGTTTAAAGTCTTTTGATATTTTGGATTTAGAGAAATTGTCTTTTCCTTTACACCTCTTCCCCATTTTACAATTAAACTTTATGGAGCTCCCATTGGCTCAGCTCAGAATCAGTCAGGCTATAAGTGTTCAAATTTAGCAGTTCCATTTTTTTTTGTCTCACCTCTCTTTGGGCAAGTTGAAAAAATAGGAGATCCAGGGAAGCAGGAAAAGCTTGATAAAACGGATTCAAGTTTACAGACAGAACATAACTGGGTTTCCACATTGCACCAAACCACGGCATGATTTGTTTGAGTTTGGTTCAATGCAGTGCGATTTCTGCCATTGTGGTTTGTAAATTAGGTTGATGGATCCCCTCCTGCTTACAATCTTTTTGAACTGTTGCCTTCTGGCAGAAGATACAGAACAATTAAAACTCGGACCACACGTTTTCTGAATAGTTTTTATCCCAGAACTATAATTGCACTCAACAATGAACTATAATTGCACTCAACAATGAACTAAAGTTCACCATCAGTGAACTGTTGAACAGCATTACTTGGTCTGTTGTGTGGATGTTTGGGTGGTTTAGAGGTAGGGAATTTGTGGTGGGTGAGAGTGTGTTTGGGGATTGTTATGTGTGTTCGACCTGGTCTTTGAGTGTTAAGTGAATTTCGTTGTATGGGTATACTGTGTATACACGTACAATGACAATAAAGTAGTAGTAGTAGTAGTAGTAATAGTACTACTACTACTACTAATAGTAGTAGTAGTAGTAGTAGTAGTAGTAGTTGTTGTTATTATTATTATTATTATTATTATTATTATTATTATTATGGATCAGCACAGAGAGGCACAAAGTCCACAAATGGTTATTCTGCAGCCTCAGAATCCCTCTAGACTGGATGGGAAAATGCATCCGTTTTTAAAAGGCTGAACATGTTTGTCCCATCAGTTTTGGGAGGTTCTCACATTGCAGAAAAGATGTTTTGTGGGCCACACACTCTGTCCTTCTGTGATGAGTCATAAATGTCCAATTTTGAAATATCACAAAGCTAAATCTGGTGTAGCTCCCAAAGCAATTGAAGTTGATTATTCCCAGCTTAGCATTATATGAGAAAACCATTATCTAATATTTTTAATAAGTTAAGCCTTAGTGCAGAAGTGAGCAGTCCCTAGGATACTTTCAGCCTTCAGATCCATTTTTGTAGCTCCAGAATACTCCCACATGATGCCACCAGAATTTGGTAACACTGTTAAAGATTAAACCAAGAAAGGTGCCTGAACAAGATGGAGTATCAGGTTTTTATTATAAATGTTTTGAGGAAAAATGTTTACAGCCTCAACAAAATATGATGAACTATATCCAACAGGGAGGAAAGTTGCCAGTGAGCTGGAAATATAGCACCAACACTTACAGAGGGTCAAGATTTGATTTTAACAAGAAATTATAAATCTTTATCAGCATTGAATAATGACTACAAGTTGTTCACAACGGTCCTAGCTGAGAGACTGAAAATAATTTTGCACGAATTTATTCATGAGGATCAATGTGGGTTTTTACCTAAAACAGTTAAAGAGCGATGTGTTAGACATTTTGAAATATTTGGACAACATAATGAAAAACAAGCCACATTGATTTTCCTAGATGCAGAGAAGGCCTTTGACAATTTGGAGAAGGCTTTCATGTTCAAGGTTTTGGAAGATATAAATTTTAGGAGAATTTTATAAAATGAGTAAGATCAATTTACATTTCACCGAAAGCACAAATAAGGATTAATGGAGATTTAGCAAAACATACAAGATACAAAAGGAACAAGACAATGATGCTCATTTCCCCCTCTTATTTTAGTTCATTTTAGTTCTTAAAAATGCTGAATAGAGACATAATACCAGATGAGAGGATTGTAGGGATAAAGATTAATAAAGAGACTTATAAAATTAAGAGCTTTGGCAGATTATTTAGCGTCGGCTTTAGAAGATTCTTTAATGGGGAATTGAGTCATTAACAGGAAAACAAAAATAATTTTGCGCATTAACAAGTCTTAACAGAAGGCAAAGATGCTAACAAAAATATGGACGTACAAGATCAAATAGAACTGATGAATAAAACAAGGTTTAAGATTGGAAAGAAGGCTAAATAGTGCGATTGTGTGATTGCTGCTGGGGGTCGGGAGGGTGGGTGCTTGTGAGGGAGGAGGTTGGACAGGAATCCAAACCATTTTCAAAGGAGAAGTGTAGCCTCCAGGCTCCAAAAGTGAAAGTGTTGCCCTCTCAGGCCTTTTTAACAATGTGAATCCTGCTGATAATGAAGCTCAAACCAAAGGAACAACGTTGTCTAGTGTATGAAGCCAGCCTTTGTGCGCATTGCCAATCCCGGAATCACTGACTTTCAAGTATGTCTAGAGGAAAGCTGCAATTACAGTCAGGGAATGGCTGGGGGTGGGAAACTCAATCCATTTTAATTCCAGCAGGGATCTTCCTGTCTGAGCAAGCCTCATTCCTAAGGCAGCCGCTAGTCAAAGTTTTCTCCTCGAAACATCTCCGCTATATGTTGAAATGTGTATCCCATGTGAATTCCGGCTCTCAGTCTGGAGTGACACAGCCCCGACTAAGATTTATTACCTTGTCTGATGTTTCTGCAAAGCTGAACCCAGAGAGCATCTTTCAGATAATTGTGCCAGGAATGTAACCCACAATGTTACCCTTCTAAATGGTGTTATCGCTGCCCTATCACTTGGTTTCCGATATGCTCATTCTCACTCCTATTTGCACACACAGACGGAGCTCAATGGGTCCCTAATTGCATACTTGACTTAATTAACATGCAATTAGTTTAATGAATAGTTTAACCTCATTATGTAGTTACTCATCTTTATCTGTGGTATAAGCTCGGTGCCCAGCTTTGGTCTGTTAGGAAGACAAACCAAATGAGCCTTCTCTTCGTCAACTGCTTCTGAAGATCTGCTGTGCTGCTTTCATTCATGTTTCTTGTGGAGGTGATGAAAAGAAAGTGGGAAGAGATAGGCAGAAAAATACTGTATGTAAATCCACTGCTCACCCTTTCTTCACCCAATACAGGTAGTTCTGCACAACCATTTGTTTAGTGACTATTCAAAGTTGCGATGACACTAAAAGGGTGACTTATGACCTGCAATGGAAAATCTGGCCCCATTTGTGGTCGTAAATCAAGGACTACCTCCAGGGGTGGGTTCTACTTACCTTTATTACTGGTTCGCAGCGGGATCATGCACATGCATTTGCTTTGCTCATACGCGCACGCGCTCTTCTGCGCATGTGCAGAAGCGTTTTGATGATATCGGGGTCGGTGGGCGGAGCCTCCCACCGGTTTTACTACCGGTTCTATAGAACCGGTGCGAACTGGGGGCAACCCACGACTGACTACTTCTAAACATAACAGCTTATCTCTCATAGGCATTTTTATAATTAAATATCTGTATTAACTGAGGAAGTGGCTTTTATATATTTTTATATCCTGACCATGCCATCAATTAATACATTTTATTATTGGTAATGTTTTAAGCAACCAGAGAATCCAGATTATCTGGTGGAATAAAAAATGTGATTAAAATATACATTTAATATGCATGCCTACAAAGTTAAATAGTTTGGGGAGAAGATCCTATATGTTATTATCAACATAGCAATTTAAAAAAAAATAATCTGAGGACTTTCCTTTATTTTATTTGTAGGCAATAAATATTTCTTGCTAGATCTGCATTGGATTCTGTTTCTACAGCCACAAAATTGCAGATAAAAGTTTGGAATTTGATTTCATCAAATAAATTGCTCCAATTATTAAAAAGGGACCAATTATTGAGGGACCAAAACTATGAAAATGAATTCATGAATACCTTTCATTGCATTTCAAGGGCTGGTCAAACATTCAATTATCAGTATGATTGCCAATGAGACAAAAATCATAGCTGATTTTCTTTTATTTCCAGATGAGTACATTGCTCCTTGTTTCTATTTATTTATATATTATTTAAATATCTGTAATTTAAAAGTTAGTATTTATTTCAAGATCCCCCCATTACCTGGCTCCAAAGTGCAGTTTGCACAATCCCCAAATGGCTCTTCCTGGGATAAATGGTGCTTACAGAGGGAAAAATAGCATGATGGAGTACAGGGAAGTGGCATTTCCCAGGAAGGAGAGAGCAATTTTAGGAAGGCGGGGGGTGGAGAAGAGAAGAGGAAACACAGCCTGGAGTCAGAGGAGGAGAGCTGGGATATCTACTCTCTAGAATCCCCCAGGGAATGTCCATTGGGGTGGGAATAGTAAAGGTTTAGTCTAGCAAGATTCTGTCTATTTGTGTAAGCAAACAAAGAACTGAACTCTGGCTGAATTGTTCTACATTTTTCTTGGGCTTGGCCTGGCATTTTCAGTTTGGTTTGACGCAATATGCATTATGCCTTGGTTAACAGGTCATGTCGTGTCATGGAAGACAAAATTATTTGGCTTTTTAGTTTTCCCTGTCATGAAATCATCAGCCGTAAGTGAAGTCAATTAAGTGCTATGACATTTCTAAGGAAATATACATGGGCTTTTAAGAGGAGAGGCTGCCTGCAGCTAACCCTTAAGACAGCCCTTCTTTCCAAACATGTTAATTATCATCATCTTGAGGCGTTTTGGCTACAGACAGCAGAATATATAGCCTAACATATTTTAAGGATACCAGTCGGGTATGAAATTAGCAGCCGTTCATATTATTATGAATTGTGGCAAGCTGTGCCAGTCTCATCTTTTTGTGAGAGAAATTACTGGTTAAATGACCCAGGATGGATGATCAAGATCTCTTTATAGAAATTAATTGTCAGATGATGACAAGCAGAGAGTATATAAAATTGTGTTAATTTGCTTAATGTTACTTAAAGTTATGAAGTGACCATTAGCTAATATAGGGCTACTAAAGAATGGCTTGATGAGTGAGTGACCATATGAATTGAAGGATCAAATCGGATAAATTTAGATTGCAAAGAGATAGAGAAAACTCTGACTCTTTGCTGACATTGAATTGTCATCTTAATTTTTGGTGGCCACATATGGTAGCGTTAGTTAATAATATGTATTATTGGGATGGAAAAGGGAAAGAAAGAGAACTGGGCAGAGAGCAGTTTGTATTTTGCTTTAGAGAATTTACTTTTCTTTCCTCTACTTTTTGAGTCTCTTCAGAACACAGCAAAGTTCCCTTGAAATTTGAACTCTCTTTAAACTTGGCCTGCAAGATAATGTTTGCCTTTGTCTTCCATTTAGTTACAAGTCAAGGAAAGGATGAAAGGAAAGAAATCCATGTCCAAGCCATTCAATCATTTTTAGCCTTTGAGCTATAGTACATTTCAGTTCGTTCTTTTTTGCTATCAATACTCTCATTACAGAGCTACTTGTAGAAGTTATCTGGGTGGTGTTTTGCTACATGGCATGGGAATTCCTGTTATGCTAAACAAAAACTACAGAAAAAGATAATGTTAACATTGGCTGTGGTTCCCACTTCAGTCTGAGTTCCGTGGGCTGACTTTGTATTTGAAATATTGAGAAAGAGTCAATGTTCATATGTGACGGTCTTTCTGAATCTGATAGCCTTCCTCTATGCTTCCAGCTTAAAGGAAATAGGTCCACTGAGTTTAGTCCAGGTGGACTAAATAACACAGCTCTAGTAGTACTAAGATATATATGGGAAATATGCAGGGGTGGGTTCTAATTTTTTTTACTACCGGTTCTGTGGGTGTGGCTTATTTTGTGGGCGTGGCTTGATGGTCATGTGACAATTCTTTAGGATTTAGCAGAGGTACTGGTCTACCAGGCTTTTAACTGCTTGCAGAGGTGTACTGGGCTACTCATTTGTTTTTGGAGGCACCGGTCTACTCATTTGTTTTTGGAGGCACCGGTCTACCACCACACTGCCTTTTAACACTGATCAGCTGTAGGGCAGCCCTTTGAAGCCCCGTGGCAAGAGTTTAAACAGTTTTTTTTCTTCTAGCCGATCAGCTGGGACTCGGGAGGCAGCAATAGATTGGGGATGGGGCCAAATAAAAGATAAGAATAACGCGGGGGAGGGGGGCAAGGAGGGACGGGAAGGCCCAGCTCCCGAACAAAGAGAACCGGTTCAGTGATGTCATATCGTCACCACTACCGGCTCGGCGGAACCAGGTAGAACCGGGAGGAACCCACCACTGGAAATGTGCAAAAAACATAGAATAAGGAGCTGGAATTCTTAGTTTAATAAGGCTAAAGTTTTATGATAAATGTATATGTTATGATCTTAAGATACTATTAATTCAACACAATATTATTTTATATGTTTATTGGATGCCCCAAAAGCCATTTAACAAGAATTGGATTTCAACTTCTGTGGGACAGAACCTGGAAATGCAACATTATGGAAGAGAAGTGACTCTCGTGATTTGGGTTTCTTCTGTGATTGCAACATTTTGCTTTAATATTTGTAAGTTTGTTAGTATTATGTTGGCAAGAAGAATAACTGTATGAATATTTGGTTAAGTTGTATTTGAAAAAGTTAGAGTCTATTAAAAGTATGAAGAATTCTGGATTTATTGTGCATGGCTGGCACTTAAAAAGATTATTTTTCTTCACTGGAAAACCACCATTCTGCATGATTGAATATATTCTCTACAGATCAGCTGGCTTTTTATGACTATGATGGAAAGTCTTATCAATATTAGTGCATATGTTGTGCACTATTAGTCATATATTGTGCACTATGCACTAATATATGGTCATATATTAGTGCATATAGTGCATATGACTTAGGACCCGGGTATTTGCGGGACCGCCTACTACCACCAATAGCCTCCCACCCGCCGGTACGCTCTCATAGAGAGGGGCTCCTCGGGGTGCCGTCAGCCAAACAATGTGGACTGGCGGCCCCCAGGGGGAGAGCCCCCAGGGGGAGAGCTTTTTCTGTGGGGCACCTACTATCTGGAACGAGCTCCCCCCGGAGATACGGAGGATCCCGGATCTGCGCACCTTCCGCCGCGCTCTTAAGACCTTTTTATTTCACCAGGCGGGTCTGACATAATTTTCTCCCTCTTTTAAAATTTTAATGTCTTAATATTTTTAATATTTTAATACTTCAAGTTTAAATTTGTTTTAAATTGATTGGGGTTTTAATCTGTCTGGGCCAAACTATTTAATTCGGTTTTATTTCGGCTTTTAAATTTTGTATGTTATGTATTTTATTGTTGGCTGTTCACCGCCCTGAGTCCTTCGGGAGTAGGGCGGTATATAAATCAAATAAAAGTAAAAAGTAAAGTAAAAATATGGTCAAGATATTCATTGTTTAAGATCTCAGGGTTTTTTTTCCTTTAATATACAATTATTTCATTATATGTTGTATGGAAGGGTGTCTATTTTTTGTGCGCTTTGTTTTTTGTTAACATTTTGCTCTTGGTTTATAAAATTTAAAAGATTAAAACGAAAACACAGATCTGAAAATAGTTCCATAATATAGCTACTGTCCCATGGTATGTATGAATTATGAATATAGTCTTCTTGGACAGATACAGACTGTCACTAGTAGCATAGAGCAACTATAAAAAGCCCTCAGATATACTCTCAGTGTATATTCTGAAGCCCCAGGTCTATATGTAGAGTACAGGTAATCATCGCGTTATGACAACAATTGAGCCCAAAATTAATGTTGCTAAGTGAAACATTTGTTAAGTCAGATTGCTCCATTTTACAACTTTTCTTGCCACAGTTGTTAAGTGAATCATTGCATTTGTTAAGTTAGTAACATGGTTGTTATGTGAATCTGATTTCCCCATTGACTGTGCTTGTCAGAAAGTTACAAAAGGTGATCACATGACCCCAGGACACTGCAACTGTCATAAATATGTCATAAATATGAGTCTGAATTTTGATCATGTGACCAAGGGGATGCTGCAACAGTCGTAAGTGTAAAAAATGGCCATAAGTCACTTTTTTCAGTGCCATTCAACTTTGAACAGTCACTAAAGGAACTGTTGTAAGTCAAGGACTACCTGTATCCCTGAAAGCTCTAGCACCGTGATAGCGAACCTATGGCACGGGTGCCACAGGTGGCACATGGAGCCATATCTGTGGGCACGCGAGCATTGCCCTACCTCAGTCCAGCACGCATGTGCTTGCTGGCCAGCTGATTTTCAGGCCTTCTGGGCCCACTGGAAGTCAGAAAACAGGTTGTTTCCAGGCCTCCGGAGAGCCTCCGGGGGGTGGGGGGTGGAGCTGTTTTGGCCTTCCCCAGGCTCCTAGAAAGGCTCTGGAGCCTGGGGAGGGCAAAAATGGGTCTACTGGGCATCGCATGCCAAAAGCAGGGGGAGAGCAGGGGCTCATGCATGCATGTGTGGGGGGACAGGGTGCATTGAATTATGGGTGTGGGCACACACACGCATGCAATCCTCCCCCCACTACCCATGCTTTTGGCATGCGATGGCAAAAAGGTTAGCCATCACTGCTCTAGCATGTTCTCAGAGACCTGAGAGCAGCAGTGGCTACCAAATTGTATTTTTTTTACATGACAGAAGGTGGGAACCATTAATATCTGCAGTTATCATCTGCACCATATTTAATTCATTAACTTGAGATTATTTTATATTTGAATATTAAAAAACAAGAGGAAAATCATCTTTCTATGATGATCTCTGAGTTTTTAGAAATGAAAAAAGAATGTAAGGCATTGCTTTATCTAAGGAAGGTATCATTTCAAAATATCTTTGGAATAGCTTGACAAATTTTCTAAACTTCAAATACGTGGGTCACTTTCTGGAACGTGGTAAATGAGATTTATAGAAAGAGTGGCATCCTGAATCCTCAGGTATTCAAATTTGACAGCCACATTTCATGCATTAATTTTACATAATTTATTCAATCTTGTATTGTTTTTCAATTGGATATGCTCCTTGGCCTCCTGTTTCACACAAAAAGGGGCAGTGGTGGTTTCCCAGCAGAGTGTTTCAAGATCACAATGGTGCATCTCATTACAACACTGCTAAATGGAATGCAAACCTTTTATTTCACAAAATAAAGGTTTGGATTATATTTAAAATTATTTTGAAAGAACAAATTGGTTTCAGAGCTGGTATTCAGCAGGGAAAATGCTAGGAAGACAAAGACCAGGGGAGACATAATAGCAGTCTTCCAATATTTGAGGGGCTGTGGGAAGTTGTGGACACTTCATCACTTGAGACTTTCAAGAAGAGATTGGACTGCCATTAGTCAGAAATGGTATAAGGTCTCCTGCTTGGGTGAGGGGTTGGACTAGATGACTTACAAGGTCCCTTCCAACTCTGTTAATCTGTTAAATAATGCAAAGTGTAGCAAAACTTTGTGTTGCATTGTTGATTTTCGTGGTGCATTTGATACCGTTGCCAGCAATAGGACTGAACTAAATTCCCAATTCTACTATTGATTAATACTTCTTAGTTTTAGTGAAACAATTATATGCATATTCTAATACAAAAGTGAAGCTTTCATTTAATGATCTGTTTGACAATATCCCATTTGCATTTAGTTGTAAATATGATTGTGTCCTTCCACCTCTACAATTTATTTATAAATGGTATTACTGTATTTCTCTCCTGTCAAAATATGTGATAGAAGACTTGTTTTATTACTTTGAGCTGATGATATGATTTTCATGTCTTATATCCAGATTTGTTTGCATAGATTATTAGGTCTTGCTCATTATTGCCATGGAAACTCACCAGAGATTAATTATTATTAAAAAAAAATCAAAAGTTGTGGTCTGTAGTATGCTTAAACTGTAATACATCATTACCTAGGTTTATTATTTTTGCCATCTGGAAATCTGCTTGTTCATTATGAGGCCCTAAAGTTAAAAGTTAATCAACATAAATTACATTTAAGTACATGAAAGGAAGTTATCAGATCCATCCAATCCTTCATTTAATAAGAACAAAGTTGTTTCCATTTACTTTATTTTATGTGGCTAATATGCAGTTTCAATCAAGTCTGACTCTGACTGATTTCCAGACCTACAAAACACTGGTTTTAAAAATATAACAGAATATATTTATAATATATATTTCAAAATAAACAATGCATTCCATTGGGATTTTTTATTATAGTAAAATGATAGTGCAATAACATTTTATGCACCAAAGAAGAACCATAAGACCAATCTTCTTAGAATGACCTCTTCAGCTCCCAATGACCTGCAGAAATTCCCAGGTCTTAATAACTTAATAAGTGAGGTGCAGTGGCTCAGTGGCTTAATGACATTAGAAGTGGTCTTTGTTCCAGCAGTTCAAATTCTAGTACCATGTGGTGAGGTGAGCTCCCATCAGTTGCCTCAGCTTCTGCCTACCTAGCATTTTGAAATTATGTTATGTGCAAGTAGATAAACAGGTACCACTTCACTGGGAAGATGAGCCGATGCTTCGTGCAGGTGGCCCGAACCTTGCTGGTACTGGGCCTTTCCCATTTGCAAAGCAACTTGGGTGGAGGGAAAAAGCCCTGGATGCTGCTGCAGTGTGCCTTTCGACTTTCTTTCTGGTGCAGAGCTGGTGTACCCCCTGTGGTACACCTTGGAAAACACACAAGTGTGAACAAAACAAGCTAGCAGTCTTAGACAGCCAAACTGCTACTCTGTATTAGCATTATAGTCTTTTGACTAATGTAACATCACCCTACGCTAAATAGATAGATAGATAGATAGATAGATAGATAGATAGATAGACAGACAGACAGACAGACAGACAGACAGACAGACAGACAGACAGACAGACAGACAATAACTTCAAGAAAATCTAACATGGATTGATGTCGGGGGAACATTAATAACAACGATTCAGAAAAGAAGAACAGCAACTGAGCCTAGGATCCCTGCAGGTGACATTCTTTAAGAGATGGACCCATGGAGAATGTCCTCTTTTAGAACTCATCGGACAGACAAAGATCATGGAGAGAAGGAGGTCCTGCAGATATCTAGGTCCAGAGCTATGATGGGCTGCAAAGGTGACAACTAACTCCTTGAACTATACCCAGATATATCTTGACTAGGAAGTATCTTTTTTTTAGAAATTACACATTTGCACTGTAGACAGGAATATCATCTGAATTTCTAGTACCTCATATGCATGGAACTAGGGAAGATCATTCCTAAAACAGGTCCATTTCCCCAATTATGCCATAATTCCACTAATTGATATCGTACACTCTGGGAATATCTCCTTTTGTGTCATTCTACTACTACATACTGTTAATACATTTTCCCCTTCTTGCTTTACAATGAATATTGTGAATTTTAAGCCTCAGTGAGATAGAAATTATGCCTAAATATGTTTCTTAATCCACAGTTGACTATTCTCTAGACAAAAGATAATTTCATACTCAACTTAGCAAGTTTTCTCGGCTTATATCTTGATCAGCTTTTTTAAAAAAATACTGTTTAGCAATTCATGAAATGGCTAATCTTTATTCATTCACTACTTATATTTAAGTATCTGTACATTGCTTTTCCTTTAAGGAAAAAAGTGCAAGGCATCTAATAATCATTAAAGTTTAACAAGAGAGAGAGAAAAAAGAAAATTTAGAATCTTATAGCAAGATAAAAATTAGAAGTAATGCATCAACGTGCCAAGAAAATTGCTGACAGAAAGAAATCAATAAGAACTAGTACTAAAGCACTACATGGTTAAAAAAGGCACAGCAAAATGCTGGAGCCACCTTCTGAACAAGTAAATCACACCAGAAGTTGCTGTGTCTCTGCCATTGATGACACACCTCTAGTCTGAATTGTCTTTAATTCTTACCAGTATTCACAGTGGAAGAGAAGTCCTTGAAGGATTTGAATAGTCCCATACCAGTGGTGGGTTGCTCCTGGTTCTGTCCGGTTCTATAGAACCGGTAGTAAAATTGGTGGGAGGCTCCGCCTACCTGGCACGATGTCATCATTGGTGATCTGCACATGCGCAGAAGAGCATGCGTGCGATCCCACTGCGAACCGGTAGTAAAGGTAAGTGGAACCCACCCCTGTCCCATACGCTCCTCTAGGAATAACCCTTTAGGTATCTAAAACCTGGCTTTCTCACCGTTTGAAAGGGCAATACTAATATTTCACATTAGGTGCCAAAGAAACTGTTGTAAAATTAATGTGATGTGCTCTGAGTGGCACCTACTTGCAAGTCTCTGGTACAGTTATATGTTCTAGCAATAGCGGTTTATTAACTGATTAATCTTATGAACGTATCGAAGAAAATAAAATAAAAGTAAAATACAACATCTAATTCCAGGCTAAAATAGATAAAAGAAAATGCAATAATAAGATAAATGTGTGTGATGAATACAAAGAGTCAGCATTCAGATAAGTACATCAGATACCCTGAGCTGTTCGATATAACCAGTTCTTAATTGAACTGCTTTGTCTATAAACTTATTAGCTTGGCTCACAATGTATACATTACAGCTCAGGACAAAATAAGACAATCTGTGGTCTGTGTCCCAGAAGGCTGTTCTTTGAAGTAGGAATGTTAAATATCTAAGGCTACAAGGGGTATAGAGTTTGCAGTCAAGCCCAACATAAACAATATCTTCGCTGGCAGAGGAACTACATTTAGATATCCTATCATGACACAGCAGGTGACAGACATTATTTGGCCATGGAATCCAACAAACTCAAATCTTCCTCTAGAATAGGCCTGTCATAAGAATTACATCAAACTTATTGACAGGTATTGTAAGACCTGGCCTCTCCCCCTTATTCAAGAAAGTAAAGACTCTTGAAACTTGGCATTTCAAAAAGAACCTTTATTGAACAGAGGTGATAGCAGGGCGAAAAGAAAGCAGGCTCTGAGGGCCTCAGGCCATGCAGTTAGAATAAAGGAATTAGAAACCCCACCCAACAGTCCGATGTGGATTCAGCCAATCCACAGGTGCGAAGATGTTATTGTACCAGCTGCTGTGAGAAAGTGATAAGGGAACTTTCTCAGGGTCATCCTTCAGCCGGCTCTCGAGCGATGAAATCCACATGGCCCTCCCTCCCTTTACATTCCCCAAAAGGTGAGAAAATGCCAGGCCTCTTAGGTGCCAGGCTAGAAGGTATAAATCAGTAAATTGCAGGATACAGGATATATCGGGAAGAAAACCATAAAGTATGAATGCAATAATAAATGTAAGGGTCCCCCTCTTCCCCCTTGAGAAATGGCAGATTCATGGATCTGACAGATATTTTTGAAATTGGAAAATGGTTTTGTTCTTAGCTAGACGATTTAAACATCTATTGTTTGCCAATAACTCCATGCCTGTTTGGCACTGATATCTGTTTACAAATTTCCTTTGCCTCGGTGGCAATTGAGAGTAAATATTGGGTGGAAAACTGTGGTTGTGAAATAACTTTGGTAAATCTTACCTAGGAGGTGGGCTGAATTTATCTGTTCAGCTAAACTTATTTTGGCTAACTTATTAAGGCCTCCTGAATGGATCCAACAGATAAAAACTTTAATTATTCGATGTCTGTGAATGGAGTGGATACCTGTTTCTGTTTTGACTGCCAAGGCTGATATGTTCTTGTCAGTTCCCAATATTTTTCTTAAAAACTGAGTCTGGACTTGTTCAACTGAGGTAGCATTTGTAGGGCCCCACAATTCCCCACCATAGATCAGCATCAGGATTATTTTTGCCCAAAATATTCAACCGTTGTAGATCTGTGTTCATATCAGTGGTGGGTTTCAACATTTTTTACTACCTGTTCTGTGGGTGTGGCTTGGTGGGTGTGGCATGGCTTGGTGGGCGTGGCAGGGGAAGGGTACTGTAAAATCTCCATTCCCACCCCACTCCAGGGGAAGGTTACTGCAAAATCCCAATTTCTTCCCAATCAGCAGGGACTTCGGAGGCAGAGAATAGATGGGGGTGGGGCCAGTCAGAGGTGGTATTTACTAGTTCTCCGAACTACTCAAAGTTTCTGCTACCAGTTCTCCAGAACTGGTCAGAACCTGCTGAAACCCACCTCTGGTTCATATATTGTACTATCCATAAGGTAGCAGTCAGTGACATAATTGTGGTTTTAAATGCAATTTAATGTTTTAGGTAGCTATGTGGGAAGAAATACTGCCATGCTTTTAAGAAAAGCAGGTGGACCATCAGACATACCAAGAGAGAGTGAAAGAATTTTCTGTTATATTCATAGTTCTTGCTATTGCCTCCCTGCTGGTTTCAATGTTGGGAAGGGCACTAGGCTACCCATCTCTCTCTCTCTGTGGAAACTCACTTCTATGAGCTTTCTTTCTCTCTGTGGGAATCCTTGCAGAGAGCAATGGACATCAAAGATCCTTACAAAAAAATCGTCAGCAAAATGACACTGGAAAGTGAAGAAAAAAGCTAGCACTGTTTTCTCCAGGCTACATTTGTTGTTATTATTGTTGTTTTTGAGTCAGCAAGGTTAACCAGAGAAACAGAGTGGAAAGTGAGATTATTGGGAACAGCTGCAGACGGATTTTCAAAGCTTTCTCCAACACTTCACAGAATAACAAAAGTTAATGACACTATGCATGGTGCTACCTTGTTGACCCTAAAATGACTTTATATTGAGTGAGGGATCACATACACAGAAACTGAATGAGGGAGTTCTGTTTTTTTTTTTTAAAGTATTATTTTCTCTCCCTCTTCAACCCATGACTAGTAAATAAATAATCATCACAAATGCAGTCCTGGATCGATTCAGAACCTGGACTTAAAAAGCCAATATTACACATTGTGAAAGGTATTATTCTAAGACAATGGTGCACCAGAACTTTAAGCTATGTTGCCTGTGATTCAGAAAATTAATGTAAGATCAAGAATTAGTAGTTATTGGTGATTTAGTTCTCCGTTAATTTATCATTTCCTATCTGTCTAAATTTGTAGCCATCACATTTGGTGGCAGTGAGTTCCACTGTTAAATACCAATCCTATTCAGGCTACCTATTTGAGAACTTCCTGAAAGGACCCAACTGGCCATTGTATGAATAGAACTTTGGACTGTATGAATATTTAGTCTAGCTAGCAGGATTTACCATTTAAATTGATCCTAAATCTCTGGACCTGGATTTTACTGGATGAATCCAAATGCCAGTGTGTGGAACAGGGAGAAAAAGTCCAATTTTCCCCTAAAAGTAAAGTCTCCCTTGATTTGTGCTCAGTTTTATATTTCTATATAAATATATCCATGTTATTTTTTGTTACATTATGGGTTATAAAGAGACTTTTTACTATAGTTCCAGTGATTCTGATTGATTGTTTTTATCTGGTAATTCAGGACTTACAAAACCAAATGCTGCTAGTAAACATATATTCATTTTCTGAACTGAAAGCTCTAAGTCCTTCACTTTCACATGTATGCACAAACACACACCTCCCAACATAAAGGCAAGTTAACAAGGCTGAGTTTAAATTCCAGAAGCATCTAGACTGGAAATCCACTATGCCCAGCATCTCATCTTATGACAGCTCCAAAATACTTCCACATTTTTAAAGATCTTTTTTATCCCTTTATTGTTTTTTTTAAATAACTTAAGATGTCAAACACATCCTCCACTTTCATCCTCCTATTTCCCCCTCAACAACAAACCTATGAGGTGAGTTGGGTTGAGAGAGACTGACTGGTCCAAAGTCACCCAGCTGGCTTTCATGCCTAAAGTGAGATTAGAACTCATGGTCTACTCGTTACTAGCCTGGTGCCTTAACCACTAGACAAAACTGCCTTTTTATTTTATAATTCATTTATAACTTAGAAGGTCCCAGCCTGCTACTTTTCTACTTGCTTCATTAGTTTGCTGCTTCATCTATTTCACCTGGGAGCCATCTTGAGGTGAGATTCATCTCTTATTACATCTTATAAGTTTTCCTGCTGGGATTTCCCTACATATTATATAAATTACAATCCTACAGAACAATCCTTTTTGCTTCGAAAACTTGCTTTAAATCAGGGGTGTTAAACTCGCAGCCTGCGGCCCGGATGCATCACATGCTGGCCCCGCCCCTGCCTAGTTTAGCGAAGGGGGGAAAAGACCAGATACATCACGTGACAACGCGAGTTTGTGCACATGTTCATATTTTTACACATAAGCATGGCACAAGGCACTTCATAGACATAGGAATCAACACTAGTGCAGCAATATATATGAAACTACATAATAACCCTGGTGACTTGTCACTACATAAGTCTTCTTTAGAGATTTTTTCCCCCACTATCACAAAATCTAATCTACAAGTACTACCCAGGTTCAATGCATTTAAGTCTTTCAAGGTCAGCCAGGTGCTGCCACCTGCTGTGAATGTTTCCATGCTATACAGTAAATTTTATACACCTGTCTCACACACTCACATCCTCTCTCTTTCTCTCTTTGCACATTTATCAGCTGAACAGCTCTATTAGCATTTGGTTCTTCACAGTCCTAGTCCCATCACACTGGTTTTCTTATTCAATTAAATCGCAAGGGAAGTGATCATGGGGAGACGTTTTCAGGGAGCCATGTCAGCAATGGAGGCTACAAAATCATGCAGAGACAGGTGACAGAAGAGAAAAGATAGACCCATCAGCTGTGGCACTTTGCAACAGTTAAGCAAGCTCATCAAAATACTGCTCTGAAATTTGGCATCTTGACACAGAAGAGAGTCAGTAGCTAGTTTGGCAGAGAGAAAAACTTTCCGGAGACTGGCAGGGAAACGTGGGCAAGGCATTTGAAGGAGTTAAGGGCCTCTTTCAAAACGCATTCTCCATCGCTGTTGCTCTTTAATGGTGGGTGATGTTTTAAACCTTGCCATATTTCTTTCAATGAAAACACATCTCCTTAAATTAAAGATTCTTGTGCTGTAAACAAGACCAGCTCTACTGTTCAGCAAAGCCATTTCTAGGATGAGGATCAGAGACATCTAGATATTATTTTCTCAGCCACATCATAAGTTAGCCTGTTACTCTCAGATGTGTATATAGTGCTGTTTCCAGATGTATTGAAAGTTTCAGTTGTCGGACAAATCTGATTTGGAAAGTAGACTTGGGATAGAGTGTACGGGAATCCTTTATTCAAACATTTGTGCACAGAGCCAGGTAGTCTTTTCCTCTGCTTGGAAGAATCTGATATTTTGAGGAAGAGATAGCTGATACTGGAGTGGGCTACACGTATAAAATACATAAATAAGGGAGCTAAGGGTGAGCCCTCTTCATCCATTTTGCACTTTACTTGCCCTCCACTTTTTTTCTACTACCTAAAAATTATTGGCAGATGAGTAAGAGAAACACAGTACTGGGAGGCATAAAAGGCTAAACTATTCTACTACCCACATTAAGTATTTCATTCTAAAACTATAACTATTTTGATATGGTAATAGAAGTATTTTTTGTGCTTTCAAGTCAGTGTTGACTCCTGGTGACTGCTTGGACTACAGTAAAATTTCAGAGATGGCTTGCTCTTGCCTTCTTCATAGGGCTGAGAGAGAATGACTGGCCCAAGGTCATCCATTGTGCCTAAGGCAGAACTAAAACTCACAATGGCTCTGTTTCTAGCCTGAAGCAAGGAAGGAGAAAGTTGATAAAGCTATTAGTTCTGTTCCACGTAAATGCAGATCACTTTCGTTTGATTCAAAATTTACAAAAAATGAATCCCTGAACAATTCCTAGAGCATAGTTGTTGACAACAGGGATTTATTTGCCAGATTAGCAAAATAAATAGTCATAGTAATAGAGAAGTACCCAAACTAATTTGTCAAATAACATGAGTTTCCAAAAAGGCAAACTGCCCTGGAAAAATCTCTTCTGAGCAATTAAAGGACTTTCTCTCTAGATGTAAGCAAAAATGTGAGCCAAAGGTGCAACTAATGTGTGATGAAAGTCAGTTTCAAGCAAAAAAAAAATCAAAACACTAAGTTTCTCCGAAGACATCCTGTTAGAACATGTGAAAGTGACTCATTCTCCTTCCGCAGATAGGGACCCTACTGTGGCAGAGAGAGAGAGGAAAGATGGCGACTTGCAGCAGCAGAAGAGAGAACCACAGCAGTAGAGAAATGTCCTGTGTCTGCTTTACACACTACCATCTGCTCCTCTCTAATCATCCACAGCTTGTTTATTTCCCTTGGCCAATTAAAGATGAAACAAGACAGAACCTCTCTCTCCCTCCCTCCTTCCCTCCACCTTATTTCTGAAAACTGAATCAAATGCAACCATAATGTACAAAACCTACTGTTCCTCATTCTCTCTCTCTCCACATACTTGGCTTTATGGAAAGGGATCCACGTGCATACCAGAAATGTTACTTTTGCCTAGAAGACTTTGCCATGCTTAGCAAAGCAACAAGTGCTGGGGGCGGGGGGGGGGGGGGGTGATAAAACATGGAAATTCTTCACTGTGTTTCCCTTAAAAGATTTCATGAGAAAATAAGGAACTTGCAGTAGGCCAGATCAGATCATGCTTAGCCAGGTTTGTCCTTATTGCTCAGAATTAGCATTGAAGAGTCTGTCATTATGTGGGTTTGCAAATAAGTTTACATAATAATCTGTTCTGGAGTAAATAGAATTCTCCGTAATGCCTCTTTTCCCTTTTTGGTACTTTCCAAATGAGCCGAGAATGTACTTTGTACAGACCTGCCCAAGGGCATGGCTTCCCCATTTCACTTTACTTTTATCACACAAGGGTTCTTTGCTGTGTAAGCAAAACAGAAGTAAATATTGTGTTAAGTGTAGATTAGATGTGGTTGTCTAAAATATCAAGGATATATTTTTGGTGTCAGAAACAGGCCAAGGTAGAATCAACAAAAAAAATCCAATTAATATATGGAACTTAACACATTGTAAATATGTATTGTAATTTGTGTTATCTAAGCAAATTCAAGGCCTATAGTCTGGATTTTATAAATTAAATCCCACTTATTTATAATACTTCCATTTTGTATCCCTTCTGTTTACCTGAAGTCAATTTCTCCGGAGAAATGCTTTCTTATTTCACCATTTAAATTGTTTTTAAAAACTACATTAAGGATGTATAGCAAGTGTAAGGGTATGAAGAAACATAATCCGGAATTCAGTCCTACTGAGTTGACACATAGCAACTGGCTTCTGGTAGTAATCAGAAAAGGAATATGTGAAGGTTCTGATCAGGTTTTAAATGAGACTTCTTAAAATGATAATCTTTGAAAGTTGAAGTTCATATTAGGCAGAAAAATATTATTTATATGCCCTCTGTTACCTTTCACAAACCCAGAGCCTTCCTTGCAAGGATTATAGTTTCCAAATTTCTTCCACCATCATGGCCAATAGGATTTGTAGTGCCCAGACTTGAGGATACCATGTTGGCCTGCTCTAGGTCCAATGAGCACAGAAAGGAATGTAGACATGCCACATCCACAATTTATTTGGCACGTGGTATGACAAGGTTATTATTGAAATGCATAGAGGACAAATACAGGCATCCTTAGATTTATCAGTGAAATTAGAATCAAGAAAACACAACAAGCAGAGTTTATTTTGTCCTGCTACCTAATTTGTGAAACTTTGTTATAAGGAAATTGTATGTCTGACTTATCTTTTTGTCTCTCTCTTTCTCATATACAGAAATCTGAATATTTGATATAAAATACTAAGCTTTATTTTTATTATTGTTGTTGGACTCATAGTCAGACAGATGATTAGACTGGATTTAGCATTTTTATCCACCTATCTTCCCAAAGATCAGGGATAGGCAGACATTATTTTTTGATGGTGCTAAAGTTATCATTGCAGGATGTAAAAAGCTGCCTTTCGACTAATGATTATTTTTGTCAATGCTGATGTTTTGGGATCACAAGCCTATTATTCTTATTAGTCAAGGAAGGAAGGAAGGAAGGAAGGAAGGAAGGAAGGAAGGAAGGAAGGAAGGAAGGAAGGAAGGAAGGAATTTTATTCATTTAAATTTATTATGGCCATCCACTCCAGGAAACCCTGGGCGGCTTACAAAATCCCAAAAAAGTTAAAAATGTAAAACAACATAGACAATCCAGACTAAAACAGTCATAACTGTGCCGGGAAACATAACTGGGACCCCACAAATACATTAACTCTAGGCCTGGGACCACAGCCATAACATACCGGTAAATGCATTCCAAAACCTCAGGACAGTGCCACCATCCATATCTCTGTGAGGAGGCTATTTCAGAGAGCAGATGCTGTGACAAGAAGACACACTTTCTCAGTCCGATAAGATCAGAGTATTCAGTAGAGGTGACCTGCTGGAACATACCAGTGGGCAGAAATAATTGATGATAGGTGGTCCCTCAGATGACCAGGCCCAATTCCATTAAATGCATTATGCATGATGACCAGCACCTTGAATTGAACACAGAACTTGAGCATCAACCAATGCAGCTCACATAGCTGAGGTGACACATAAAATGTGTCCATTACTGTCACAGTAACTCTTTACTGTTACTCTTTGAACCACCTCTAGTTTCTAGATCACAGGTGTCAAACTTGTGCCATCACGTTGCCATCAAGTGATGTTTCGCAATGTTTTTCCCATTCACGGAGCTGGGGTGGGTATGGCCTATGCATGACGCATCCACAGGCCACTAGTTTGGCATCCCTGCTCTAGATAGTCATCAAGGGCAAGCCCAATCAGAACAGATTGCAGTATCCAATTGTGAGGTGACCAGGACATAAGTAGACATCTGAAGTGCCTCCTAGTTGAGGAAAGGAAAGTAGTGCACAAGATAAACCTATGCAAAGGCTCTCCTAACCACAGCTGCCACCTGTGACTATTTGGTTGATTTGAATACAGCAACTTCATACAAGCTATGATTAAAATTGCTCAGTAAAATGTATGAACCCATCCACAGAATTCACCATTTGCTGCCTTATTCGTTTTAGATTACAATTACAATTCAGATTACACATCATTTTCTTGAATAAATTAGGGCTCTTCCCCCCCATCTCCTTCTCCTATTTGATTTCCCTCACAGGCATATTTTCAACATTGGCAGAAGATTTGCAACCTAGAAGGCTCCAAATCAGGCAGCAGGTCCTCCTAGCCAAGCAGATTTGAAGCAAGGTATTATTAAACACAACATTGTGGGACAACCATAGTTGCCTTTTTAAAGGATTTGAGGATTGATATTTTCATCCCAGCCAGATATATCACACTGGAGCACACTGGAACTAAAATGCATCTGAAGCAGGCTATTTGGAAAGTATAAGGAAAAAGCTTTTTGAAACTGTTTCTTTTCCTATTACAATGCTCTGAAAAATACAAAATAAATCTTGCCATTTAAAATTCTACCTAGTGTTTTTCTTCTAAGTCATCCAGCGCATAAACATCTTGCTTGCTGAATCTCATTGACAATGGAACATTTCCTGACATTTTTGAATAAATTGTGTAGGCATGTTTTGAGATGAAAATAATATAAATGGCCTACTGTTTAAAATGTTGGCAAAGAGTCTAGGAGCTTCTTCTGTTTATCCTGTCTGCCCATTGAAATCACAAATACCTATGCAGTCTGTATTGACTGTGTATTTTTTTTAACCATTGAAAATATAAAAATGGGATCTCCAAAGAGAGAATTGAAAGATTCAAAATAGCAGCCAGATCTATCATCTTGATTTTATTGATCCCTTCTATATATGGTTCTGAACCATGACATAGACATAGGTTTGGTTTATATAATGCAGATAACATGCTTGGTTTGGCTTTAGTGTGATGCATTTCGTGAATCCAGCCAGTTGTAGCTTCCTTAATGAATTATATCTGAACAATTGATCACCGATTCTGTTTCTTATGCCAACAAGACCTGGCACTCTGGTGCTAATTTTAACAGATTAACAGAGTTGGAAGGGACCTTGTAGGTCATCTAGTCCAACCTCCCGCCCATGCAGGAGACCCTACACCATTTCTGACAAATAGCAGTCCAATCTCTTCTTGAAAGTCTCAAGTGATGAAGCGCCCACAACTTCTGAAGGCAAACTGTTGCACTGGTTGATTATTCTGTCAGAAAATTTCTTCCTATTTCCAGGTTAAATCTCTCCTTGTTCAGTTTCTATCCATTATTCCTTGCCTGGCCTACAGGGACTTTAGAAAATAGTTTGACCCCTTCCTCTCTGTGGTAGCCCCTCAAATATTGGAAGACTGCTATCATGTCTCCACTGGTCCTTCTCTTCACTAGACTATCCATGCCCAGTTCCTGTAACCGTTCTTCATGTTTTAATCTCCAGTCCCCTAATCATCCTGGTTGCTCTCCTCTGCACTTTTTCTAGAGTCTCAACATCTTTTTTATAGTGTGGTGACCAAAACTGGATGCAGTATTCTAGGTGCGATCTTACTAAGGCTTTATAGAGTGGTATTAGTACCTCACTTGATCTTGATTGTATCCTTCTGTTAATGCAATTTAGGATTGTATTAGTATCATCTGCAAATTTGTTAAGATCTCCTTCTATTCCCTCATCTAAGTCATTTATGAAGATATTGAAGAGTACTGGGCCTAAGATGGAACGTTGTGGTACCCCACTGCTTACTTCTCTCCATGTAGACTTAGACCCATTAAGGACTACTCATTGAGTATGGTTGGTCAGCCAGTTGCAAATTCATCTGGTGGTAATTGTTACATAAGGTCACCACTTGTGACAAGAGAGCTTTTACTTTTGTTTATTTATGTATTTACTTATTGCTGAATAAATAAAAATGCCACTATATGGGAATCACCAGTGCACCCTGGGCAGTATTTATGCTATTCTCTCTGTCTCCTACTTCATCTTTTCCAAAAGCTTTATTGCTTTATTGGACTGTATCAGCAGATTGCAAGGGCAGCCATGCTGAGTTTAGCAGCATCTTTGGAAATTACAGATGCCTCTTTCCCCACATGGTACTAGGCATCACATGGCAAGCATTTAGATGACTGCTGTCTCACTTATCCTGAGCCAATAACAAGAATGTTTTCTGAAACAGATCTCGTAAACCATTAGGCAAATCAATTCAAACCCAGCAGGGCCAAATGGACATTTCCCTGAGCTACAACGTTTGCATGTGCCATTGATATATGTTGGAAATTGATTGTGACAGAAAGCTGACATTTAATAATAAAGGGGATTAGTATGATATAAAGCCAACAGTGGGATCTTCTGAAAATTTGCATTGAGGCCAGTCCATGTTGAATATATTCCTAAATGTTCAGGAAGCAACAGTAATAATAAAACACTCAAGCAGTGGGGGCACTTGATAAAATTCTAGTCAATAAAAATCTTTAAAACTGGATGTGTGGAATATCTTGTGAATATTTATCCGAATGAAATTCTATGAAGTCAGTAGTATGTAGACTTCTAGTGCATGTAGCAGAACAGCTGGCAAAACTTACAATAACATACATGGTAGGCAACAACCCAACAACAGAAACTTTGTAGACATTCCAGTGGGTTTAAATTAAATATAATTTATTCACAATGCACTAGTTTAATAGGATGGGGTAGAATAACAGGTGAGTTCTGAGGAATTGGGAATTGTTGGGAAAGATTTTAAAGAAAGAAAAGAAGCATAAAATAAAGACTATGGTTTAAAAAGCTAAACTAAAAAAATTGAAGAAAATATTTTCCTAAAGTTTAATAAATTACCTTTCCAAACTTTTTGTCCTCCAGTATGCTGGACCACTACTATTCTGAGAATCCCCAAGCCAGCAAGGTCATTCGCTGAGAATGCTATCAAATCCAGACTGAAGTCTCTGGTGCCATCAGGCTGGGATTAGATTGGAAGACTGTGCATCCAACTTTCTATTACTATACCATATTCAGTTTTAGTTGTTCTATCTGTTATGTATATAAGTTTGGGTGGAAAAGTTTGAATTAACTGACCATCAGCTGATTGGCTGACCACCACAGCTGCAAGGTATATAAGGGGAGCTGTTTCCCCAGGTCAGTTGTTGGATTCTCACCCTGAAATAAAGAGCTGTTGTCAAATACTGCCTGGCTTGCTGAGTTCTCATTCACCCAACATAACATTGGAGATGAGGATGGGATTTTGAGACCTGAAGCCACGGAAAGAGCTGAAGCCACGAGCCGATGAGAAAACTGCAAACCTGCGACAGAGCTGAAGCCGCGAGCCGACAAGAGAGCTGCAACCCCGAATCCAGCCAGGCGAGCGAGCGGAGGAACTGGAAAATCTACCGACGATATCTACCTACACCCCGCCAGCGCCTTTCAACTCCACGGAAGAGAAGTGGGGATCCTACATGTCCCGCTTCAAATGCTTCCTAGTGGCCAACGATCTCCAAGGGCTATCGGACATTCGGAAGAAAGCCCTGTTCCTGAGCCACTGCAGCCCGAAGGTGTTCGACATGGCCAAAGCCCTGTCGGAATCGAATTTGGTCCACACCATCTTGTAGCAGACGCTACAAACACTATTAAAAGACCACTATGCCCCAACGCCTTCAAAGTACGTGCAGCGGTTTGAGTTCCGGCAGCGCAAGCAACAGGATGGCGAGTTGATCAGCAAGTACGTCGCTGCTCTGCGTAAGACCGCAAACCAGTGTGAGTACCGAGACCTGGATGAAATGCTCCTAGAGCAACTAATCTGCGGAATGAGAGACATTCGCTTGCAGAGAAGGTTGCTCACAAAGACAAACCTGACCCTACACATCGCCCTGGACGAGGCCAGGGCTCAAGAATCATCTGCCAAGGCAGCCGAGAGATTACAGGATGCAACGCAGGCCAAGACAGCACAACGGTCAGCACCAGTCCACCAAGAAACCGCCAGCACTGCGAGCGAGGCAGAGTCGGAGGAAGACGTCTGCAGAACCGAACAGTACCGGCGGGACCGGCGAGACCTCCGAGATGCCTGTGCTGTAGAGGACCCCATCCGCACCAAACCTGCAAATTCCGAGACGCTATTTGCCGGCATTGCGAACGGAAGGGCACATCACCAGGGTCTGCAGAGCCAAGCAGAACCCGCATTACAAGCTGCGGAGCAACGCCAGCCACTCAGAGACGGTGCTGTGAGCAAGAGCCAATCAGAAGGGCAGCCACAGGAGCAGCACGAAATCTGAAGACCCGGAAGCCTGCACCATTAGAATCGGCAGAACCTGCACATCTCCAGGAGAGAAGACCTACACAACGGTCGCGATCGAGGGCCAGGACTGTGTTATAGAGATCGACACCGGATCCCCAACAACTATCATGTCCTGGGACAAGCTGAAGAAGGCCGTCCCCAGCATCCAGAGAAGGCAACTACGGCACCAGCGATTGAGGCTGCACGATTATCAAGGAAACCGCATCCCGGTGGAAGGAATCGGTGAGTTCCAGGTGCAGTATGGGGAATTCTGAGAGAAGCTTCCCCTCACCGTAGTCAGCGGAAGGCTCCCAAGCCTATTGGGCATGGACTGGTTCAGAACCCTGGGCATGGGATTCACGGGGGTCAGGAACGTGCGGAGCACCCTCAAGGATGACCTGATGCAGGAGTTCCAGGACATGTTTGACGAGCGGCTTGACAAGTATGTGGGGAGTCCTATCTCATTCAACCTCGACCCCAATATTGCCCCCATCCGATTGAAGCCCAGGAGGGTACCCTTCACCCTAAAGCCCAAGATAGACTTGGAATTGGACAAGCTGATCAAACAAGGGGTGCTGGTGCCAGTCGACCATGCACGGTGGGAAACCTCGATAGTGACCCCAGTTAAACCGGATGGGTCAGTGCATATCTGCGCTGACTATAAGTGTACGATCAACAAGGCCCTCTAGCAGAGTGCCTACCCCGTCCCGATCGTACACCATCTGCTGCATTCCCTAGGCCCTGGCAAGATATTCGCCAAGCTAGATATTGCACAGGCATACCAGCAGTTGCCGGTAGATGGCGCAATGGCAGAGGCACAAACAATAGTAACATATAGAGGTGCCTTCAAATGTACCCAACTCCAGTTCAGAGTCAGCGTAGCCCCAGGACTTTTCCAAAGCACCATGGAAAGGCTACTACAAGGGATGCCCGGGGTAGTCCCCTATTTTGACGACGTACTCGTCACCACAGAAAATGAAAGTCAACTGGGGGAAAGACTTAGAAAAGTGCTCGGAAAATTCAGAAGTGCCGGACTCAGGGTCAAGCGCAACAAATGCCAGATCGCAGTCCCTTCTGTAGAGTTCCTGGGATACCAAGTTGATGGGACCAGCATACACCCCACAGAGAGTAAGATTAGAGCCATACAAGAAGCACCGATCCCCAAAGACAAGGCAGAGCTACAAGCATTCCTGGGGCTGTTAAACTTCTATGCAATCTTTCTCAAAGACAAGGCGACTGTAGCGGAGCCCCTGCATAGACTACTAACTAAGAAAGCCAAGTGGGTTTGGGGGGAAGCAGAGGCCTCAGCGTTTGCCACCGTTAAGAAATTGCTGTCAGCCAAAAGTTTCCTGATCCAGTATAACTCTACGCTTTCCCTTGTTTTCGTATGTGATGTGTCCCCATTCGGCGTGGGCGCCGTCTTGAGCCATAGACTGCCGAACAATCTAGAGGCGCCCATTGCCTACTACTCCCGGACTTTGTCAAGCACTGAAAGGAACTACAGCCAACTTGACGAGGAGGTCCTGGCAGCAGTCTCAGGAGTCAAGAAGTTCCACGAATACCTGTTTGGCAGAGACTTCGACCTCATCACTGACCATCGCCCCCTTCTCGGACTCCTCGCGGGACACCGACCCACACCGGCAGCCCTATCGCCCAGGATGACACGCTGGGCCATCTTCCTGGCAGTGTACTCATATGGCCTGGTACATCGACCAGGGGTGAACATGGGCAATGCCGATGCCCTCAGCCATTGCCCGTTACCAGACAAAATAGAGGACCCTACACCCGGAGTTCCAGTCCTGCTGATCTACGCCTTGGACTCAGGACCCATCACTTCGGCAGAGGTAGCAAGGGCCTCAACCAGAGACCACGTGATTCGCAAGGTCTCAAGCTGGGTCACAAGGGGGTGGCCGGAAAATACTGAGGGTGGGGAATTCAAATATTTTTGCAACAAGAAAGACTAAGTACCCATGCAAGGGGGCTGTCTGTTGTGGGGTGATCGGGTCATTGTTCCCTTGTGTCTAAGGGAGAAAGTGTTGGGGCTATTGCATGAAGGGCATCCCGGGATTGTACGGATGAAGGGACTAGCTAGGAGTTACGTCTGGTGGCCTCTGATGGATCAAGACATCACTGAGTGGGTGGGGAAGTGTCAGCCCTGCCAAGAATCTAGACCAGACCCCCCGACAGCACCAGTAAGGGAGTGGGAGTGACCCCAGGGACCCTGGTCCAGGAGCCATATAGACTTCGTTGGCCCATTTCATGGCCAGATCTTCATGATCATTGTAGATACCTTCTCCAAGTGGCTAGAAATTAAATTGATGAAAGCCACTACCACCGATGCGATTATTAAGGAGCTAAGACAGCTATTCGCCACTCATGGTCTACCGGACACTCTAGTCTCAGACAATGGGCCCCAGTTCATGGCTACCCAGTTTGAGGGATACTTAGCAGAGCTAGGGATCAGACATGTCCTCTCCACCCCGTTTCATCCGGCTAGTAATGGATTGGCGGAGAGATTTGTGAGAACGACCAAGGAGGCCCTTTCACGCCTAGGTCCCGGGGACTGGCAGGAGAGAGTAGACAAATTCTTGACGGCCCAGCATAGCACACCATGCACGGCCATGGACCGCAGCCCAGCGGAGCTCCTGATGGGGAGGAAACTCAGAGGGATCCTAGATAGACTACACCCCAACTACTCGCCAGACAACTTCAGGAGAGCTGAGAGGAAGCTGAGAGAATTTGCGATAGGGACACCCGTGTTCGCGAGGAATTACGGGAGCGGCCCGCTCTGGGAGACCGGGGTAATTACGGAGATAACAGGCCCCAAGTCATATAGAGTAGACATGGGAGATGGGAGAATTTGGCGCCGACACATTGATCAATTGTGAAAGCAATTAACTGACAACACAGAAGACCCCCTCACCAATCCACTCCCTGACTTCCAGCAGAACTCCAAAACTAACTCAAGCCCGAGGCAGTCGGAGGACTTATCTGTCGACCCAGAGTTCCAGCGCTGCCTCCTCGTGGAAGATCGATTGACCGAAGAAGTCTCCACCCAGAAAGAACTCTCGGAGGTTCCATTGGTGGAGCAGAGAGAAACAGAGAGTTCCTCCGACCTGCTTGACACCCTACCTCCGACTGAACTGCGCAGGTCAACCAGGGTGCGGACACACCCCGGTCACCTGAGAGACTTTGTATGTTAATGTCCACCCCAAGTGACTTCTGGGAGGGGAGGAGTGTTATGTATATAAGTTTGGGCGGGAAGTTTGAATTAACTGACCATCAGCTGATTGGCTGACCACCACAGCTGCAAGGTATATAAGGGGAGCTGTTTCCCCAGGTCAGTTGCTGGATTCTCACCCTGAAATAAAGAGCTGTTGTCACACACTGCCTGGCTTGCTGAGTTCTCATTCACCCAACATAACACTATCTTTCAAACATTTTTGTAGAATTGCACAAACCATTTGAAAAGAAGGTAGCTTGATGAAGGAAGATTGAAGAGAGTGATGCTTTCTCAGCTAGTAAAATATTTCTGGGCGAGTCCCTAAAGCAATCAATGAAACGTGAAAGAGGGAGACCGAAAGAGACAGAAAGACAGATTTGAGTAATGTATTTTTTCCCCTCTTCAAATGTTTCCACTCTGTAATAAAATTGACTGCTAATAGATTCTGAATGTAAATAGAACCTGTCCTAATTTAAGATATACATAACTGTATGGAATCTGGGCCTGACACTATCATGGATAACTTTCAAAAGATGATTCACTCAACTAATATAGAGCACCCTCTAGCCTGATAATTTCCAGGATTTACTGAATAATCTACAAACATAATCCATGCTATACAAGTTAAGTTTACACAACATACTAAACCAAAGCCAAATAAATCAAACTGTGTCTTAATGCGAAAGGTAAACCAATCCAATCTGTTTCTTCAGGCTCTTCCCTCTTATTGAATTCAAGAGCTGTCCTCCAGGAGTTGACATAAATCAGTGGTGACTCCCCTTCCCCCATTGCCAACCCCTATCCTGCCTTTACTGCCTCTTTCCTGAATCACTGCCAAATGATGTTGTCCTGATTTGTGAGTGTGCCACTAGTAGTTATAACATGATTGTATTTCTTCTCTGTTTTTGCTTACATCCCCTTTGGGCAAGTCCTCAGCCAGGAAAGAAAACATCCACCAATCAAAGTTCCTCTTCTCACACTCCATTTGGACATCTTGAAAGTTAAAAGTAATGAGAAATAAAGAAACATATACAGAAGTAACCGCAGCTTCCATTTCTGTAGGTACTTTATAACAATAGAACTGAACGGCTGTTGGGCAATCAATGACTTAATTGGCGGCAGGATGAGTGAAACTGACAAATATTAGGGAAGTGACAAATAAGGAAGCCAACATGCATGTAAAAAGGAGCAGGACTTTGTTCTGCTCTTATAGTGACTTTTCTGAACCTCTCTGGAGAAGCCCTTGGTACTGTCTCCATTGTCTCCACAATAACCACTATGGTGATAAGGTAGTAATTGGTCCAGAGTCACTTAGTTATCTGCCATGGCTGAGCTACATTAGCCAGTACATCACCTCTACACATATACATATACACACACACACACGACTGGTTTTGAAAGAATTTGGCTTTAAATATTAATGGAGTACTCTCTAGATTTTGATAATATGGAGACATTACTTTCCAGTCATACAATTCAAGGAGCTGCCTTTGCAAATGGAAAATTGTTGCTATAATTATCATAGGCAGACTGTGCAGTGCTTAAGCACAAGTCTTTATCAAATGTGCTTGTATACTAAATCACAACATAATAACCTACACTTTGACATACATACCCCCTCAAAATTGGAGAATGTTGTGTTGTTGGAAAAAATATGCATGTCTTTAAAGTAGCTGAGAATCATTATAATATTAGCTGAAGAGTGTGAAATTTGTTGTATCTTTTTATTGTTAATTAGTATTAATGCTTTTTAATATGTGGCCTACTAGATTGTTGCACTTACCATCTGAAAGAAGTAACATTATTTTGAAAATGGGATGGAGCTAAGCTTTTGTTCAGTTGTTGCAGAGATATTTCTGATTTCTAATGTTTTTGTTCCACTTATGATGTAAGGCAATAGTATAAGCATTTGTGGGAATAAAATTTAGTGGTTTAAGCTGAGATAGTGTAAGAGGTAAAAAGGCTTTAGTCACTAGAGATTTACTTATTTTAAAGGTTTTAAACTCCGAAGCTAAGTTTCCTGACAATGTTTTTAATAAGATTCCCAGGAAAACATAACTAAAAAATCTCTCAAACATTACCTCCAAATTAAATCCTCTGAATTTTATAGAACCTCAGCGGTATAATTTTCTGGCAAAAACAAGGGATTGATACAGCTATTATATATAACCTTTCTAGATGAACCCAATTACAGAGTTTATTAGATGAATTATATACAAAGGTATAAAGCAACAGTAAATTGGAAGAATAACTTAAATTAATGAAATTTAGTTGGTATATGCTTATGTACCATTTCTGCTACTTAGGAATAATTTAATATAGAGTGCAATAGTTTCTTTAAATCATATTTCCATAAATATTGTATGGGTAAAATTGTAAGAATACAATCACTGGCATGGAAAAAAACCATGGATTAACCTCATTGCCCCACTGGAAAATTGCATTTTAAAAGAATATATAATTATTAAATTATAATTTATATAATTTATAAATTATAGTTATCTAACTTATTAATAGTTTATCAATTAATTTATATAATTTATAACTAATTTAATAACGGTATAACTAATGTAACTATTAAAATATTTATCAATAATTTGTAAAAGTAACGTCAGGGTTCCAGGTAACACCCTCAATGAAAGAAGGCAGTCACCCAAGGTGGTCAGTTCCCTTCCTACAGAAGATAATTATTTTTTCTGAACATGAACAAACGTAGCTTTTCTGCAATAGTAGAAGCTACAACTGTAGGAGATGAAAAATAAGGCATTGTTATTATTTCTTTTTTCTATTATTTTTTTTATTTTATTCAAAAAAGGTTAAAATACAACACTCCAAAGTTCCAAAACCCTCTGTTAATGAATTATTATTGTGATCAACTCAATAGAAAAGAATAGAAAAGAAATAGAAAAGAAAAGCTCCCTACCGTTCAGCAGCCATCTTGGGGAAGAGTCTGGCATTGTCATTATTTCTGACTATGGTCCCCCAACAGATGAACAGGTAGGGAGGTTACACAGGGAGTCCATGTGTCAGATACAATACTGTGTACATGCACAGAAGATGGAGCTTTGATCATAGGGCTTTGACTGCTCTCTTAACTAGTTTAGCTCACCCTCCTCCATTTACACCAGGGGTCTCCAACCTTGGCAACTTTAAGCCTAGAGGACTTCAACTCCCAGAATTCCCCAGCCAAAGAATTCTGGGAGTTGAAGTCCTCCAGGCTTAAAGTTTGCCAAGGTTGGAGACCCCTGATTTACACCATTTTGAGTAGGATTTGAAGAATAATTGCCTTTTAATGTCATAGTTTATGATACTGAATCAGTATTGTAAGGCAAGACATGTCCAGGATTGCCCATGACATAAAAATTTTTAAAAGGTAAAAATGGAAACTTATAACTACCATTCCAATTCTCCGTGCAGATGCCCCTTGCCAGGTTTCTGAGTTCCCATGTCATACTTAGTTTACAATTATGATGTAGCAAATGTTTTCTCTTAGAGCTTTGGTGACAATAGCTGGGCTGGCTCCCTCTCAGGTGACTTGAGCTGGGCTGCTGCAAAGCAAAAACAAGCCTTTGGGAATTCCCCAGTACATTTGAGGTGGATGATTGGGTGAATAAGTAGATGATCACCCCTTAGGTTGCTGCTCTAAATTTATCCAAAACATAATCCAAAACACTCAGTGGGGGAAAAAAAATCCAAATCGGATTAAGTTTTATGTGAATTCAATTGTTGTTTTATGAGAGATGCTACAAGAATCCTTACATTAATTTTAGGCTGTCTTTACCTTAAAGTGATCTGGGAAAATCAATCTCTTTCTCTCTCTCCCTCCCCCACCCACCCCTCTCCCTCTCTCCCTCCCTCCCTCTCTCCCCCTCCCTCCCCTTTTCTCTCCCTCCCTCTCTCTCGGGGAGTGGGGGGAAGGAATACTATTTATTCATGGGAATAGACTTCTCAAGGTCAAGTGGATTTAGAAGGCTTTACCACAAGGATCTCTAACAACACTGTGTTCTTATAGTAATGCTGGTACCACTGTTCATAGCTTAGATGGAGACTTTGTTTCTGGAGGCAGTTCTGTTCTTCCTTAAGAAGAATAACCTGGGCCTCTGATCATACAGCAGCACTGAACAGCATTACAATTGACAGGTCTGTGGATGTAGCACAAAATCATACTTCTCATATCAAGAATTCCAGCCAACAAAACTTTCCAGTGTCTTATAAAACATCTGTGGGAAAATTACTGTTATTATTTGCTGTCATTCCATAGGATAATATAGGCTGCACATTAAAAACAGGCAGCGTAAAAGAAGGAAGTGGGACTTGAATTAGTTCTGTAATACATAGCCATTAGGTTTGCTTTTATATTGTGTAAATTACAGGGAGCCTATATGGAATATTCTATTTTCTTATACATTGTATATCTATATAGAATCATAATCCCCTGTCATCTCATTACTATTTTGCTCCTTTTTTTGTTCAACGTGAGGGGGGGGATTATTCACTCTACCAATCAGGGAGGATGTAGTGAGTGTTGTGATATTAAGTTTGGCAATGTGACAGAGATAGCAAATCAAATATTTCATTACCCTCACAAGCGGCTTCCTCTGATTGTATTATGCGGAACTGGCATAATATACTTTATTTTGCAAAATATTATAATCAGTAACATTCAAGATGCAAAGAACCATGTGTCATGGAGTTCCTCTGGCACCTGACATTGGCACTAAAAATTCAAAGTTCTTTGGAAAAGCCACATGTCCTAAAATAATTAATATGGTTGCATTGTATAAAATACAAGGAAAGAAGGAAAATTAGTTCAGTTTAGAATTCCAGTCAGAGATTCAATTCACACACTGCACCAAGGGCAGGGTTATTTTAACTTTAAGTTTGTTAATCAAACCACAATTATCTGGGTTAACACAAAAGGCCAAACTTTAAACCATGCTTAGCAAATCATCCTCCCAGCCTCCCATGTCATGCTAAATGAACCCAAACCATATTATGACTTAAAATGAATCCTTTGAAAGAAATGGAAAGTAGCTTTATAATGCCCCTGAGCATTTCATACAGAAAAAGGTTTGTGTTCCAAGTTAATTACAGATCTCAGCACCATGTATTGCTATAGTTAGGAACAAAATCCAACCATTAGAATTCACCTTTTGCATTCTTAGTACTCAGTTTTATGGCTAGAGTGTCTTATAAAAGTCAGTGTTCTTAAGGTATCTTTCTGGAAATAAATGTTTTCTTCTCCTTGGGGCTGTGTGCACCTTTAAGGCAGAATAGTAAAGGATGTGTGTGTGTGTGAGAGAGGAATTTCATTATCTCCTTTTCGGTAAACATCCTACGGCACCACTTTAAATCATAGTGAAACTGATGGAACAAGCTATTATGATGGAATTCCCACTGCTTGTCAAGCAATGTGATCAACACTGATTTTAATTGGAACACATATTACTCAAAAGAATCTTGTTGCCAGATTGGATAGGATCATTGTGATGCTGAAAATAATGTCCTGGTGTTTGGGGTCACCTCAAACAGCTTTTAGGAGCTTATGATTGAAGAGAAGAAAGGATAAATAAGCACATCCTTAGGGTGAGAAACAGAAACAGGCTTATTTTACTGTAATGGGGAAAAAAAGACTTTGTCTTCACCCCCAACCCCAGTGGAAAATGTATTTACACAAAAAGCAAAAAGAGGCACAATTAGAGCCAAGTGAGAGACAAATGTAGCTTCTATTATGCCATCACTACTTGTATTAGGAACTGCTCAAAAACGTGGAATACCAGCAGCCCAGAATCAGCAGTTCGGTTAGGAGTATTGTATTGTTTTTGCATGGGGGAAAAAAAATCTTTAAGAATTCCATTTATTTTGAAGGGGCTAATTCTAACGTTTTTAAGAACAGTACTCCCAATTGTAATTAACTCCCCCCTCCCCTTTCCCACTGGAAGAAATGCATTGAACATAAAGTTAAAGAATACAACGTCATGGCAATTAGTCCTGGGCTGCAGGACTCCAAACACTGCTTCACTGCACTTCCTTCCATGCCTAAAAATGAGGTTTATTGTGCACCTTTCATTATGGTATTCTGTAAAAATTATAATGGCTGGGTCATAAAACAAGTAAATAAAAATCAACCCACATTATGGCTTAATGTAATGTGACAATCTAGCCATACATTCTCGCCCTTTTCCTAGTGTGAGAATCCAGCCTCTTAACATCTAATGCTTCTGCCTTTATTTGAACTGTGTTGAAGCCAAAAAAATTTGGGGGGGGGTGGGATCTAAGATTAAGAGCTACCTGATGAAATCTTAACACTTATTTCAAAAAGGAAACATACTAGAGGTAGGTGATGGAAATGTTAGATCTAGAGATAACTAGGGCACAGATAGCAGCTTCATCCAACTATCACAGAAAGAGGAAAAGAAGACTGGAGTATCCCAGGTTATTGCCTGGAAGCATCAACCACAGAAAATTAATAATATAGAATCTGGACCTTGGTATCCCCCAATTCAGTAATCATCTGTTGTTTGGTAGCACTGTGAAATATATATGGCTTTCTTTCTTTGAACACCTTATATTTCCTTCCGCCATATAGAAATGTGCTAGTAGGTATTTATACATTTTTAAAATAAAAATGTCTAAGAAAATATGCTTAGGTTAGCCAATGAAATGAATGCATTTGGTCCCAACTGGAAGATTGGCTGGGATTTATTCTTTGTGCCTAAATCAATGTCAGGAGAAGCTACAGTTTTCAATATTTTTAGTGTATAACCTGTGGAAACAGGCAGGTATGGAAGTACTAAAAGGGTAGAAATAAATGTTTGTATAAATAAATAAATATGTAAGAAAAATGATGTGAAAATATATATATATGAAATGTCCTACTTTGCAATAAGGAAACTGAAAGGTAATGTTTAACAAAGTGTTACAAAGCGATAGAGCTGAGCAAATAATTCATAAGTTACCAGCAAATGTAGTCATTTTTACACTTTCTAGAATATCTGCAAATAGACCGATGGCTTGTAGTACATCTTTATTATTCCATTAATGTTATATTAATATATGCAGGTGGATTATGAACAATGTACCTTCTGTATGATTTTTAGGATGTATTGTTATATCATAAAAAAGTCCACATATTTCCTTTTTTTTTTTTACTGGGTGACTACCCACATCTTCCCTCTACTCTCTCACACACAATCTATCCATCCATCCATCTATGATCTATCTACCTACCATCTTAAAAATAAACATTTATATTGTTTAAAAAACAATGTTTTAATATAAAGGTTTAGTTGTGTAAATAGCTTTCATTTCTTTTTCAGTAACTTTTCTCCCTTGCAAACAGAACAAGAGATGCAAACAAAACAGATTATTTTCCATTAATATTGATGCATTTTTCATATTTGTATTAATCACCTGGATCAGCCACTTGCCGCTAAGGACCAAGCTATAGGTAGGAATTATAATGAAAAGTCCAGACAATAGTTTATATGGCAAAACTATTCATTTTATTCATTAAACAAGGTAAAAAATTAATCCACCCAGGTTTATTTATTTATAGTAGGTATATCCTGCTGGTTTCCAAAGACTCCCAGCAGTATACAGAATAATGCATACATAAAACTTCAAATAAAATCAACCCCATTCCAACTAGATTGCAGGACTTTCAGGAGAAAGATATCTAAAGGAACCTGTCAAGAAGGGCACCAACTGAATCTGAGGAAAGAGGTGCATATCCACTCCCACAGAGTGTCTTTTGCTTCTCTTCTCCTAACTCATCTGGGATAGGAGTACTAATTGGATTTACATAATCCACACTGTGGACTATGAAAGCAGGATACCCACCTATTTTAAATAAACCCTGCAAGGTCATAGGTTCTTCTTCTTGCATTTAATTAATATTAACATAATTCCATGAACATAGGAGATGTCAATTTCTGTTCCTCCAATACATGTCAATCAGTTACTCTGATTAGGGCATTGACTTGAAGACTTGCCTGGTCCATGAAAGGCTGTCTGGATTTACTGTTACCCCAATATATCATATCAGATGATGTTGTTAAAGGAGGAAGATGCAATAGCATCATTTCTCCTGAAAGCTAATTAGGTACATCTGCAAGGCAAATTAAGATCTTTTGAAATTAACAGTGTTAACTCCCGAGTTAATTTAACTACGAGTAGATAGCAAGAATATTCTGCACCACAGATGAGGAAACCTTCAGGATGTTGTGTGATCTATAGCCAGTTCAACCAACAAGCAGGAATGTTTGGCGCAATCTTTGGAGTGATGCACTGCCCATTTTATACTAAACAACTCTTGTAGCACTTGGTAAAGGTGGACATTAAACATCCTCCTAACTCTTCCTGGGCATGCAGATTTCTCAAACAACTCACTTGTAAATGAAGTACATGAAGTAACTTGGAGTACAGTATTTCTCCAGGTAGTTTCTGCCTTCTCTGGATTTATTTATCAAAGAATATGGTTCCAATTAATAGCCTGAGCTGCTCCACCTCCAACATTGAAGGAAAATTGGTCATTCTTCTGAGAGCTACTCTGTCAGTTCTTGCTCTCCCTGTTGCTGGTGTCAGCAAACTGCTCCTTTCCATGGCTGAATGCCATTTATATTAAAAGTAACTGCTTACTAATTAGCAGCTATGTCTGTTAACTGCTTATTTGTTACAGCGTGAGTTAGTAACCAGTCTTTGGCTGGGCCATAACTCTTTATAACTGGGAAAATGATTCTTGTTCATAGTAAATCAATAGCCCACCAGTAAAAAAATACATTATTTCCCCACCTCAGGTATCACACTGCCTTTCTAGCATCGAGTAAGATGAGGCAGAGAGTGATGGTGGTGACACCTCCTAGCAGGTGAGCCGTTGTATATAGTGATGTATTAACAGGCATGATTGCTGAGGCAGCTACGTTCTTTAATGATGTATGGCAACCCCTTTTATAGAATTGCTGATAACTACATAACACAGTTCCTGTTGAGATATAAATATATATGAATATGACTTTGGAAAATCCATTGAACAATTATCCAAAGGGACAGTCCAGGCTGTTTTGTACCGAGACAAAGTCCATTATGTCTTTTCTGATTTCTAGAACAGCTGCATATAAAGGCATAACTCAAAAGTCAGCCGGAGTGATCAAATCCTGGAAAGCTAGGAAATCCTAGCACACAGTACTGTTCTCTCTACAAAAGCCATATAGTAAAAAGAAATAAAAGGAAAGGTATGGTGCTTCTGGATGCTACAACCATGTCTTTGAGTTCTGCTTTAAAAATCCCCTACATCCTCCCTTGAGCCTCACATAAGAAAGGCAGGACATAAATGAAATATAAATGAAATCAAGAAATACATTTGAAGTGACACAGAAATGGCTTATTTAAAATACTGCTTGTCTGCAACAAAAACTTCCAACAGGTCAGTTGCAGTCACGATAAATCTTGCCAGGCAAAAATGAATACAAAGTGCCTTGACAGGCTATTTTGAGAGATTTGGGCATTCAGGGCAGGAAAAACCAGATCGCCCTTTGGCAACTGAGTATAGGTAGGGCTACTATATCTGGGCCCCAGAAACCAATTAACCACTAGCTTCAGCAAACTTGGAGGTTTCTACTGCCATCTAATGATGGTTTAGATTTTTCCAGGCCAATTATGGTAGCTTTCTAATGGGATGCCCTTTAAAAATCAGCCTTCATTGTTCCTTCAAACAGCCACTGGCTTTGGCTAGAAGCAGGATGAGGAAAAACCTGCTTGGGAAAACCTATGAATCTAGATCGAGTCATTGAGAATCAGACAGCATACATGTTTGCTATTGTTGTTGTTATTCTGTTGGCTCCAGCAACTTGCCAGTAAACCACATGTGCCTCCCAGACCTGATGGTTACATTCCCTTCTCATGAAATAAAGAAAAGGGATAATGAAGCAAAGGCCTAGAAGAGGAGACGCCCTGAATTTTCACGAAAAGGTGAAGCTCCGTGCAAGGCAAAGAAGAGGTAGGAAGGTTTCTGATGGTTTGTAAACATTGAGTGGGATCCTTCCATCTCCCCCAAGGAGCTCCATGTTGAATAGAGGCAACATGGAGACAGGCATCTAGAAAGGATCCTGGAAGGGCAACACATTTCTCTCCTGCCCCAATCTCCACTGCCTTTTGTCTTGCTTTTTGCATGTGTAAAAGGAGAGGGGGCTGTTACTGCAGCTGCTTGCAAAAGAGCCAGACAAAGAGAGGAAAAAAATCTCTGTATATCAAATGCACCTCCAGCTACTCAACCACGCAATGATCAAAATAAGAATCGATTTCTTCAATGCAAGTTCAGTGGAAAAAATAAACACTAAAGAGTCCCGGTTTCCTACCACCACAAGGTTTCATGCTGAAATACACACATACCTCATTACTTGCAGGTACCTCAAACCTATTTCATGTGCTGGGAGAAAAATAATGCTTTATACAGTGCTATTTTAAGACAAGGGTGAGCTGATAGGAGTTCAATTATCTAAGGAAATGTATTTAGATAAGGAGTAAAACTTAGCAGAACTATTACCATTTTCAGGAGGGCAAGACCTTTCCAGATTAATATTTTAAAATTTGTTAAAAGCCTCACTTGCATTGTCTGCACACCTCTGCCCTACCTTTCTATTATAAGAATCTTCAAAGGAAATGGCAGTGTAAATGTGCAAATTAAACCGGTGTGCCTTGAGGAAATTTAGTTTAATACCTATTCCCACATGAACATGAAATACAGAAAATATATTTGTAAGAGGACCAAACGGGAGCCGAGGAAGAATTTTTCCTAGATCAGTATTCCCACCACAATATCATTGAAATATACTGGGCCATAACTCCAACCGTTCTTACTAACAAATATCATTAAAAGTGATTATATACAGTTTATCCTGTTCTTCTTCATAGGTGACATTTCTTGCTAGCTGAGATTCTTGTGAGCTGCCGTTCAAACACTTTTGTCCAATGCCAGTCCATCTTTTTCTAATCTGGAGGGGTGTTTGCCCATAGCCACCATCATCTCTCAGCAGAGTGAACCACCATGGTTTCTGGAAACAAGAGTTGTGGTCTTCTGGTCCATTTGAAGCTACAATATAGGGGAAGGCTGGCTTAAATCATGGAGATAGGAATATGATGGCCTGCAATTAGAGGGTGGGTGGATGGATGATTGATAGAGTGAGTGAGTGAGTGAGTGCTGGCCTTAAGGAGAAATTCACTTGCCAGTTAGATTCTGCCATCTGAGAGCCAATTACAGGCAGACAGCCCTTCTCTCTATCCTGGCCAAAGAAAAAAGGACCATCGTAACCAGAGGCTCCACTTCCAGCTGTTTCCAGCAATTGGTCCCTTGGGGGGAGATATGTTGGGATGTCGTGAACCATCTCACTCGATGCTTGGAGAAGTTGTTTGTCTTTGTTTTTCTAAAAAAATTGATTTATATGCCGCCCTTCTCCGGAGACTCAGGGCGGCTTACAATGCGTTAAGCAATAGCCTTCATACTTTTGTATATTTATACAAAGTCAGCTTATTGCCCCCCCCCCCCCCCACACACACAATCTGGGTCCTCATTTTACCTACCTTAGAAAGGATGGAAGGCTGAGTCAACCTTGAGCCTGGTGGGATTTGAATTTACAGTAATTGCAGGCAGCTGGAAACTTAAGTGCTACTTTTAACAGCACTTAGTTCACTGCGCCACCAGGCTCTTATTCTCCTCCCCCCCCTCCCTCGTCGCAGTGTGGAGCTTCAATCTCCGCCCGTGACAGTGGCTCGCAGCAAATGGAAAGCGCAGCTAACCGCCCCATTGCCTCCAAGCTACACTCGCTGGCTGCAGTTGCACCTAAGCATAATAACCTACCTAATGGCCTCGGCGACCCCGGGCTAAAAACCCCCACAGCAGGGCCAGAGTGACACAAAACATAGGAGTGTTGGGCGGAATGTACGCGCGCTCCATCTCCAATGCAGCCGGACGAGGGAGCCTGGGCAACACTACCCCGCGCCTAAAAAAGGCAGCGCGCAACAACAGCGCGCCAATCTCCTGTGTGTAATATAGCTGCGCGCCACGCGGGTTCCTACGCGGCCCACGTGCTCCTAACGCTATCCCAATACAAACCAATCCTGTATGGTTGGCTTTGCCGCCCAGCTCGGCTGCTCCCTGCTTGCTCGTCCAGGCTCCGTCGCCTCCGTTCCAAAGACAAGAAGCCTGGGTTATCGAGGCGGCGCAGACGGTCGGAGGGGGGAAAAAAGAAAAAAAAGCACCCGCCGTTTCTTTTCGAGGATGGCTGAGAAAGCGGTATTTCTTTGCCAAGGGAGAGAGGCGAAAGAAGAAAGGAGGAGCGCGAAAGCGAAGGAGAGAGGAAGAAAGCCACCGCCGGGCAATAAATAAAACAGATCGGTCTTCTTCTCTCCTCAGCTTTTGTTTGGTTTTTTTCTTTCTTTCTAATTGGTCTCGAGCGACGCGCGGGGGAATTGGGTCGGAGGCAGGACGCCGCTCCAGCCCCGCACGGAGGATTTAATCGTGTGTCCCCCCCCCCCCCTTAACTAGAAGGAATCAAACGGGGGGGGGGGAGGGGAGGTAAGGAGGAGTGAGGGGAAGAAGTAGACACGACTCGCAGCTAAACCTCGCAAGCTCAAACGTTTATAATTAAAGAGGCCGCAGTTAGCAGGTTGCCCTTTTCCGAGCCGTGCAGGAAATGCGGAGGCTGGCGATGGTTTGGACGAGGAAGCTAGTTTAAAAAAAGGAGAACCGCCTAAATCGCTAACGCTTTAAGGGTCCGTCTATAACCGGCCGGCCGTCTGAAATAAAAGGCAAGGCAAAGGAGCCTGCGAGCGAAGTGCAGTAACAATTGTCGCCCGCGATAACTGGCGGCGGACTGCAGCTGTGGCACGCGGGCCATATTTTTTTTTTTTTAAGACAGCGTTCTTCTAAGAAGGGGCGGAGCCGGCGGTGGACGCACCCCTTTCTACAGAGACACCCTTTGCTTTTCAAGTTGAAAGCCACTTTCGGAAAAGTTCCTTATTCTTCCGCTCCTCGAAGTTCCAGTTAGAAAACCTCTCTCTCTTCCTCGCCGTCGGGAGGAAGGGAGGCGAAAGTCTTGTACCTCTAGGGGAAGTAAAGGGAGCGAGAGAGAGAAAGAAAGAGAGAAGTTGTTAACCGTTATTGTACCATCACTCGGCGTGCGGAAACTTTGCATCTGTGACCGGAGGAGGAGGAGGAGGAGGAGGAGGAAAAGTCGCATCCACGAACTGGACAAAGCGAACGGAAGGGGTGGAAAGGGCAGAAAAGCCCAGGGTTCATTGAGCAAGGCGGCTTTGGGGAGCGCGATGCGGAACGTTGCAGTCGAGCAAGATCATCAGTTTAGCAGCTAAAAGAAGCCAAGAAATTTTGTTTTTTTTTAAATGGAATATATAGGAAAAGACGTCCAAGAAGGCTCGTCCTTGCTTTGAATTAATTTCAACACCGGTGTTGTGCCAGCAAAAAGAAGATAGAGGAGAAATAATTTTTAAAAAGCAGTTTATAGGCGAGAAACTGAGAATTACCTTTCGCCCCAGCTGCTGCATTTCTCCCCCAACCCCGCACACACACGCACACACACCCTCTTCCTCGCTTGGCTTGTTTGTTCCAGGGGTTTGCAACCAGAGGCTTATTAGCTAAACGCCCCCCGAATCTGTGTCTTTCGCTCGCTCTGTCTCTTTCGAGTTGGCCCCAGTTGGCAGGCAGTTTGGGAAGCTGAAGCGTTCAGAGAGCACTTGACGTTTCTTTCTGCACAGACGTGATTGGAAAGATCGGGGCACCGCCGAAGGGCAAAATCGCCGAAGTTTCTCTGGATTTAAATCTCACCACCGCTGGGATCGCCTCTTCTTCCTAGCGACTTTTTCTTTCATTCGGTTAAAGAACGCCACCCTTCATTTATTCCCCCCGTCCTCCCTCTCCGTGCATCTGGGCGTGAGTGAGTGAGGCTGTGTTTATTTTCTTCTCGGAGCTTGGGAAGAAGAGGACGGGGCAACGAGACCCCTGGCTTGCCTGCTTCCCCCCCCCCCACACACACACGCAAACACACCTTTCTTTTCTCCCCCCCTTCTCCCCGCAACTCCTGCTCCGGGTCTGGGGAGGGGGGCTGTTTCACTCGGTTCCGACTGCTGCCTTGTGTGCGCGTCTGTTCGGAGGAGAGCGCAAGCTTCCCGGGAGGCAGATTGGCTGAGTCGAGTTCGCCAGCCGGGCTGAGACGCCTCCGTGGCCGGCCCCTGTTTTTCTCCGGAGCTTCATCCTCCCCCCCCCCGCTTCGAGACCACGGAAAGTGGGGTATCAACAACCGGGATTTTTACGCTCCTCGCCTTTTTTTTTTTACGGATCCACCATCTGAGGCGGTCTGGGTTGCCTTTGGGTCTGGCTTCTATTCTACTCTGGCTATGAAGGTTCTGTCTTGAAGATGGAGACTCTGTGGCTTTTATTCCTGTCGCTGGTCCCGGTGTACATCAGGGGACAAGGGGTCTATGGTAAGAGGCATGGTAGTTTTCGTCTTCGGAGGAAATAAAAGGGTGAGCTTTTTGGGGAGGGGAGAGGGAGGGAAGTAGGGATTGGAGAGCTGGGCTGTATAATCGGATCAAAGTTTTGGGGGTGTTTGTTTTCGGAAAGCACCTGCAGCGGAAGAAAGTAAACGATCGTGGGTAGAATTAAGGGTGGGGAAGTTCCCGATGCAACCCCATCCAGCTACTTTGTAATAATCTCTTGCCGCGGTGACTTCGCCGCCGTTCCTCTCCTCCAACCCCGATCCTCCTATGATTTAGAAGACGGGAGATGTTATGCTTTTTTAAATAAACCCTTGGAAAACCTCCGTCTGAGCGGCGCGAGGGAAAAAGAAAAAGGAGGAAAAAAAAGACATTCGAAACTGCGAGATTCCGTTCGGTGGAAACAAACCAACTTGTTGTTCCTAAGCAGAAAAGGCGCCCTTTAAGAGCCGGTGGGCCATTTGTGCATCTCCAGTCTCTGCTGGTCTTTGGGAAGACAAAGCTGGCCGGTCCAAACCCCACCCCCTTTCCCTCCCTTCCTTCCGTCCTTTCCTGTGCTTGTCCCCTTTTTTGGATCGCCCATTCCTTTACTAAAATGACCCGCTAACCCTTTCCCCTCTTCCTCCTTTGCCAATATGGATTTACTTGTCGACACGCGTTTCGTTTCAAAAGAGGGTTGCTAGGCTTAAGGAGCCTAGAGGGGGCAAACGCCCCCCCTTCAGTCTTAAGATACCTTCTGATTTTTGGGGGGGGGAGGAGGAGGAGAAAGAGGCTAACTATGCCTGGAAGACGGACCCGTTCCCTTTCTGCCACGAGGCGGCGGGAGGTGAGATGGGGGGGCGGCGGCATTGCCTCCGGTTCGCGAGAAAGGCGTCCCGGTCCAGTCGTCACTGAGCTCTGGAGAATTTAAAATGAAGCGGGACGGAGCGAGCTCCGCAAAACAGCACAGCGCATGCACGGGCACTGTTGCTGCTGGGATCCCCCCCCTACTCTCCCTCCCCTTTTGCTACTCCCGGGAGTGGAGAGAGGAGAGAGGAGCTTGGGGAGCGACGGGAAAGGCTGAAGGCTGGCGTTAGACAGGAGCGGGGGTGGGAACGAGCGTTCCCGCCTGCAGACCGAGCGTAATGGTTGGAACGAAAGATTAAAAAGGCAATAAGGAATCTTTAGTACGGTAGTTTTCGTGGATCACGCTGTCGTCGTTGTTTCCCCCCCCTCACTTTTCCTGCCACTTTTTAAAAAGATCCCCTTTTTATCGAGGATTGGGAAGGAGATCCGTTCCACAGAGTTAGTGAACAGGTTGGTATCCCGTTTTCAAAAGGATGCTCGTTCACCCACAGATACAGCCAACTTGGCACAGAAACAGCTGACACGCTTGTCAGGAGTACCCCAGAAGAAACACAAGATTATTTATCCCTTGGCAGCGTAAAGGCAAGGCAGTGTGACACACGCTTGTCTCCTCCAGATGCCAAGGATGGACCAGAGCAGTGTCACTATTCAGTCCCCGCCTTTTGCTTTTGTGTGGTGGATGGTGAAGGCTTCAGCTTTCCCAAGGCATAATAAACACCTTGCTCTTTTGAACAGCAGCCTTGTTTATCCATAGCTGTGAAATCAAGTTCTCCAAACTCCTTTTTCTCTCCATCCCTGCAGGTAGAAAAGTTAAGGATCCTAAACCTAATCTAGAACTTAATGGGGATCAACCCACAGTTCAGCTGGTTTTCCAATGGGTAACCTTTCCATTAAGATTGTAGTCCCTCTCCCCAATACAGCTAAAGCCTTTGTAGTCATTTTAATGATGCAGAAAAGGAAAATAAAAATAAAAGGGAAAGGGATTGTTCTCCTCTCCATCCACTGGGGCTACAATTGTCAATTTCAGTTATTTGCTTTCAATATTGTTTTTTTTTGTCTCTTATCCCCTCCCCCAATGCCTGATAAGAAGAAGGGAGAATATAGGGGAGAGATTAAAAACCTAGAGGGAAATTACAAGACATGCCCCAGAGAAGTGAGATGGGGTATGTAATGTCTTGGTTGCAAAAGAACTGTTGTGTGTGCAGGTTTTCACATCCCCATGGGTATTTTATATGCTTCCAGCCAAACTTTTTATTTTTAATTAGCTTGACTGTTGCAGTCCAAGCAGAACTAGTGGTCTGGTTTTCTATTCTCAGGCCTCTTCAGGGTCTTTTAAGGCTGCCAATCTTCATACTTGACTGTATTCTTTCAGACTTATTTCTGATTCTTGCTTCTTAATGAATTTAGCCCCCTCTCCTCTTTCTTTCATTTCTAGATTTTTGTTTTTGCATTTCTTCCTATCTGTAGATGTTTAGCATAACAACTCTGGAATATTTCAGACACAGAAGAGGGGGCAGAATGTACAGAAAAAGATGAAATCAGTACAATTTATTATTTAATCAACAGAGGTTATTTGCTCCTTCAACTGTTTTTTGTCTTCTCTATTTCTCTTTCAATGGCTTATGAAGAGAATAAAACCATTTTATTTTGCAACTATATCTTTAATTGTGGTTCAGATGAGCAGAATCAGTATTCCACAAACTTTCCATGGTCAACCATCTGCAGTTCCTTCTTTTTCCAAAGCAGTTTTTAACTACTGCTAATTATTTTAGTTTCTGAAGAGGGAGCTATTAATGTTTTGTGCAATGTTGAACTACAGCTTTTTGCTCTGGAAGAAAAATCTAATCTAGAATTACAGAGTCCTGCCCTCCTACTCCCTCCACTAAATTTGAGCTGCAGCTGTAGTTTTGAGCTGAATGTGATATGAGGATTTGATGTTCTTACTGGCTGACCCTTGTGACCCTGGAAATTTTGTGAACCGTTATGCATCAGCATATTCTCTCACCTAGGCATTACATTTGATACCAGAATGGTTATAAAAGGCGGCTAAGAAAGAGTCCTTGTACACCTTGTCATGAAAGCTGTAAATATAATCTAATAATCTAATGTCAGATTAAATCACATTAAACTAGATGATATACCTATTGTGGACTTTTATAAAAGGCGGTTCCCACATTTAATCAGAATAGATGGAACAAATTAGATTTGTGCTAAGAGAAGCACTTGGACCACAGGCTGAGAAGAACCTGAAAAAGCTAGCTATATAAACTGATCTTTGACATGATGACCGAACAAAATCTGAGTCTTTTCATAATCTTCCTTTCCTTTGTTAGACGATTCCATCCATTCATCCAACTTAAGCTGGCTACCAAAAATTTGCACACATACCCCTTCCCTAGCTGCTAAACGCACCATAGCTGTGAAAGAGAACCTGCCAATGACTCTCTGACTATACTTGTCTTCCATGACCAAGTTCACATGTGCATATGAAGTAGCTCGTCACTCATGTTAACAGATCTCTTGTGTAATTTAATTCCTATTCTTTTTTCAGCACTGGCTGCTTCATACTTTGCGGAGGTCACAGAATGCTGTTTTATGTGGAAAGGAGGTTACCGCTGTAACCCTGAAGAAAAGTTAAACAAAATCCCTTCTCCACTACAAAACAAACTGTTCTGCATGAATGACTTGCCATCTAATAGGGCTCCCATAGGAAGAGATTTAAAGTGGCAAATAAATCAGGGCCGGCTCTTCTATTGAATAGTGTGCTACCGTTTTGCTAGGCGCCTGGATTTGGGTATTGTGAATGAGCAATAAATCTAATGTATCTTTTACTGTGTTTTTACTCTCAGGAAGGGAAGCCCTGTTTGGTTTACTTGCCACAAAAAACTTGGGCTGACCTTAGATATTCCGCATCTTAATTGGAGTGGGCACCATTTGTTATTCTGCAACAGGCCGCAAGATTTTGTCAGCTGGCCCTGGCGGGTTACAGTTTTGATAAAAATGACTCCTGGGAGAGAAATAAATGAGTAAAAAAAATACACACACATCAGACAGAAAAAGCCCTTTTCATTGTTTTTTCCCCGTAACCTCTTATTTTGGATAGTTGAGAATTCTGTAATGTTTTTAAAGGCTGTGATTGACAAGGATGGGCTGTATTTTAGAAGGAGAACTTGCAGTGAATAGTGACAGTTCAGAGACAGAACTCTCTGATTCTGGGTGAACTGGAGGGCGACACATCTTGATCAGGAGGCTTCTGAATCTTACTGGATTTTCATGCCAGTAATGGTTATCTGCCAAAATTAGATTGTACTGTGTTAGCGAAACAATATATTGATGTCAACTCTAATTGTTTATTAGAAAAGTGGGAATTATGAAAAGATCTTTGGAAACTTCCCTCATATTACACTTGTCCACATGCATAAAGCAATAGATTGTTCAGCCATGGAAAGTATCTCTTTGGCAAAAGCATCAGCTGAATTATATATACATATATTTTTTAAAAAATAAGGAAAGTAAAATACCTATTTAAATTTAAACATGGGTTGAAATAGGTATTGGAGATGAGTGGAAAGAAAGGGGATTTGGGAGAAAGGAAATACTCTATTTTCCCTGACAAATATCAAGACTCCAGATATATTTTATCTTGGAATTAATATGAAGGGTATATGTATATAGGAGGGGAGAAATGGTATTTTAAAGCTCACAAAATAAATCTTGTGAGGAGAGGACTGTTCTGTTTGGAACTATAGAAGCTGGACAGCTGTTTTATTCACCTTAGAAGGAGGATTTAACAAGCTTTGATAGGAGTGTTTTATTGCTAACATGGATCTGCTGACAGCCCAACTTTCTCTTAGTGCACTGAGGAAAAGGCTCAGCAGCTGGCAGTTCCCCATCATTGTCCTCTTGCAAAAAGCAAATCTTCAAGGAACCTTCCAGGGAAAAAAGAAGAAGAAGCCGAAGGGAGGAGCTTCAAAGGAACACATTTGGCTGCATTCTTCATGAACAGTCAAACAGAAATCTTACAGGGGAAGTTGTAGTTATTGTAGACTTGAAAAGCAGACAGAATATGCACAGCAGGAGCTATTCTTCACTGCTGACAAGAGAGAGAAAAGAGCGGGAAAAATTTGGCTTAGTGAATGATTCCCCACTTTCTAAGACTATGGAGTCAGTACTGTATTTTTGAACTTGGCAAGGTGTATAGTGAAATACTCTTCTTTTACTTTAACGTCCTGGGAGAAAGGTTGAGGAGAGACTATACTACTGTTTTCTTTTTAACCACAGTGGGTTATCGTGCCATTCTAACTGAAGAATCCTCTGTTCCTTCAAGTTTTAACTTCACACTGATAGGGTTGGGGTGTCGATCTTTTGGCAAGCTTCATTGTGGTACTTTCAGCGGCTTGATATGCAGGTGTTAATAGATGTTAAATAAGGTGACCAACTTTTTTACAATGAGAAGGAGGACACAAATAAATTGAAGAAAAAAATATCGTAAATAAAAGAAACATTTTATTCATTGCAACAATGAGTCTAATGCGTGCATGTGTGCCCTGTCATGTTTTGGTAAGAGGTAAACAAAGCCACTTGTGTGCGGCACACTCTTGCGTGCGATGCATTCTCTCAAAACAATTCTGTGTGGAGCGCATGCATCTCATAACCACGTCTCGCCTCACTGTACTGAGCCTTGACGAATCATCATGTCAAATACAAATACATCACACGCAACGGATTGGATAGGCATCTATCAAATACAGAGATTTACAGATTAGTCTTCAAATATCAAAAAGGAGGACATGTAGGAGGATACTTTTCGAGAGAGGACAGAACTTACAAAAGAAGGACTGTCCTCCCTAAAGGAGGACGATTGGTCACCTTATGTTAAACATTCACTAGGGCAAAATATTAATTGGTAACTCCGGTAAATTGAGCTGGTAGTGGAGGGCAGGTCAAGTTTTTCTCTAGTAGGGAATTCTTTAAAACGTCTTCTGTTCTAAAGCAGGGGTCTCCAACCTTGGCAACTTTAAGACTTGTGGATTCAACTCCCAGCTTTGCTTCCTCAGCAAAGCTGGCTATGGAATTCTGGGAGTTGAAGTCCACAAGTCTTAAAGTTGCCAAGGTTGGAGACCCCTGTTCTAAAGACTACTCTACTCTTCCTCTACTGAGGAATCACCTGGAGGATGGAAAGCATCCCCAAATCTAGGGATTCAACTGGTACTGCTGTGTTGCTTTAAAACAGGATGAAATGTGTTTCCTATTGATTACATGCTATTTAACCCTCCTTCCCTTTAAAGCAACTTTTATAGATTTTGCTTCTTGTTGTTCTCATGAAAATGGTCACCTTCCTAGCTTGAAGAGATCCCAATGGATTGGCCATCTGTTAAATAATATTCCTTATTAATAAATTATTTTCCTTTGTCCTGTGTTCCATCAGCTTTCCTTGTCTATTCGATAATGACAATGCAACTTCTAGGGACGCCAGCCTTATCTTAGAGCAGTAAAATTCCTAAGTGAGTTTTGGTGCTCCATAACTATTTTTCCAGATTTCTCTACCTCTTGCCACAAGCCCATGCCACTTTTATGGCCCTTTCACTCACAGAAATCTATCTTTGTAACTTTAACTTTTTGTTTCTAGCAGCTTTTTAAAAATTTTCTGTGGACCAAAGTGTCTAACATCCAATGTGGATTCTAACTTTCCTGCTATTGCTGCACAAGAGTCGTTGCTTGCCTGGCTGGTGCTTCTCTTCAATGTAATTGTCCTTGCCCTTTTTTAATCCCTGAACCCAGCATTTAGACCATTTCATACAACCCCCAAACAACCCACAGAGCCATCTTAGTATGCAGGACTGGGAACCTGACATTATCCACCTGACAGGTTGTTTGCAACTTACTGGTAGGAGTCAAAATATTTCACTAGAGGTGTCATCAGAAACCACTATCTTATGCTAATTTTTGTAGGAACATGAAGACAGATGTTGAATAATTTGACATGAGCAACATAGCTTAGAAAATTATCACCATGTCAGTTTATTGTCAGATTTTTGAGGAAATCCATATTCCAGACAACTTGAAAAGACAGAGTGAGTGAAGGTGTGGCAAGTGCCTGATAAAGTGTGTGTGTGTGTATGTTGGGAGAAGGGTATGTAAAATAGAGAGAAAGAAAGAAAACAGCATCTAAGGGGAAAAAAAAACCTTTTAATGCATTTGCATTTTGCAGTCAGCAGCATTAGCAATTCAAAAAGTGTTCTTTTTCTAAGTAGTTGTCTGTAACTTCTCCAGATGGAGTTCCTGTTTGTTTAGACAAGTGGAGATTGCTGGAACAATGGAGCAGTTGCTTCAGGACTGTAATTCAAAGTGAACAAACCCAGTTCTCATTGTAAGGTCTCCCAACAGTACTTCACCTAAATAGTTCACCTCGCTATTTCATTTCACTCTTAGATCTCTACGTATGCGCTTTGAATTGTCTGCATTACTTGCATGCCTAATCTTAAGGTCCACGCAATTGTGTTTGCAAAACAAGGACGAGGACTTCTAATTATCCAGAGGCAGCTAGTTGCCATTTCAACCTTTAATTTCTCAATTACATTAATAAATTGCCTTTAGGAATTGTGCACCAGAAAGATTGGTTTGTAAAAAAGAGTCCCAAGAAAGCTGTTTGCTACATATCAGGTTTGTAACAACAACTCCCTTCCCCTCATGCTCATTACAAGATGGGAACTAGGTTAGGTATTCTAACAGGCTTATTCCTGCTTGTGTTTTTTGTAAGTACTTGGGCTGTGGACCAGAGTCTAGTTTTACTTTCTGATAATACATGTGTTCAGATATAAAATACCCTATTAATGCATGGATTCCATACACATTAAGCTTCTAAAGCATTCCCCTTGTGTTGCCATCCATACACACTGGAAATAAAACTTCTAGATTCTTAGCCGGGTTAATGAGGATCCCCAAAGCTGCATTTCCTCAGAAGATGTCAAGGGGGCACTATAGATGACATCCCACTGCATTGTACAGGTAGTCCTTGACTTACAACAGTTTGTTTAGTGACCGTTCAAAGTTATAACAGCATTGAAAAATGCAGCCATTTTTCACAGTTATGGCCATTTTTCACAGTTATGACCTTTCCAGCATCCCCATGATCATGTGATCAAAATTGAGATGCTTGGCAACTGGATCATATTTATGACCGTTGCTGTGCCCCAAGGTCATGTGATCACCTTTTGCGACCTTCTGACAAGCAAAGTCACTGGGGAAGCCAGATTCACTTAACAACCAGGTTTCTAACTTTCAACTGCAGTGATTCACTTAACAGCTGTGGCAAAAAAAAGTCATAAAATGGGGCAAAACTAACAACTGATGTCTCACTTAACAACAGAAATTTGGGGCTGAATTGTGGTCGTACGTCGAGGACCACTTGTATTTCTCTAAGATGAATAAATGTATTGATCATCACAATCTGAGATAATTTATATTGAGTTTGTGCATCGCGTAACTAAATAGCAGAAGATAAGTGCTTGTGAAATAAAATGCTTTCAAGCAATTATTTGTTGTATAATTTAAACAAATTACATTTCTACAGAATTAGCTAGAATTATAATGTGGAAATAAGAATAAATAAACATAAAATCAAACATTAATTTAGGCTGATGGTTCGGCTTCTACAGTGGTCTTTGGCGAGCAGTTTGAGGAGCAAAAAACTTTATTAACTAGTGAGAGAAGATCAAAATGAAATAATATTGTATGTGTTTGTATGTGTTAGATGTGACCTTTTGGAATCAGTGTGTTATCATTTCTAAAACATTCAGAAATAAATGTCAGCTATCGAAGAATGGAGCCTGTTTTTATGAGTTGGATTCTAAGCAATCACTGTATTTGAAACTTGGAAAGAAATTTTCTTGGGTTGCTGCCAAACATGCTAGCTTGTTTTGACAAATGAAAGATAAGTTTGAGCATGGTATAAGGCTTAAAAACCATAGGTTTGGACAAAACTCAACAGCACTTTTTCATACAGCTGTTGACAAAAATAGGATTGCCAACATGATCGCCAACGTCCGATGATGGATATGGCACAAGAAGAAGAAGAAGATGGTATAAGGATTGATCATAAATCCAAACATGACTTAATTTTTTTTTCAGTCTTTCTGCAGCGGTGTTAGAACAAGTAAAGAGGAGTATCTTAAGCCTGGAAGACAGGCTGTTGGGGCTGAAAAGCTAGATGGGTTCCCACCGTAGTGAACGGCATATTGTGATAATTGAAAATAGCACTATGCCCTTATATAATATGAACATACCCTGTTTCCCTGAAAATAAGACATCCCCTGATAATAAGCCCAATCGGGCTTTTTAAAATTTTATTAAATTTTATTTTTTTTATTTATATTTATATGCCGCCCTTCTCCGGAGACTCAGAGTGGCTTAAAATGCGTTAAGCAATAGCCTTCATACTTTTGTATATTTTTTTATACAAAGTCAGCTTATTGCCCCCACAATCTGGGTCCTCATTTTACCTACCTTAGAAAGGATGGAAGGCTGAGTCAACCTTGAGCCTGGTGAGAATTGAACTCACAGTAATTGCAGGCAGCTGGATGTTAAATGCTGCCTTAGTAGGAGGCATTAGCCTCCTACGCTACTCAGGCTCCTCCTTTTGAGTACATGCACTAAAATAAACGTCCCCCTGAAAATAAGCCCTCCCAAAAATATTTAAATGTGGAGCTGGAAATCAGGTAAGACGGCAAGAGGAGCCCCATCTTGCTCCACTTGCTCCAATAATAAGACCTCATGAAAAATAAGGCCAAGTGCTTATTTCAGGGTTCAAAAAAATATAAGGATTTTATTTTCGGGGAAACATGGTAATAACAGACATGTTTCTGTACAGCTCTAGGGTTCCAGTTCAGAGATATTTCTTAGATTATCATCCCCTTTGGTCCTAAAACATTGATTTCTTATCACTTTGGATTCTACATCTACCCATATTCAACTGGCAAAAGACCCCTGCAGACTTAGTTCTGTGAGATCTGACCTTCGGAAGGGGAAAGAGAGCAGGGAATCATTAGGGGAGGAGAAAAGATAACAATGTTTTCCTGAAATATAGAAGGCATGAGGAGTCACTCAAATTAATCCTGGCTTGCTTTTGTTTGATATTAACACGGTGCAGAGAGAACTTCTGACAGGCTTTCAGGCGCCTGTTATTCTATCCCAGTGTTTCCCAACTTTGCAACTTTAACTCGTCTGCATTTCACCTCCCAGAATCCTCCACCATCATGGGAAAATGAAGCGCTTGGTAGCAACCAGTATTCTTGGAGCTGAAGACTACTTGCCTTAAAATTGCTAAGATTAAGACACACGGCGCTATCCTTATACATGGGATTTGACTAGAAATATTTATGACTATAGTTGGACTATATTTATTCTAGCTCAAAGAATTAATATATTCCATGGTTGCATCTGTACTGAAAAAAATTGGAAGTTATTTTTTTCTATACTGTACCTTCTTTTCCCTTCTTGTCTGTACCCCTAACTTTGTATCTTCCCCACTTTTCTCTCTCTTCTCTCCCCCTTTTTTTGTTCTTTGTATATTATACTTTTCTGAAATCTCATAAAGTTGTCAAAATAAAAAAGAGAAACACAACTTTATCCTACAGTCATAAAGAATATTCCTGGAGTTCCTGCCATGCCTGGTTTTTTTTTTTTTTTGACCTTGCTTGCTTCGAGGGCTAGCAAGCTATTGTTCTCTTGGGTTATGATAGTTGCATTGGAAGGATCTAAATTTGGCTTGGGAGGGGATACCACTGTTGTGATGAAATATAGCTGTTTATACAGATGAAAGTTTTGCTTTGCTTTGCTGGCCTTATGAGCCAGCAGTCTTAAAATCATTTCTGAGATTGTGACGGGGAAAAGAAGTAACTGCGACAAAAGAAAGTCTGAAGATATATTTTCAAAATAGCTTCTTTTGAAAGAGCAGGTAAGTATTTTTTTTAAAGAAAAAAAAAACTAACCTGTCCCTCAAACTAGTTTTGAGAAAGATAATTATTTGAGCAATTTTTGTTCTAGCTGAATGGGAAATACAGCATCACTTGATGGTCCCACTCTTGTTTTCACACATACTTCTTGTTTCCACACATGCTGAATATCATATTAACCACCAGGAGGCAATACATGACCAGCTTCATTCTTACTGGGTCTCATCAGATATGTATAGCCAATTTTTTTTCTATGAGATTCAAACGTTCTACCAGGAATTAAACTCACAGATCATTGCATTTTAGATGACTATATCCTCATCAGGTCTTGTGCTAAGCATAGTCCACAAGTGTACTCCACAATTTTCAGTCCACAAGTACAGTCTCTACCTCCTTCCATTTCGGGTTGAGCTTTTTCCAATCTTCCTGAAAGGTTTGGTCCAGGTTTTCTTTGGCCTTCCTCTTTTTCTCTGACCATCGGGTGGTATCCAATTGATTGTGGTTTCTGCTAGACGTTGTTCAATCATGCGGAGCACATGTCCAGCAAAGTGCATTCTTCATTCTGTCGCTATCTCAGACAGTCTAGAGCAATTAGTTCCTTGTAGAATTTCCTTGTTTGTGACATGGTCCCAATATGAGATGCGAAGAATTCTTCTGGAACAGCGTTGGAAGGTGTTGATCTTATGAATAAGTATTTTTGTAGATTTCCAGGTATCACTTACATAGATGGAAGTCAGTATGACAATGGCATTAAATACTCTGAACTTGATTGCTGTGTTTATAGTGGACGTGGTCCATATTGAGTACATTTGTTGGAAGACAACAGTTGCTTTACCTATTCGGCATTTCACATCTGCTTCTGTTTTTCCATCTGTATCCCTGATACTACCAAGGTAGTTATTTTGTTCCACAAAATTTTAAGGCCTACCCTCCTAATGTTATCAGAGTGTTGTCTTGTACATTGCCAACTTGCAACCACTTGATCTTTTTCTTCACTAATTTTGAACTCACCTCCCTCATTAACTTAGTGTGAGGAGATATGGAGACAACCTTGGTGAAAGTGTTCAGCGATTGTTACAATAATAGAATGTGTTTATGCATGCTTTGAGCCCAGGAAACAGAATGTATTAAAAAGAGACTTAGATTACTCCCAGGAACAGTCTACCCTGTTTCCCCCAAAATAAGACATCCCCTGAGAATAAGCCCAATCGGGCTTTTGAGTGCATGGCAATAAGGCCAAAGTGCTTATTTCAGGGTTCAAAAAAATATAAGACAGGGTCTTGTTTTCAGGGAAACACGGTAATACTTTTATTATTCTCTTATAATTTTCATTGTTTTATTGTTATTTTATTGTATTTTATGGTATTCCTATGTTATGACCCATGGTTACAATAATAAAGTTATTTACTTACTTACTCCCAGAGGTATAAGAAGTAGGCAAGGGAAAACACAGGTGTACAAGATTCTGCTCCAATATTCTATCTCAATCAATCGATCAATCTTACACTCCATATTTGCTTAAACTCAGACAGAGAGAGAAAGAGATGTTTATATATATATATATCATGTTATATATCCATATATGAGGTTTTAAATGGTTTGTAGGTTTATCTAAAACCTTGTACTCAGGAACACTCTAACTCTACTCTGACAGCTTAAGGAAGGTAGACTATATATACCATAGAAGCCAATGTATATGAGGAGCGGATATATAGTACTGATAGCTCCCTTGAAGAGGCATGCATGATTAAGAACTATTGTTTTGCTATTGTATTATCTGGTATCATAGAAGAATGCTATCCCTCTAGAGTCCTCCCTGTGCAGTTGGGATCTTGCTCATGAAGAGAAGCTTACATGAAGGAAAGTCCTTTAGGTCCTCTTTAAACACATGGAAATTGTGGGTTGAGTCATGTAGGCAGCCAAAACCATGTCAGGATCTCTCAAGCAACATGGTCCTGCTTCTCTTCAATTACACAATATCTTCTCATGTGGAACAGCTTGCAGAATGTCACACTGTCACTGTAAACCATCATCCAGAACCAAAGGAATGCAATTCAATGGAGGAGAGTTGCCTGCCCAATGGAGGGTGACAAGCTCATTTCTGAGCTTATCCTATTAAAAAGAATTGGACACGTTCTCAGGAACTTGATCTGTAAAAACTGTACTGTTAATTTAGCTACTTTTGGGGAAACTATATATTTTTGTGTATATTCTTGTCTGTAGAAGCCAAAAGGAACAATGCAGTAATAATAGCTCTGGTAATAATACTGAACTAATACTGCAGTAATAATACTGAGCTCTGGTGGCTCAGTAGACTAAGGCAGTGAGTAACATCCACTTACATCTGCTGCCTGCAATTACTGCAAGTTCAAATCCCACCAGGCTCAAGGTTGACTCAGCCTTCCATCCTTTCTAAGGTGGGTAAAATGAGGACCCAGATAGTGGGGGCAATAAGCTGAAGGCTATTGCTTAACGCATTGTAAGCTGCCCTGAGTCTCCGGAGAAAGGCAGCATATAAATCAAATTAAAAAAAAATAGACAAGTCAAATTTTTCATTTTGCTTTCTTGCTTTTTGAGGAAGGGCTTTTCTTAGTGTAAAATGGATGTGATCACAATGTAATGCCCCTGCTTTACCCCACTTTCAGTGTAAAAAGTGAACAATTATACCAGTTATAACCAGTAATTTGTCTCCAGATTTCAGCAGTGTAGTCTTGGGATATCGGGAGCTCTAAAAAAAAAAGGGGCTGGAAAAGTAGGCAACCTGTGAGATACTACCTGGCTCTGGGATAATGATAAAAAAAAGCCATTGGTTTTTTTATGTGACAGCTTTATAATTATGATGTATATTACAGTATGTCTGTAGTAATTATGGAATTGCTGCAATTTAGTTAATTAACAAATCTCCAGGTTGAAGAAGATGCAGTAACAAGCATGCAGTGTACCAATTTCTAAGTTACATTAGTTTCATTCACCAAATAAAATTGGTCTCCTGCTACACTAAATTCAGACATATATTCCAAAAGCCTTTTTATTCCTGCAGAAAACTTGCAAGATTTCCATTTATGTTTTTAAAAACATGGGAAAAGGTCTTTTTGCAATTAACTAACTACTAATTCAGTTTTCTGCATCAACATCTGTTATACTCAGAATCTGAGGTTTTTTTCCCCCATCCAGCATGACAGAGCTGAATGGTTAAAATCCATAAAAAAGAAATGTTCAGCTTTCATCATTCCTCATTTTTTGCCTTACTCAAACCACTTTTCTTCCCCAGCCTCATAAGGTAGCTGCAATGATTTATTTGTTTATAATATCCATTTCTATCTAGATGCAAAACAACATAGCATATTGTTTGTCATTGGAAACATAGGCATCAGCTATTTGATGATCACCAGGTATAGGTCTGATTTTGATATTTCTCTACTTTTGCTGGCATTCTGGCATTCAGCATTCTCAGATGGTGACCAACAGAAATAAAACTTGCTTTGGAGGAGGAGGAAAAAGGATTGCTCAAGGGGTCCTATGGCTCTCTAGGATCCGGCATGTATATGTGTGGGGCAGAGAGTTACAGAACCTAATTAGAAATTATTATTAACCAGATATCCTGAACATCTGTTTCTTTAAAGATGATTTTATTTCTTTTTATTGAAAATTCTCACAAGCTTTTCTTTCTTTTGAGCAGAAAATTAGCATACCGAAGGTTTTACTTTAATTATTATTATGTGCTGCTCTGCAAAGATGGTATCAAACTGACCCTTAAAATGAGTTATGAAGGGAATCAATAACCTGAAGCAGGAAATAAAGAAACCAAGGGCAGAAGTCACTCACAGTCTAATAACAGTTACATCTACTGTAGAGAAGTTACCAAATGGATAAAAATGGGATTCTTGCAGGACATAAGTGAGTTTTCACAGAACTGATGCCTAGATGTGTTGTATCAGGCTGCAAGTAGGAACCTCAGACCGATCAACACTTTACATGCAGAAAACTAACAGATCCAAGAAATGGTTCTTGTACAGCCTTCTCTTTGCTCTACTATTTTTTTTTAACAGATTAACAGAGTTGGAAGGGACCTTTCAGGTCATCTAGTCCAACCCCCTGCCCTAGCAGGAAACCCTACATCTGCCTCTACCTAGAATCAAACAAAATCAAGAGCTCCACCTCTAGGCCACCACAGAAGTAGCTTTGTGTGCTAAGAATGTCTACTGCTAAGACCCTGTTAAGATTGCCAGCCAGATGGATGCATTTAGTACTGTATTTCCCCCAAAATAAGACCTAACCAGAAAATAAGCCCTAATGCGTCTTTTGGAGCAAAAATTAATATAATACAATATAATATGGGATACCTGCCATGACCAATAACATGTACTGTCTATCCCAGGGGACTCCAACTCCTGGTCCATGGACCAGCACGAGTCTGTGGAATGCCAGCAACCAGACCACACAAACAAGTGAAGATCTATTCGTAGGATTGCAGGCAGCATGTAAAAACCCACATCCCCTCCGGTCCACGGAAAAACCTTTCTCCCTGGAACTGGTTCCTGGTACCCAAAAAGTTGGGGGCCACTGGTCTATCTTACAGCACTTCCAGAGATTCTAGTTACACAATGTTTCTTCACACTGAAAAGAGGATCACCCCTTTGCCTGCAGCTGTTTCACCCAACGTGTCGATCAACATCAACCATATTCTACGGTAGCATTTTCATGTTTGAACACCTATTCATTGTCTTTAGCCACACTTCTTTCGAACCTTGATTTTTGGGGTGTGAGCGAGTAGATTCCTTACCACGTGTACAAGGTGTATGGATGCCCAGTGCCTACAAGTAGAGGGGGTGCATGGAATTAGCTTTGCTCTGCTTATGCAGACCAGCAGGGGGAGTGCTTGTCACTATTATTCTTGCATGAATCCTTTTATTGAATTCTGGATTCTCTAAGTCCCCAAAATTGTATCTTCTAATGACTAGCCCCCCCCCCCCTTGTTTGTCTAGTTGACCTCAGTTTAATTCATCCTGAGTTTAAATTATAGATATATAGATATAGATATATACATTCAACTTTTACAATGATACTTCTCTGCAGGTAGGCTGATGAATCATATCTATTTAAAAGGAACTGTAATGAATGCTGAATGCTTAGGTAGTAATAGCTGCGCAATATAAAACAGACAAAACGCTTTCTAGAAAGAAAACTCCAGCCTCTATTTGTGTGCTTTTTCTTTTTGTCTATGGAACCATCTTCTAGAATAAAAAGCTAATAAAGCTAAGGGGGAATGTTAGCAGCAGGTGCTTAAAAACACAGAAGTTGTCATAGGAAGGAAGAAACTTGTGATTTAAGATTAGCCAGAAATCTGGTAGGGTTATATCATGTTTCTTATTCAAAGGAGAATAGGGAATTTCAAAACACGCAGGGACATTTAATGTAGCACCTTAAAGCAGCTATTACCAGAACAGTATAATAAAGGGAATAATACTTAATTTTGCATGTAGTAATGGCAGCAAGAACAGTGTTTGCACAACAATGGAAAAATGAAGAGGTCCCGACAGATGAAAGTGTAATAAAAAAAATATTAGAATGTGCTGAGATGGATAGATTGACACTTAAGATAAAAGAAAAGGAAGGAACAGAATACTTTTTAACATGGGATATATTTTACCAATGGTTAACTAACAAAAACAGAGGTTAGAATTTAAAAATAATTCAAAGAGATGATAAAAATGTGTATTGAAAATTTTGCAAGATGGATAGATTGTTTTATTTATGATTAATAGTGATATGTTTATTAAGATTACTAGTATGATTATGGTTATTGTTGTACTTTTATTTAAAATTAATGATGCCCAGACAACACGCTGTTCAGATAGACATGGATTTTTTTATGTTTTTAAAGAAAAAGTGTACCAATAAAACATATATTAAAAAAAAAAGCAGCAATGTCTTTTTACAGGATTGTATCCTCTGCAGCTGCAATGCAATCTTGGGAAAAGATCTATTTAGCTTAAGGAGTTGTCCACAGGTACTGTGTGCTCTTGATACACCTTTAAAATCCATTGTTCGGGGCAGCATTTTTTTTTCCTTTTCAATCTGAAAAGATAAAACGTAACCCGAGCAGCTTTAAGACTGTTACATTTATGAAAGTTTGTTGAAAATAGCCACTTTTAATTAAAATATTTGCAACATTTTTCCTTGATTAAAAGTCTCCTATTCGTAAACTGAGATGGCTTATGGAAAAACTGTTTTAATGGTTGGAAAAAGTAAAATATTGAAAAAAGTTTTAGTGAAAAGTTTAAGTTTAGTAAATGCTTTACAGAGTATTATTTGAATTATTTAAAAAGTATTATTTTATTAGAAGTTATAAGCAAGGAACACATTCAAATATATCTTTGCAAGCAAGAATAAAACTTAGTGCAAATTAAAATAAAGGAAGAAGGAAAATCCTGTCTAATCATCAAAGCCATAGACCATAAGTTCATTTTTTTCCTATTTTACAGAACAGTCCTATTCCAGACAATCTTTCTAAGTTTAAGCATTGGGTTAACCACCTGCAGAATCCCAAAGCTTTTTCCTTCAGGCATTTGAATTTTGTGCAATAATTTTGAAATCAAATAATTTTGATTCATGAATATGAGCAATAATTTTGATTAAATTTCACAGTCTCCTGGCTTCTACCCTGGTGCCTTAATCACTAGGCCAAATTGGGTCTTTCTCATTGAATTTAACATTAGATATAAGCAACCTCAGTGTCTTACGGCTACCACATTTGGGAATTATTGTGCTAGATATTGCTAATTAGTGGCCAACTTTCTGAAATTAATGTTCTTGTTGCAGATCCATCTCCAGTAGAGATAAAATTCATTTCTGGGAAGAGCATCAAATAATGTATCACTGAGGTATAGATGTAGGGGGATAACTTCTTATGAGACACTTTATATCTTTGTCTCCCATCATGAAAAAAAAGACATGATTTATGCATTCTCAAACCAAGTATTTCGGAGGTATGAAGGTTCTCAGTTTAATCATTGCGCATGGTATTTGACAATACAATTTGACCTTGAAAATACTTTAAAATACCCAGAGAAAATGCACTCGACACATGGTGTGGACTAAGGAATACTTTAGAAACCTCTTGTGAGAATGGTTATTCTTGATTGCTCTGCTTGAAATGGATAATGATAAGCAGTGATTCAACCATTTCTGGAATGGTAAAAGTCCTTTGAGAAAAAAGTTCTACCTCCTATTTTTGAAAGATGATGATTTAACTAATCCTCTTATTATTGTTACCATAATTTTACCAGTGATATCCAGTAATTACAAATATATTGGTTTCTAATCGTTACATTGAAGATGTGGAGGGAGGGAGGGAGGGAGGGAGGGAGGGAGGGAGGGAGGGAAGGAAGGAAGGAAGGAAGGAAGGAAGGAAGGAAGGAAGGAAGGATATATGAGACTCACTTAAAGTTGATACAGAGGCACAATAGATTTAACAAGACATGGCTTACAAAACAAAATAAAGTGTTTATGTGAATTGGATAAGATGCTGGTATTTGATTAAAAAGGTCAGTGTACCAAGTTGGGACTGAACAAGTGTTGCTGGAATCTTTTAATAGTAGATGGGGACCATAATACAACAGAGCCATTGCATAAAATGAGGTACTGTGCATGACAGACAGCTTGCCTGCCTGCATTCTTCTGAAACTCAGGCATAGCATAACAGCTAGTAAGACTGAACTGAACTTGTTATGTTTGGGTATATGGGAATGTAAATGAATGAAGCTTCTAGTTAGAAAATGAACAATAAAAATGGTAAACGTGCATTTGTTTTCCTATGTCCTGAATGTCTGGATAATTAAGAGTAATTAGTAGTATTAAAATAGCAAGTATCACTTTCCCACTTATTGCAGTCCCCTGTGAGATTATCCATCCTTTCTGCTCCCACTCCTCAGGAGGAATTTTCTCTAAATGTTGCTGGCAGAAACTGAATGTCCTGCCACACACTAGTTAAAACACTTTATTCTGAATTTCATGCAAGGTCATTATTAGAAGTTACTTGTGAAAACCCTGGAAGATACCATGTTTGATATTATTAAAAATGTTGGTAAAGTAGCTTCTTTACAACATGATAAATCCTAAGTGTTTTCTTCAGGATCAATTTTTTTCCTTTGGACATGTAGTCCCAATATTTCTCACCTTAGAAATCCATAAAGGCATCAATCTATGTTGCAACTGCATTGAGGATATGAGGTGATATAAATCTTGCTTTTACATTTATTACAGAACTAGGGAGCCAATGGTGTGCCAAATATTTCTGGACTAGAGCTCCAGGTGGCTTAGCAAATATGCACAATTGTGACGATGGTGAGAATTGTACTTCACAACAAATTTGAGAGGCCATAGATTCTCCATTCTTGCTTTATTTGGTGAAAAAAAAATAGGCATATTACTGCAAAAAAAAAATCACTAGCATTAGGAAGGAGTTAACATTTTTCTCCTACCAGCTCTTTTTGCCTACATTAAGAAGTAGATTTGAATAATCTATTTTTCCCTCAGCTTTTCAGCTTCTGTATTCTTTCTTCCCATCCTTGAAACTTTTGTCATTATTCTTAATTACAAAAACACAAAGGTTAGGATTTCCATATCTACACAGAGATTGAGAAATGCAAATTATATAAAGAAAAGAAAAAGCAATACTTGTGTCAACACACAATGAATTTGGATTTGCTTGTGCAGGGCATAAAATATAAATGAATCTTTTAAAAAATATGTGTGTAATAATAAATTGTATTATGGTGTCATTCTACCATAAAGAAAAATCACACAGTGTAATGTTCTTAAAATGGAAACCTAAATATTTTGTTCAGATATTGCTCTACCCTAGTATGGAAATTGGCCCTAGTGGCAGCAGAATCTGCAATTACAGAAGAAAACAAACAAACAAACTTGCTCTGGTTATCAGAAGTTGACCTGATACTGAGAATTGTCACAAACACATTATAAAGTTTTAGATGTTTCAGATGAAGTAGAATTAAAAATAAGTTTTTTTTGCCACTGTTCACTGTAGTATAAACAACAGTAATTTTTCATTCATGGGTGGAAGCAAATTTAATAAAATAATTCTATATTAGAGTTTTGGACATACAAGAAGTAATGGGTAGTGAAATGCACATCAGCTTCAGATTCTCTGTGCAAATAAAAGACATGCAGCAAGGGAATATTTAGGAAACCATTTGTGAACTTGAGGTAGATCCATGGAGAAGGAAAGTAAAAAAGGGCAAGGTAATGTCTGCAATCACATGGTAGTGGCTGCCATCTTGATTTTATTTGATTCCCCTCCTAGTGAACTTGCAAAGACAACATGAAGTTTTGAAGGAATGTTGTACCTTAGCTTTTTGGTGTTTAACATGTTTTAATAGAAGACTTCTCCCTCTGGTCATTCTATAGAGAAGTTAGGAATTCAAAACATGGGATTCCCACCGCATACAATGAAATATATCAGCTTGTGAACAGTGCTTCAGTGCTTTTCAATGCTAAAGTCTTTAATGCTGCCTAAATTTCATCTGTATCAGTGGTGGGTTCCTCCCGGTTCTGTCCGGTTCTTTAGAAATGGCAGTAAAAGTAAAAGTGGTAGTAAAAGTGGCGGGAGGCTCCGCCCACCCACCCGGACGTCATAAATGACAATCTGCGCATGCGCAGAAGTGCACGCGAGTGAAGCGAACCATGGGGAACCGGTAGTAAAGGTCAGTAGAACCCACCCCTGATCTGTATGATTACAATTACATCAAATTGTTGACGGATATTCAGCTTGCAATCAACTACCACTCCAAGTTATTTTTGGAGTGCCAAGTCAAATAGCCTCCATTTTTTGTTTCCTATATGAAGATCTTTACATCTCTCTGCCTCAAATTTATTTTTGTTATATTTTATTTTTGTATTCAAGGATATTAAATATCCCACGTGTTTTATCATCTGCTAATTGGATGAGCTTTTCCTTAACACTTCCATGCAGAAGCGTGAACTGAAACTGAATATTTTCCTCCAATATGAAGAGGAATTTAACCTTCTGCAGAAATCAGATATTTGAACCATTTTTTGGGATTTTTCCAAAATAAATATATAAAGCCTCTGTGAGACCTTCAGCTAGTACCTTCAGTATAAATGCAGTTCATCTGGATGTAGTGATTTACACTCATTAAGACTAAACAGGTATTTTCTGACCATGTTCCTTTCACTCTTTATTGGGAACTTCCAGTGGTGAAATCCATTTTTTTTTACTACCGGTTCTGTGGGCGTGGCTTGGTGTGGCTTGGTAGGCATGGCAGAAGGATACTGCAAAATCCCCATTCCCTCCCCACTCCTGGGGGAAAGCTATTGCAAAATCTCCATTCCCACCCCACTCTGAGGCCAGCCAGAGGTAATATTTGCCGGTTCTCCGAATTGCTCAAAATTTCCGCTACTGGTTCTCCAGAACCTGTCAGAACCTGATGGATTTCACCCCTGGGAACTTCAGTCCTGTATCTTCATCCTGTCTTCACAACTGCCAGGTAGAATGCATATTTTGCTGTTGACTGAGTAGGTGGCACAAAGTATTCCATGCACAAACCATTCTGTTCTTGAAAGAGCTGTTTTCAGGTAGCCGATGTTTTTGCATGTTTTGTTCAAAATTCAAGACTAAAACAGATATGCACCAAAAGAGCATGTCTGAGTAGAAATGTTTAGGCTGCTGCCTTCTGTTTTAGATGCTATAATTGAAAGATGTCTCTTGAAAATGGGCTATTATCTTTTGAATTACCCACTTTGGATCAAAATAGCAGAAGGAAATGGTCAAGTTCTTTCCACTGTTAACTAAGACTGAGTGGGTGGGTGAGCAGTTATCTGAGTGGAGCTTTGGAACAAAACATTATTTAAAGAGCCCATGGCATAGGGAGAGTCTTTCTATCTCTATTAAATAAAAAATGGAGAGCAAGCTACAGAGAAATAAATTGCCTCAATGGATCACTATATTGGGTACATCTACTGGAGATGTGATGAACGGTGGTAAGTATGGTAGTTGATTGTCGGCTTGTCTCTGAGGCAACGTTCCCATCCACAACTTCATTTTCTTTTGTTTTCTTTTAATTCCAGCTTTCATTTACTGAAGTGGGGTAACTGAGGTTTTAGTTAGAAAGACACAGACAGAGAAATAGAGACAGAAAGAGGCAGTCCTTCACTCCCTTCCACATCTTTGTTTTTTAAATTACCGGTATCTCCCTTTTGAGTTTAAACAAGGTTTTCTGTCTTTAAAAAAGCAACAATCCGCCAGTCAATTGAGGCTTGATTGCTCTGTTTGTGAGAACTAATTCTTCCAATTAATTATTGTTATAAACACATGCACAGCCTCTTTTCTGTCTTACAGCTTTTTCCTCTCAGTCATGCTAAACATTTTGTTTAGGATTGGTGGGTTACATTTTCCATAGTCTATTCTCTCCAATAAAATTCTACTGAACAAAACATGGGTGGAAAAGTTAAGGATTAGTAGAAGGGTAGGCAATGCCAATGCTGGTCAAGAGAAGGGGGGAGGGCAGCTGCTATAAGGCTTGGTATTAGTGTCATGCCAACTTCTCCAGGCGTGCTGGTATAGGTGAACCTGAGATACGGCCCACTGCTGGAAGAGGAGCTCTTCCCCTCTTGTACAAGCAGAGGAAGTATGGGTGATGACATTTTACACTTTTTGGTCCCCTCTAGCTCATTAACAATCTAGGCGTGGGGGCTTAGAGGTGACCTCCCTAAAATAGAGTCCTTAGAATGTGATGAGCCCTGGTGGCACAGTGGTTAGAATGCAGTACTACACAATGGTGGGTTGCTACTGGTTCGCCCCAGTTCAGGCGAATCGGTAGCAGCAGCGGCGGGAGGCTCCACCTACCTGGCCGGCCGTCATCAAGTACAATCTGCGCATGCACAGAAGCGAGCAAACCGGTAGCAAATGTTAGGATTCTATATGATGTATATAATGTTAGAACCAGTTGTCC
>WNWU01000005.1:33028323-33065410 GCA_012654045.1 Ptyas mucosa | reverse complement strand
GATAAAGTACACTTTTGCTAAACCAGTTTTCTTATTCATTGCTCTCAACGTTTCCTTGTGCAGTTACTCTGCTGGTTGGTAAAACAACATCAATATCCTTAACAGCAAAAATAAGTGAAACCCACCCCTAGTACTGCAGGATACTTCTGCTGACTGCAATTTGGTAGTTCGAATATCACGAGGCTCAAGGTTGACTCATCCTTCCGAGGTTGGTAAAGTGAGGACCCAGATTGTTGGGGGCAATATGCTGTCACTGTAAATCGCTTAGAGAGGGCTGTAAAGCACTGTGAAGTGGTATATAAGTCTAAGTACTATTGCTATTGCTATAATCCAGACATGCCAGCAGATCAGCCACTACAGCCAAGCTAAGGATAACATGATAGGGGAACATTTCAAATTTGTTATGTGTTATGCAGTCTGCAACTATGGATCAACAGTCTGAAAGACACATCTTTTAACTTTGTGGATGCCTAAGCACCTGTTTAGGCATAATTCAGGCATCTTTTCCACCTCATGTTGCCAACTAGTCACAAGCCCCTGTTCTCAAACTGAGCAGGAAAGCCCTGCCTGCACAGTGGTTGAGGAAGACAGCAGATAGCAAGAGGATTGTATTTTGGTGTCTCTTCCATCTGGTTGTCATTAACTATTAGATCTCATTATCTCTTATTTACTGAGTGGGAATAGGTTGAAAAACAATCTGATCCTGTGAACTCCAGCACTTTCATATTGCACAACCCAGACGCAGGTGGGTGTTGATTTATGGCAAGGTGCTTTAAGTGACTTATATGGCAGATGAAATTTGTGTGGCTGTGAACCATGAACTGATGTTGTGGGCAGCCAAATCTTAATCGTGGGTGGCTTCATGTTCAAGGACAACAGGCTCAGTATCCAAAGTGGCCCAATATCCAGAGGACAACCTTTCAGATGCCATCTTAAATTGCATTGCTCACAAAATGCATCTGATTGTGTGAAATGTTTTTTCCCAAGGAAAAAAAGTGGTCAAGTACATCGTAGGATCATTCCCAATTATTTGGATTATAAACCCATTTACAGTGGGATTACAGTTACAGTCAAGATTGAACTGCTTTGCTTCTTTCAAACCCTATCACTCTTCAACTTGCCAATAAACTGGGGGGAGGGAAGGGTGGAATGGAATGCTGAGAAGTTATGCATAAATTGTGAGAGCCTGGAAACCATCAAGGTCACCACTGCAAGTGCTTGAGGGGGAAGTGAACTGTTCCTATAACAAAAGGATGTCTCATAACTGGACAATGTGATCACCTAAGAGTGGGGAGAAAGGGAAGCCATTGTTTAACTAGGCAAGTATTTGCGTGGGAAAACCAGAACTGGTTTTGATTCTTCAGGACCAAAATGGTGTATCTGATAAAGTTTTACTTTTGGGAGTTCAAAGCTCCAGAGAGTATTTCCTTATTTTGGTTCACTAGTTGGGCAATTGACAGGCACTCTAATTAGCACCACAGTTGTCATTGATGCTGTTATGGATAAATGTTGTTAAGATCACAGTTGTCTCCATCAGAGTATGAAATGGAGGCAGATGCTAGATCAATACCAGACCTAACCGCACCAATTACAGTGTGGAGATTGTAAACATGCTATGCATGCAGGGCAACAAAAAATATTTTGGAATTAGATTTCTCCTTTAAGGAAGAGTGTGTCAAGATCCAAGGAAAACTCAAATGACTCCTGGCTGCAGATAACTATAGGAAATATATGAAAGCTGTCTTTTCTTATAAAGAAAGTATTATGAAATACTGACTAGAAGAATGTCTAAACTTCTACATATTCACTGTTTTCTTAACTATAAATTTGTAACATGAATACCAAATATGTATTCACGTTTGTAGAAAAAGGTGTTTAATTCTGTACTATGCAAATTCTGTGTCAGCTTCCGTTCACTTGGGACTTCACACTGAAATAAACATTTTGACCACAAGTGCCTAAAGCTCTGCATGCTACTGTATGTCTTTGGAGATTCTCAGTCATCCAGGTCATGGTTGTCCCAAAGGTGCTTTTTCAAAAAGCAACTGAACTTTCTTTGTTTTTCTTTGAAGACATTTTGCTTCTCATCCAAGAAGCTTTTTCAGTTCTGGACTGCTGGACTGTCTCTTCAGAACTGATGAAGCTTCTTCGATGAGAAGAGAAATGTCTTCAAGGAAAAAACAAAGGAAGTCCACTTGCCTTTTGAAAAAGCACCTTTGGGACCTGCTATTGTATGGTCAATAGTAAAGGATGAACATAAAATACCAATTCACCTGGATCACACTCTGAGCCAGTCACTTGCTCACTGGAGTAAAGTCATACTGGAATGAATTCCTGTTTTGTATCACCTAAGAGATGCACATTAGAGGTGATTCCATGTAGGTCAATCAGTATATAAAGCTTGGACTGTGACTCTACACATCTCATTTTTTCAAGGATGTTCATTGATTTAGAGAGCACCAAAAGTGTTTATTTCATTTGTACTCATTTCTGCCACTTGTGTAAGACATAATTACATGAATAATATAAGCCACAGAAGGAAATTGGATGACTGGATGAAAAATTGGGATCCAGAAAAATGAGATTTCATTGTATCCCCCCCCCCCCAGCTAAGATTTCAGCACTGTTTGTTTTTCAAAATACAAAAGCTTATCAAAATAAGCTAAGAATAACTTTGGTTGTTTGGTGTCATTGTTGATTGATTTTCTTGAAGTTGGGCATTGCATTCTCTTGTAAGGGCTTTAAAGTGTATTTAAATATTCAACAATGCTCCATGCTAACTGGTGTGCTAAGGGAAGTTTGTCTATGCTCTTTTATTCTATTATTGCAGTCCACCGTTCATTTAGCTGCAAAGATATATTTGAATGTGTTCCTTGAACCTGTTTTATTTCAATTCTTCCATCACTTTAGCACAACAGGTATAAAAAGAGTTGCCTTAAGGATGTGTGCATGATTCATAAGTACTCTTCTGTTTGCTGCTGATTACTTATTGTGTAAATATAATTTTTATTTGGGATATTTATTTTTCTAATTTATATTATGTATAAATTATGGCTACCATGTAGGAAGGCATGTTTCTTTTATTTTATGCATTCCTACTTGGTAGCCATAATTTATATATAATATAAATTAGAAAAATAAATATCCTAAATGAAAATTATATTATATCATATTTCCTAGTATAGGGCCTTTTTCCTGAGCACTTCCTTTGTTCTCTTTCCTTTTGCAACAGTTTTGTTTAAGGGCAGAAAAAAAAACCTGCAGTGAAGCCTCAAAATATTAGGCTGGTGGAAGATAGTCCACCTTTCTCACTCTGCAAAATTATATTTAGGCATAGATAACACAGATTTAGAAGAGGAGGTTTATTTTAATGAATTGATTGGAATAACTTTAACCTTTCCTACTAGCATGCCTTTGTGGCTTAAAAGTTGATTGAAAGGGTTGCCTCTTGTGTGAGAGGTCAGAAAAACAAAACTTCTCAGCTTTTCTCTTCTTACAATCCTTTCATTTAGAATATCTGTATTTTCAGGGTAAACTGTTGGACTAAATTTTAAGGCAAGTCAGAGCAAAGGTTAGCAGATTTTGTCTGCAAAAATCTGGAGGATCACTAAATGTATCATCTTTATCTACACCAGGGGTGTAAAACTCAAGGCCTGCTTAGATCTGGCCCACGTCCTGGAAACAGTGAAGGACCAGCCTGCAGTGCCTCTGCCAGTGGAAATGGAGCTCGAGAGGGGCTGCGTGCGGCCCTCTCGAACTCTGTTTTCGCTGGCAGAGGGTTTCAGGAGGCTGTCCCAGCTGCGCGTGGCCCTCCTGAGCTCCATTTTCACTGGCAGAGGGTTCAGAAGCTCATTTTCGCTGGCAGAGTGCTAGGGCCACCACAGATGTCCCTGACATGGGTGACATCAAGCTGGCCACACCCACCCTGGCCACACCCACCTCGGCCCTCAGAAGTCAAACACAACCCTGATGTAGCCCTCAATGAAATCGAGTTCGACACCCCTGATCTACACTAACATATCATCATCAAATCTTCATTAGGGCTTTTAAGCCAGAAAGCACAGCAGTAAAATACATTTTTTAAATAAAATGCAATAAAATTATATAATATACTATAGTAAAGATAGTTGTGGTATTCATGAAAATTTGTGCAAAACTTCAACCATAGGTAGGATACATACAACAAATGGTAGCACAAAATGGGGCAACCAGGACAAATACGTCTGGTCAGATAGAAGCAGTAACAATTAAATGTTGTGCTCTCTTCCAGGAAAGTTCATATATAAATATAAATATAATCTTTTCCTTGGTTCCCTATAGAGAGAACAACAAACAAGCACATGGCTTAGGGATTCCTTAGAACTATTTCCACATAGGTGTAAGCACTGCTGAAAGGAATGTTTTATATTGTGTCCAGAGAACTACAGAGAGTAGAATTAATTTGTTTTATCTTGTTGCTGCAGTCTAGCGGTTGTCCAGATTTTTGTTGTGGATTTTATTTCTGCAGCCCAAACTGCAGCCAGTTTTATAGCTTGATAACTTCCAGAATGCGGTGTTTTATTTCAAGTTTATGGGATACAATTTGCTGCTTCAGGCATATCCCCTGGTGTTTCTTTCTTACCTGTTGATATTTTGGCATCTTTCTTTAGCAACTAATATCCTAATTCATTTCTTTCTTTTGAACCAGAGGTGGGTTTCAGCAGGTTCTGACCAGTTCTGGAGAACCGGTAACAGAAATACTGAGTAGTTCAGAGAACCGGTAGTAAAAATTCTGACTGGCCCTGCCCCCATCTATTCTCTGCCTCCCAAGTCCCAGAGGAAACAGGGATTTTGCACTAACCTTCCCCTGGAGTGGGATAGGAATGGAGATTTTACAGTATCCTTCCCCTGCCATGCCCACCAAGCCATGCCATGCCCACCAAGCTACACTCACAGAACCAGTAGTAAAAATTTTTGAAACCCACCACTGTTTTGAGCATATCTAAATGAGTATTTTTCAAAGTTAATTTTCTATTCAAATCTCACCTGATCTTGAGTTTTAGCTTTCCTGATACACTATTCTGTAATACCTATATTTATTTCTCATTGGTCACCCTTTCTCTTTCCATCTCTTGATATGTCCCCTCTCCCCTCAGATCTTCACTAAAATCTCTGTGCCCCTATATCAATGTTTCTAAGCATCCCCCATTTTTCCTCTTGCACAACTGGAAATCCTCTAAAAGCATTTAGTATCTCCTTTTTCAGGAATTCTTTCCCCATAGTATCTTCTGTTATGGAATCCTACCTAATATTGGAGTTATTAAAATCCAGATTTTTTTTAAAGCAATTCAAGATGCATGTTTGATTACTCAGTAATCAAACTTACTTTTCTTCAAAATAAAGAACTCTGCCATTACTCTATAAGTCAGTATTCAAGTTATTATTTTATAACTTGACTTGAGGCAAAGGACAAAGAAATGTGTTGATGTTTCAGTGGTAGCTCAATGACTTGGAATTGAGCATGATTTATAAAAAAATAAGCTGATTTAACCACAAAGCTTAAGGTAAACCTTTAAAAAGTACTAATATTTTTTTCTTAATAGTTATTCCAGGCTAATTAGCATTAATACACCCTTTCCCCTTTTTTGGCAGTCAAAGTTACCCCCACTTGCGGACTGGGTCCATAGCATTTGCCTTTGCCTGAGAAAATACTTAGGATAAGAGCAACAAGCTACATCTGTTGCTTATCTCTCTTTAACAGTGGACTGCCATACAGAGACATTTTGCAAAAGCAACAATTCTACAGAAAAAGTGGAGCATATGCAGTTGGCTTTACACAACATGCTGCTTTTCTTCAAATCTTCTGAGAAAATATTTTCTGTTTCTGAACGTTGGGGGAAAAAAACCCTCCAGATTATGTGGTACAAAATTGGCTGTATGTTTGACTAAATCCTTAATATTCAGTTACTTAAGTCCAGTTTACCCTAACCTGCCAAAATATTAAGTTTTAATTCAGGATCTGAAGGCTGTGGCAGTCTGGATGGAGGCCAGGGAATAAAATCTCAGGCTTTAACCCAAGCAAAATCAAATGGATATGAATTGGGGACTACCCAGTGCAGGAGATTTTCCTTTTTTAAAAGATCTGCATAAGGCTGAATTGCCTCAGTCAGAATCAATATGCAATCTGGGGATCTGCCTTGACACACAATTCCTGCTTGACAAGCAGATTGCTACCATGACTAGGATGACCTATGCATAAATTTAGGTGGCCCAGATTATGGCCCCTTGTGCCTTGGAGTCCTTTTGCCTGGATTCCTGCAATGTATTTTTACATGGGTCCTTAAAGACCCATGAAAACTTACAGCTAGTCCAGAATGAAATATTACAGATAGTTATGGGCATACCCATGTAACCAGTGGTGGGATTCAGCCAGTTCGCCCCACTTCGGGAGAATCGGTTGTTAACTTTCTGAGCAGTTTTGCAAACTGGTTGTTGGAAGAAATCACTAGGGCAGAGAACCAGTTGTTAAAGTACTTGAATCCCACCACTGCATGTAACACCATTACTGTGTGAACAACAATGATTACTGGTTAGGTTCTGGGTACATTTCAAGATGTCACTGTCACTTATAAAACCATACATGGTACAGGCTCAAGATTATTTGAGGCATTATCCATCTTCTATTATCTCTGCTTGCTCAACAAAATCAGACAGAGTTGGCATACTTCAGATCCTTATGTATTTGACAGTACCATTTTCTAGGATCCTAAAAGTCTACTGTCTTCTCTATTGCTGTGCCTAACCTATGGGACATCTCCCTGAGACTGGGATGGCCAGCTTGTCTTTCGGTTTCTGGTGCACGCATGCGCGCTGGCCAGCTGGTCTTTGGATTTTCAGCACTCCGGCATGCACAAAGACCAGCTTGCCGGCACGCATGTGCGCTCTGGAAACCAGAAGAGTATCTGGCGATGGCCCACATGCCCACAGAGAGGGCTCTGTGTGTCACCTCTGGCACACATACTATAGGTTCACCATCACGGGCTTAGAGCCTGCTGGCATTCAGAAAATCCTGAAGACCTGTCTCTGCCCTTTACCACTTATATTGTACTGTACTGTCAATATGTGTCAGTAAGTGTCTTATTGTGAATTATTGTGCCAGTGCTATAGGTGTTGCATATATTTCTATCAGTTTGTTGGATTTTTTATTATTAATAAACTGTAGTATGACATCCTGGATAAGATTTTGCTGTTATCTGTATTCTGCAACTGATTTTCCTTGTGCTAATGTGTTTTATTCTGCTTGTTCTTGTTCTGATCTGGTTAAGGGCATTCTAATAAGTTTATGAAACATATTTGATTTGGTGAATTTCCCAGGAGATATTGGTTTGCAACTTGTAGGGCTTTAAGTTGCACTTGCTCAGTTTAATTGTCACAAACAAGTCCCCCCCCCCCCTTATTATTCTCATCATCCCTAGAGGGACAGATGATTGAGCCTGGGAAATGTTGGATTGGCTCTTGTCAAGGCAAACAGCAACTATTTCCTAACAACATAATATTAGATTATATGGTAGGGACAGAGTAAATGGTGAGTTGGCTATTCGTTTGATATATGAGTGTTACTTTTTTAAAAAAACAAATCAAAGTACATATTTCAGAAGTGTACAGTGATTTCCTCGCTGCTAGAGAGGTTTGTGGTACCCTAGAGAGTAACTAACTCATTGGATCTGAGCTTTTGGAAGCAAAGTCAAATTCCTTTGACACTTGAAATGGATTGAGAAGGAAGTAGGGCAAGAATATATTTTAATAAGTTGAACTTTACTGGAAGGAAACCTGAGTTAACCTGGAGCCATTTTGAATGAGGCTCAAAAGCACCGAAATATGGTTACAGATCTGTTTTCATTTTCTGGAAATAAACTCTACTGGACTTTTTGGAATATAGATGCCATCAAGTTACACTGGTAATCATCCTAGGTTACCTGAACTTCCTACATAATAGCCAAAGAAAAGCAATAGTGTTCATGCATCATCATAGAGCAGTAATTTTGGAATTTATATCCACACTGTCAACTAATCATTGTCTTTATTCATCACCATATATTAAGAGTCCAGGAGAAGACTTGTTCAGTTTTCTGACCCAGATTCTAAAATAGCTTGATTAGAATTATGGATTTTTGGGATAGTAAGACTAATATTTCTGTTCTTTTGTTGTTAGTTCAGGTTTTCGACACACGTTACTTTTTGTTGTTTTGTTTCATTTTTATATTGAATGTATTATATCCCCAATGAAGCTATATTTTCATATGTATATGTATGTTTATTTGAATTGGTAAACCTATCATGGATCATTATTTTGATACTACATTATAAAATCACTGTACATATTGTGCAGATGGCAGCCCACATACATTCTTGGAGAACATATGACAGATTGAGAACTGCTGTAATTGCTACAAATAATAAAAAAAAGATACCTTGATAAAATGTAAAACAGTTCATTTTCTAACAAAAATCTAAAATGTTTACTCTGAATGATCTGAATATGATTCTTGCCTTTGAAGTGCTTATTATAGGAAAATGTCAAATATTGTGGAAACACGAATCCATTGCAGGTGTTCATTCTACTCATGTGAGAGAGAAAGTAGGGAGATAATATGACCTACTGGTGCCATCCATAGGTCCATAATATGACCTACTATAAGTCTCATCTCCAACCTATAAATAACAAAGTAAGTAATCAATGTAGTAGATAAGTAGGGACCTTACTCATTTTGTGTTCAAATGAGTAAAATCTCTTGAAGCTTCTCAACTGAATAAGTCCAGAGGTCCAGATAAAGAAACATCCATGTCATGCAGTGGTGGGTTCCTCCCGGTTCTGCCCGGTTCTGCCAAGCTGGTAGCAGTGATGATATGATGTCACCTAACCAGTTCTCCCCCCCTGCCCCCCTGCCCCCCTGCCCCGCCCCCCATTATTCTTACCTTTTATATGGCCCCATCCCCAATCTATTGCTGCCTCCTGAGTCCCAGCTGATCAACTAGAAGGAAAAAAACTGTTTAAACTCTTGCCGCGGGGCTTCAAAGGGCCGCCCTATAACTGATCAGTGTTAAAAGGCAGTGTGGTGGTAGACTGATGCCTCCCAAAACAAATGAGTAGACCAGTGCCTGCAAAAATAAATGGGTAGACCAGTGCCTGCAAAAACAAATGAGTAGACTGGTACTGCAAGCAGTTAAAAGCCTGGTAGACCAGTACCTCTGCTAAATCCCAAAGAATTGTCACATGACCACTAAGCCACACCTACAAAATAAACCACGCCCAGAGAACCAGTAGTAAAAAAAATTAGAACCCACCCCTGATGCCATGTCTTTTCCCCACTTGTGGCCAAACTCATTGGTATATTTCCATGTGCTAAACATCATCATCATAATTATCGACATCATCATCATCTATTTATTTACCATGTTTCCTTGAAAATAAGATCCTGTCTTATATTTTTTTGAACCCTGAAATAAGCGCTTGGCCTTATTGCTATGCGCTCAAAAGCCGGTTGTGCTTATTATCAGGAGATGTCTTATTTTGGGGGAAATAGGGTATACATATTTATATAGTCATCCATATCACAGATTTGTAATTCTGGGTTTGTCCAATAAAAAAAAAAGACAATAATAAAAGCTAACAATTTAAAATTCAACAATTAAAACACATTGTTACTAATAACAGAGAAGCAGAAAGAGTCATTGTTATGGACAATAAAACCTTCTCACTAAGGCACCACTGAATTGAAACATGCATAAGTGCACCAGCGTGCCTACGGTCCCTGTCCTAATGTTTTCTTTTATTTGTAACCGTTTCATGTATTTATAATTATGTTTATACTTGTATCTGTCATAAAATACATGCTTGATGAAATAAAATAAAAAAAATAAAAATTCTATAGAATGGATACGCCCAAGGTACACCTATCTTTATACACTTCAGACATTCAAAAATAATCAACTCAACCATGCTATGGCCACTGCCCTCTCCTCCATCTTGCTCTGCCCCACATAATTGTAGAAAATTATGAAATTTCTTTCTAGTCTGAAGGCCTTCTCAAATTGTTAAAGACAAGAGTTTTATTATTTCTATTTATTTACTTATGTCTACTATTGCTCTCTCTATGCATTAACTCTTCTGAATTTCTGATGGCAATTTAAGGTATTTTTTCTTCTTTTAGAGACAAAGGGAACGATGATTACATCCATCAGAAATAGTGTTCTTTCAGTAATAAAATATCTTGAAATTCATCCTGTCATCCTATGGCTTAGAGGTCATGTTTCTTGTTCATTATTATGGCTGAATTGAATAGCTTGATTTTTTAAATCATGTTAGCTATGACAACCGTTAGTTGTTTGAATGAAAAAGAGCATATCAGTGAAACTGAATAAGAAAAACAGCAGTTATTCATTTTCTTGCTTTCTGACTCATTTGAGGCAATATTTCCAAAGACTGCTGGTTGTACCCCAATATTTGATTTTGCAATAACTCCCATTGTTTAAAAAAAGACAAGATAAAACAGAAACAAACTGTCAGACTGCTGTCAACAGTTGCTTTTTGCATAAATATTGTAGCTCCCCTTGCAAGTCCCACTTGTAAATACAAAATCCTAGAATTCATATTCCATTGCTGGAGTTGATGCTATGTTTCTTATTTCGTTACAGGGAAATAAGGGAAACCATGCCTTGCTGAAAAAATGGGCTCATATTAATAATAAAGAGAATCTTATTATTGTATTATTATTTAATGCAAAGTTAAACCTTTGAAGCCAAGTTGTCTTCAGTTCACTGATGAGATACTGCTTAGGTGCAACCAGTGGTGGGTTGCCCCCGGTTTGGTCCGGTTCTGTAGAACCGGTAGCAAAACCGGCAGGAGGCGATTGTCATCACGGGTGATCTGTGCATGCGCAGAAGCGTGCGTGCGTGAAGCTAGCGTGTACACACACTCCCGTTGCAAACCAGTAGTAAAGATAAGTAGAACCCACTCCTGTGTACAACCTATTGTCTATCTGCACAAGGCTCAAAATTATGACATGAAGTACTCTTCCAGAAAAACAATTTTGTTGCAATTTATTTTTCTGTCGGTATGGTGAGTTCTGACATAGAAGTACTATACCCGAGATGGCGAACCTATGGCACACGTGCCACAGGTGGCTCGCAGAGCCATATTGGTGGGCACGCGACTGTTGCCCTAGCTCAGCTCTAGCATGCATGTGCATGCTGACCAGCTGATTTTCGGGCCTCCTAGGCCCACTGGAAGTCGCAAATGGGCTGTTTCCAGCCTCTGGAGGGCCTCCGGGGGTGTGTGTTGAAGGCTGTTTTCGCCCTCCCCAGGCTCCTAGAAAGCCTTGAGCCTGGGGAGTGTGAAAAACGGGCCTATCGGGCCCACTGTGCCATCACATGCCAAAAGCAGAGGGACCATGGGGGGATCACGCGTGCTTGAATTGCATACAATTATGGGTGCATAGAATTATGGGTGCATAGAATTATGAGTGCATAGAATTATGGGTGTGGGCATGCACATGCGCGGCCACCCCACACTCCCCCCGCTTTTGGCAGGCGATGGCAAAAAGGTTAGCCTTCACTGTACTATACCATTGCTCATGTCAAATCCTACTTCTGGCAAGTTTTGATATCAGTCTCTACTTCCTTAGCTACAATGGGATCTTCCAGATCAAGTGATCAATAATTGGAGATGTAATGCATGTGGAAGCTGGTTAAATGTAAAATGACCAGGATTAGAACAGCAAACATTTAGCTGTACTTTCTCCAACCTGCTGTTTTCCAAATATGTGGGATGGACGTGCTTGAAAATTCTAGCATTCAAAGTGTAAAACATTCACATTGGAAAAGATTGCAATAGTATAGGTATTAAATGCAAATGTTCTCTGCTTGAAAACGGGACAAGTAAATGGATAGTTTGGAATACTGCAACATGGCTCATTTTTCAACCCCACATATCTACTTTATTTCTGTAGTACAGAACCATGTACAACCTGATACAAGTTTTTGGAGACATTAGACCTTTAAAAATTAAAGGGTTTTTTTTTTTACATATTATGAAAAATAGACACTTAGTCTGATAAAGGGCTAAACATTTCTTGGGTTAAAAAAATAGTTTTTTTGCAAAGAAGTGTAAATATCAAAATTATGCAGGTACATAATGTTCATTCACACAAGAATAATTCATAAGCAGATTCATCGAAAGTGTAGCAGATTTGACTGCCAGAATGATTGTCAGAATTTTTGGCTGGGATTTTTGAAATGAACGTTCGGACCAAATTGAAGTACAAAAAACATTTAACTGAATGGCGTGTTTATTTATTCCATTCCTTGATTTAAGAGTGGGGCATTGTAGGAAGATTTCAACCTTAGCTTATAATTGTTTAGAGATAATGGTCTGTTTGCACCCGTTCCTAGCTCATTTCTTGTATTTCAGTTCCCAATGGTGATTTCTTTCCTAGAAATCTACTTTAATCAGTCCTTTAGTAATGTTGCTACTTGCCTGCCGAAACAGCTATTTTCATCTGTAATGCTTAAAATTATTTTTGCCATCAAGCCTCTAGATATTCGTAAATTCTTCTTTACCTGTGTAGATAAATGCTTTCCTACAGGGGCTTTGCATGTGTCTTCCTTCCTAAGGACAATGTATGTCAACGTGGCAAATCCCCCAATCTTTCCACTCTTGAGGGAAATTGCAATTCTGCCATTGGGCTAGGAAATATTAATGGGTGCAAACATTTCTAAGAAGGTGTCGCATCTTCTTGTGTGTATTTTATTATACCTCTGCAAATATGACTCAGTTTGAAAGATAGCTGAACAGGGAAACGCAAAGGGAGAGGAACTGAGAAGAAAAGAAGAGAATCAAATAGGATCACCAAAGCTGCTGTAATTCAAAACAAGGCAAAATCAGGTTGTGTGCTTTGGCTAATTTTCTTATTCAGCTATTGATCCCATGGCTGCTCCAGAGTCTATTAGCAGTCAGCCAGTGAAAATATTTCCCATCGGGGGCTCTGACCTGAGACGGGGGTGAATCTATAGCAATTTGTTCAAACAGAAGAAAGCTTTTTCCTCTGATTTGTATTCCAATTTGCACCACATATGGAGGGGGCATTGGATGGGGGGGAGGTTGCTGGTGGGGCTTGTCAGGCCTGAGCTAGGAAAACAGCCAAACAAAGCCCAGTTAATACTTAAGAGCTTTGTACCCTTTCATTCTTTGTCCCTCGCTATTAAGTTTCTGCATCTGCAGGTACGTGTCTCCCAGCAGTGCTTTTAAGTTCTTTGTCCCAGAGTGCCACAGTTCTTCCTTCCTCTGCTTCTCTACCAGTTTAACACTATCACATCATCACTCTATTTGCCAGCCCTGCAGGGGAGGGCTCTGGAGTCTACTGAGACCTATTTTGGGTTGAGTCATAGGTGCTGGCAATTGTGGAAACAGCACCGCAACTGAAATGAGACTGAATTTTGGATTTTACATTATATTTGGTTGATTTGTTCCCTTTCCCCTGCCTTTCCAAGAACCAAGCATCTTCACTAGTTAATTGTTGGGGATTCTCTAGGTCTGACCAAGTTCTCCTAATATGTGTTTGATCAGAATACTTTTGTGGATAGTGATTGTGAGTTTGATGGTTCAAAGTGTAACATTTCCATTTTGTCCTCTGAGACATATATCGCAAAAGCAGAAGGAGAAGCAATTTTCAGTGGGGAAAAAAAGTTAATGGATTTTTCCATTTTTAGATGATGCTTTCCATCACTTGTGATACATCAGTTCTAGTTGTAGGACTGCAAGTCAGTAAGATGGTATTCCACATACTTCCCCCCCTCCCCTCCCCAAAAACTAAGGAACAAAATCAGAAGAGTGGAGGAAAAAGAAGATGAAATAAGCATAAGTGTGAAAAATAAGAAAGACAGGCAGGATACCTTGCATTTTCAACTTCAATTAGCACTGAACTATTTGACAAAAGGCTGACAGAAAAAAAAACAAGGCTACGTTTGGAAGGGCAGAGGAACAAATAAATATCTTGAATCCTAAATCCAGTTAGTTTTTCAAATCAAACATTTATATTCTTGATTTAGCCATAATTTTCGGGAAACTGGTCTAAATTCCAGGGAGAGTTGTAAACTCTGACTTCAGGAAAGAGTATGTGAGTTTATGAGGTTTTAAAGCAGTCAAACCAAGAGTTCCTACAGGGACTGATGAGAAGAGTGGAAGTACTGATAGTTTGTAATATTTAAGCGACTGTTTAATAGTGTCAAGTCTAGAAATTGTGTGGTTGCTGTTTTTATGGGTTCCTGAAGACCTGTGCTTGTGTGTGTGTGTGTGTGTGTGTGTGTGTGTGTGTCAGTGAGTGAGCAAGAGAAAAAAGGAGGTAGATTATTGAAAGAAGCCATGATTGCTCTGTTCCGCCAGAAAGGATGTTAAAAGTGTAGATGCCAAGGAGAAAGATTTATTCATTTTGGTCACTCTCAGAGTTTGGGAAATATGGTATAGCTGCAATATAGACGTGCTACTTTCAAAGCAATGGGGAACAATGAAACTCCAAGCGATACTTGTTTTGTAAGTGCCATTGATTGCATCCCACTAGGAGCACAAGCTTTGCATTGCTTGCCACATAATTGATCCAATAACTCTTAGAATCTTGCTTTGAGAATGACCAGTCCCTAAACTTCTAATGGGAAATAAAATGACCCATCTGCTGCACTTGAGATTAAAGATACCAATCTCTATTTGCATTTTATATTTTTTTGTCAGTATTAAATACAATTTTCTTTATTTCTCTGCTCATGGAGAGAATAAGAGCAGTTCTCCTGGAGTTGTAATAATATGACTCCTGTTTATTGACATGATAGTCTCTCACAGTTCAGAAAGGCAATTACTGTTTTATGGATCTCTGGTCATGGAGTGTTTTTAGATATCACCCTTTTACAGGCTCTGAGGTTTCTTTGTGAGAAGATATGCTGAAGATTTCTACTGTTTTGGGAATTTGGTATGAGAATTTAGCATACATGTGCACAAGTATGCAACTCTAAAGCACCTATTACTTTATCCAGATACAAACTTACGGGACTGCCTACTACCACCAATAGCCTCCCACCGACCGGTACGCTCCCATAGAGAGGGGCTCCTCCGGGTGCCGTCGGCCAAACAATGTTGACTGGCGGCCCCCAGCAGGAGAGCCTTCTCTGTGGGGGCACCCACTATCTGGAACGAGCTCCCCCCGGAGTTACAGAGGATCCCGGATCTTCGTGCCTTCCGCCATGAGCTAAAAACTTTCCTGTTCCATCAGGCGGGCCTGGCCTAATTCTTCCCTTTTTCCCTTCTTTTGTAAAATAATTTAAAAATTTTAAACTGTAAATATTTTAATATTTGGGGTTTTAATATTTTATAATTGGGATTTTAAATAATTGGGGCCATTGTTTAATTTGGTTTTATTTGGCTTTTAAATTTTGTATGTATGTTTTTTACTTTTGGCTGTTCACCGCCCTGAGTCCCCTTGGGGAGAAGGGCGGTATATAAATCTAAATAAAAATAAATAAATAAAAATAATCAGAGTTACCTGCTGAAAATTTGAGATTTCTGATTCTTTTGCTGGTAATGTTACTACCAGGTGTTTTTTTCCAGCACAGAAATATCCAAAGTTATACCCCAATCTTCATCAGAAATATAGGAAACATTTTTCTACTAACTTTGTGCTAATTCTTACTCTTTTGTATTATTTTCAACCTGATAACTTTAGTCAGAATATCAAAGGTCAAATTGTGACTTCTTATACTGCATATCCTATACCTCTGTGCTATGAATTATTGTTCATAGCTACCTTCCAATATTGAAAAAAAGTTTAGAATAGTATTTCCATTATGCTTATAATTCTATGAAGAATGAAGCTATCAATGTCTAAAGTAGCTTCCTTTGTACTATACAAAGTTTTGTAATGACATCTATCTTTTACATGTAGTAACATCTTCATTTACATGTTGAAATTTATTTGTCTTTGTTAATCCATTTGCAGTTGTTAAACCAGTTTAGGACAAAAGCCAGTGGCACTCCTTGATCATGCTTTTTAAAAAAAAATCATTACCCAATAAAACATGCCTCTAAATTCTGTTAATTTTGTTACCTCTGAATACATGAAAGGTCCACATTTGGGATTGGTGTATAAATTAGTGGTTTTGCTGAGTGGGAGTTTGCATATAAGACATCCTCCTTACAAACAACATCATTACAAATACTCATCCAGTAGCTACAGATGTGTATCCACACAATCAACAGCCACCCTCTAATCTCAAATAAGATTGTCTTCATCAGCTTATAGAGAGATAAATGACAAGATCCTAGGCATGTCTCACAGGTCTATATATCACAGGCTACCATAGAGTACTACTGAGGGGCCTGCTTATTTTATTTGTTTGTTTAAAATATTTATCTTCTAAACAATTCTGGGTAGTTCCCAATCAAAAGTTAAAACAGCATATGAAATCATATTAAAACTATACAACTTTACAGATTAAAATATTAAAAACAACAAAGACCTGGCACCAAGTCAACCTTCTAATGTACAGTTATCCAATCTTACCCCAGTGCTTGGAGAAAAAGCCAGAGCTTCAGAGTTTTATGGAAAGCTAAGAGGATAAGGATTTGCTGAACTTCAGGGGGGAAAAGTGTTCCAGAGGGCAGAGACTACCAGAGGGCAGGGACTACCAAGGCACACTTCCTATCTCCCATTAGATGGCAATTGTCAGCCCTGAAGCCATTTTTAGGCTGAAGCCATTTTGGGAGCATCTTCAGGGCTGCCATAGCAGAGGTGGGTTTCAGCAGGTTCTGGAGAACTGATAGTGGAAATTTTGAGTAGTTCGGAGAACCGGTAAATACCACCTCTGACTGGCCCCACCCCATCTATTCTCTGTCTCCTGAGTCCCAGCTGATCGGGAGGAAATGGGGATTTTGCAGTAACCTTCCCCTGGAATGGGGAGGAAATGGAGACTTTACAGTATCTTTCCCCTGCCATGCCCACCAAGCCACACCACACCCACCAAGCCACACCCACAGAACCAGTAGTAAAAATGTTTGAAACCCACCACTGTGCCACAGCCAGGCCGGTTGGAGCTGTGAGAACTAAAAGGGGAAGATAACTGGGGATGTGTAGCCAAAACAACATTCTTTCCTATGGGAGCCAAGGACGTTCTAACTGGTGTTGGAGAGGCATGGACCAAAGCCAGCCAAGATGATGGCTGCAACGTGGTTGGTCCATGTGATGTACCTGTGACCTGAGAGGAAGAACTTTGGGGTTTGATTTGGCTGGGGAAAACTCCAGGTTTTCCAGAGTCCGGGTTTCCCCAGATGTGCCAATATGATATGCCTAATAAATCTATACTTTGAAGAAGATGCCTGCCTTGGAGTTTTCATTCTTTGGGGTATGTTTGCTGGAACCCTGAAAGCAATATTTAGAGAAAGGGATTAGCAGTGTACCCACCCTATCTGACCTTATATTCACATAGAGAGGTATGATAGCTCCCTACAAAGCACACAGAGCTTTAATCACTGAACAGGTTTTTTTTTTGGACTTTATAAATAATCTTACAAAGAAAGCTTACTGCAATCATCCTGCAATACAACAAAGGGTTAACTCTGCTGCCAGCAGATAGTTTTGTAGGTGGTAAGTTCTGAAATGCTGGAAAGGTAAATGCACAGCCCTGGAAAAGATGACACAGGGAACAACTATTTGTTTTTCCCTTCTCTAAATATTCAAACGTGCATTCATTACATACATCCCATGAACCAGGGATCCGTAAAACATTACTTATCTTCCTGGACTGTGATAGACTAAAATTATGTCTCATCCCACAATCCATAGCAACTGTGCTCCCTCTTTACCAATTAAATGTATTACAAAACTAGATAGAGATAGGGCTTGAAGGTACCCACCAGCTGTATCTAGACAAATCATAGTTGATGAAGTGCAATTTTTATGCACCTGGAGTATCCCTCATTAGCAGGGTGACAGACATGAAACTGCTATGGCTCTAAGCCAGTGATGGCTAACCTGTTTGCCATCACGTGCCAGGAGGGGTGGGTGGGGGAGGTTCACGCGTGTGTCTGCCTAAACCCATAATTCTATGCACCCTGCCCTGCGCATGTGTGCATAACCCCCTCCCCCACTGCTTCTGGCATGCAATGGCCCGTAGGCCCATTTTTCTTTGTCACCTGGCTCCAGATCTTCTCTCTGTGTATCTGGGGAGGGCAAAAACAGCTTTTCCCAATCCCTCAGAGGCCCTCCGGAGGCCTGAAATGGCCCATTTCCCAACTCCCGGTGGGACAGGAAATGACATTTTTTGCTGTCCCCAACCTCTAGTGTCTCTCATGCGCACCAGAGCTGAGCTGGCATGCCCACTGATATGGCTACGTGTGCCACCTGTGGCATGCGTGCCATAGGTTCGCCATCACATCTCTAAGCCCTCATTTAAGAATAATTTCAAAAATGGTTTTTACTGAAGAGAGTCTTTCTGATATATTAATATGTTAAGTTAATAACAGTGTTGAGGATCCCATTTTAACTTTAAGGAAGCTTAAAATTTGAATAAATGATCAGCTTCCCGATACTCAAGAATTCAAGAAGTGCCCTATTCGTATATTTAAGGATGTTTGCAGGTGTAATTACAATATGTTACATGATCTGTGAAAATCCCAGAATCCTGGAGTTTCTGACTTTAATCATGTGAGTTGATCATAGAATATCTACAGTATAAACTGGCTCCTTTGTTCTAGTAAAAATGGGACACTAAGTGATGAATGCCATGAAGCTGTGAATTAATAGAATTATGAGAATAACAGAATAACAGAGTTGGAAGGGACCTTAGACGTCATCTAGTCCAACCTCCTGCTCGAGCAAGAGATCTTATAACATTTGAGGCAAATGACTGTCCAATCTGTTCTTTAAAGCTTCCAGTGTTGGGGCACCCACAACTTCTGAAGGCAAGCCATTCCACTGGTTGATTGTTCTCACCGTTAGGAAATTTCTCCTTAGTTCTAGGTTGCTTTCCTCCCTGGTTAGTTTCCATCCATTGTTTCTTATTTTGCCTTCTGGTGCTTTGGAAAATAGTCTGACCCCCTCATTTTTATGACAGCCCCTCAAATATTGGAACATTGCTATCACGTCTCCCTTAGTTCTTCTTTTTTGCTAGACTAGTTTGTCCATTTTTGATGCAAGGGGGAGGGGGGTGACATAGCCAATAAGGATACTTTGAGACAGAGTCATAACATCATAGCCAAATAGTAGCAAACATGCTAGACATTTCTTAGGACTGATGATCTGTTGCTCTGCCCCAGGTTTATTTCTGATTCACATAACTACAAGTTTGTTCTCTGAACCATGACTTTTATTGTGTTTGCAACTACAGTTGGGGGCAAATTGGAAAAATAAACTGTATTTTAATAAGCTTAAACCAAATAAAGACCTTAAGGCAGATTCTGATAGATAGAAAGAAGATTTTCTGTTCCATATTTAACCTCACTGAACAAGCCCTCTGGCTCCTACTGACTGGAATTTAGTGTTCCTCTCAGATTAATGTTCTGATCTGCTTTCTTTCTCTGTTTCCTACAAATGATGTTTAATTACAAAATTTGGAACTTTGTTCCAGCTAAAACAACCATAGTTATGTTTTCTTCCCAATTAACTCTGCTTCCTATTAAGGAATCATGTTGGTTTCCAAGTATTTTTAGATTGCTTTCTCAGACTTAATTTCCCTTCTCCATATTGCATGTGATTTGAGAACCATACTTCTAGCATGGGTTATTTTCCGGTGATATTTATAAACCCTTAAAGGCCTTCTGATTCAGAACACCCTAAGGATTCCCACTGAAGTTATTTCATGGAACTTCCCTCCTTCTCATTATTCTGGTTCTTCTCTTCCTTTCAGATGTTTGTCTAATGGAGTGTGATGCCTGGAAGAGGAATTCTATCCTCATTTCCATTTCCTGGCCTCTCTTAATTCTGTTGAATTTAGTAACTAGAGTGGAAAGGATCCTGGTTAGCTACCATAGACGATAAGAAAGACCCACATTTGGAATTGGTATACAAGTTACGGTAGTGCTTTTCTGGAAACAATATGTCCACTTTAACAAAGAGGGTGCCAGTTCTTGTCTTAAATGGCTGAACTGTTTTCATGATAGCAAAAATGACATTTATATGCACCCATGGTGAAACATTTCTTCTTTTGGTTCTTGATCATATCACATATCAGTGACACTAGAGGAGAAGCTTGTCTTCAGTTTTTCAATTTTATTTTGGAATTAGCTTTTTTTCCCCCCAACTAATTGGTGGGCCGGCAAGTATTATGAACAGGTATGAGCAGTCCACCATAGAATAAACAGGCTATGTTGTGTTCTGTCCCCGTCTCACACATGGACACAAACAGTCAGCCAGAAGTTAATAAAACCAGCAGTCAGGAATTCCTTCGAGATAACAGAATTGGCAGCAACCCAGTAGTTGCCTGCCAAAGACTTTACTCACAAAGGGAGGTTTTTCTCCTCTGTCCGATACACCAAAATAAGTCTACAAAGCCAAAGAATTGTCAAGTCCAGTCCATAATAAATCCAAGGAGGGCATGTAACAAAGTTCCAGAAATGCAGTATGACTTGCTAATTTTTCAGTTTTGTCCATCACAAGGCCTGAATGGCCACCAGACCCCCTTTTATCCCCTGTGGGGTGTGGTCTAGTGACTCAGCTTAATCTCTGGCACGCCTCTTTCTCTGTTGTGCGCGCTTGTCTTTCCGACGCTGTCGGGGATCCAGCCAAGATTCATCTCCGTCGCTGTCTAACTGTGGCTGCTCAGAAGTGCCTGGCTCCTGGCCTATCTTGGCCTTCGGAGGACACCTGAGGCATTGCCAGAGAGGAGGGTCCTGGAGAGGGAGGCCTCGCCAACTCCTCTCCTTCACTTTCGGAGTCTTCTCCCTCTGATACGACAGGCTCGGGGGTCGGAGCCACAACATGTTGAAATTCAAAGCTGCAGTTTTCAGAGTGGGTTGGAATTCAGATAGGTTGGGTTGGAATTACAGTTTTCTTTCTCTGATTTTTCTTGTGTGGTTTTGTGAATCCCTGATATATTCCTTTGCAATCCCTTATATGTTTGAAGTGCATATATGCAAAGACTAATAGTGAGGGATAATGGAGGGCCGCATCAAAGCAGGTTATTTGCTGAGGGACGTACCAGCTTGCTGTTTCAGATGCTAAGCTGTGTGTAAAAGGAAGCTTGCTTTCTGACATCTCATTTTGCCCCTTGAAATAGCCATTCTAAACATTCAACAAAAATGGCCACTCCCATTCTGTAAGAAACAAACTAGATCACCCTTCCCTTCATGAGAAAGCAGATCTTCTTCTGTTTCATGAGATATTCTATCTGTTCTCAGTTAAATATTCACTTTAAAAAGAACCAAAGTGCACTGAGTTTTTTTAAAAAGTGCAATATTGGATTGGAAAGAAAGATAAATTCTAGTTAGTTACATTTCCACATATAATAACTGTCCTCATTCCATGATAAGAAAGCCTAATACAATAAAAGTTTGCCTTTTTCCCCACATAATGCATTTGTGGCATTGAATAATGCTAAAGACCAGCAGCGTGGAGTTAAAATAAGATAATAACATGTCCTCATCAGAACTGAAATAATAAACAGATATGCCAAGGTCATACAAAAGATTTATTTTGTCCAGAAAGAAAAAGAAAGACTGCTCTGCTCTTTGAAATTCTTTTTATCATTATTTTTGAAACTCCTTTTTTGCTCCTGATTGTCCCCTGTCATCAGTGCTGACAGCTAATAAAATTATGCTGTTTGGACTAACATGTCCACTAAACAATGTAATCTCCGCACAGTGAGAACAATGTATCACACAGGTCCTCAGGGTCCAGTAAAATTGAGTTACCGGTAGTCAGTAGAGGAGGGATGCTGAATTGAATGCAATAACATTCACTCAGCACTCTCTGGGGAGAGGCAGAATGGAGATTCAGTCCTGTAAGGAGGAGCATGACTTATATGTAGATTCCCGCTCAGCTTCTCTTAATTCATCTTTAGATTTCCTGAGCAGTTTGCTGCTCAGTGGAATATGTGTCAGAGTAAAAGATGTTTAGCAATATGATTGAGATTTTTTTTCCTGCCACTGTTCTTTCCCTTTTGCTGCTTTCATGTACCTTCAGTTTCCTTTCTTGGCTCCCACTGACTGAAAGGCAATAGCAGTTGCAAGAAATAAGGTTTTCCAAACTTGTGAATCATAAATAAGTCTTTAATTCCTTTGATGAAGACTTTAAATGTAAATACTCATCTTATTGTTACTGAAAAGCAAACTTTCTTTTAGTTTTTTGTGTTTAGGGCTTAGTCATGCTTCTTGCTGCTGTGTACCAGAAAATCAAGAAATAAACATTTGTGCAAATGTACCGTGGAATTCCATGGTAATCATTCAGTACATTTTCTAGGCTCCAAACATAAATACTGAACGTGTTTTAGTAATTAAGCAGTGACCGTTGAAGTTGTTTAATCTTGAGGATGGGATGAGCAATGAATTTGCTAAAATTGTTCATTACCTCTGAACTGGTGGAAATATATTTGTAATTGTATTATATTGGTAGTGAGCATGTTTCTGAAAGATGAAAGAGGGATAGCGACAACTCTAGACTTTATTTGAGCTAATAATAAATAATCGGTTTAATTATGAAGATCAGCACAATTCTGACCTTCCATGGAAGTAGGGTGACCTTCCTACGCACTGGAAGTTAGAGATTCAAGGAAGAGCCAAGGTATTTCTTGCATCACAGAGTTTTTCCTCCATCATTGTCAGCTATAGGTCTCTTGAGATGCTGGAATGTGTCATACTTTGCTCAGCATAATACATAATGGATGGAAAGAGAATAGGTGAATGGCCAGGAAAATAAAAGTCTCTAGAGCACTAAAATGAGTTTCAGAGAGCAGAAAAGAAATCTGCAGAGACTCAGTGTTGTGATGTCAGTAGTATATTTCTCTAGGCTTCTGGATTTTAGATGCATTTTAGATATCCTAGGATCTTTAAGTGTGGAGATGTTCCTTTGCATAGATAGGTCCAACATTGTTTGGACCATGGTCCTTTCAATATTATATAGGTGTAAAGTTGGACAACAAAGAAACATGACAGAAAGAAAACAAGTGCTTTTGAATTGTGGTATTGGCAAGTGCCATCGACTGATTGGTGAATAAATAAATCTATATTGGATGTAATCAAGTCTAAGCATTCCTTAGAAGCTTAATGACAAGGCTATGACTATCATATTTTAGACACATAATGTGAACAGAAAGAATATTTGATGATGATTATGTGCCTTCAAGTTGTTGTCAGCTCTTAGTAACAACACATGGAGATAGATTTTCTCATGATGATCTGTCTCTAACCTTGTCCTTCAGCATTTCCAATAGTGTAATCATTGCTATTGTAACTGAGACTATCCATTTTGCTACTGGTCATCCTCTCCTTCTCTTTCTTTTCTTCTTTCTCAACATGAGACCCTTCTCCAGAGAAGTAAGCTTCTCATAATGTGTACAAAGTACATAATTTGAGCCTAGTTATTTGTGTCTCAAGTGAGAATTCTAAGATGAATTGTTTGATGACCCTAGAGAAATATATTATGTTTGACAATACTGAAGGAACATGAAAAAAGAGAAAGACCATGAATGTAATGGAGTGATACAGTAATAACAGCTATGGATACCTCTTTAGCAAAGATTAGCCACCTGACTGAAAATTGAACACAGTCTAGGACAATGATCCACAGAGTTGCCATGGCTCAACATCACCTTGATGACATCTAATAACAACAACAGGTGGAATATGGGGGTATATTCATAGTGGGCTAGGAAAGTTCTTGGAGGATCACAGGAGCCACAGAAAACAGCAGACTCATTGGGAATTTGGAGTTTAGGTATAAGTAAACTTAAATTAAAACCTGGCTGGCTTTGGATCATATACTTGTCATGCCTGTCCTGTTAGCAAAATGCTTTCTTTCTTAAAGTTACAGTACATACTAATGGAAGCTGATCTTTTTTTTATTCTCTGAAAAGTTGGAAAAATCTGTTGTAATTTGCTCAACTGAGAGAATTTTGAGTACCACCTTCTCATTCTGAGGCAGAGCTTGAGGTGAGAGGCCTACACTCAATGTAGCCTTCACCCAGCATGCTTTTCTTCTAAAATAGCATCCCTATGGTGCTCAAAAATACACCTAAATAGCCTGTATTTTGTTTTGCTTCCGCCTTGTAAAGGATTGCATTATGGCACAGGGTATTTTTAAAGAATTTCCAAGTGAGAACACTCTGTGGGTCTTATTAACAAGCTTTCAATTGTTTTGCTTCACCCACACTTCATATCAGCAAAGCTATTATCAAGCACAGGCTCAACAAATAATCTGCATTGAATATTATTGTCAGGATTTCCATCCTCCCCCTTTTATTATGTTTATAATCCTTTCCGGTAGGATGGGATTTGCAGTCCAAATGCTTTCTGTTCCTCCAGGTACTTAAGCATGTGGGTGTCTTTTAGCACATAAATAGCTTTGTTGGTATCTCTGGAGCTGCACTTTGCTTTGAGGTTTGCTTAAATTCTATACTCAAATAGGCTAACAATAACAGGCTGAAGTTGTGCCCAAAGAAATGCATCCTGCTCTTAATGTGCATGACATTAAATAATCTTGTACTGTCCTGCTGGTGCAGAAACCAGGATGATTTTCAGAAGGTTTCATTCTTCAACAGCTACTAACTCCCCAAATTAGTTTATTAGGATTTTCCACTTCTATTCAAGTAGAATGGAATAGGAAAGGCTGCAGATGATGGACTACATTGCGACTATGGGGAAGTCAGTAAAAAAGAGGTTTCAGAAAGATGTGCCTTGCCTGGCAGAGACATATAAAATTATATCTGTTTAAAAAGCCATCTGATAGCCCGTCCTTAAAGCTAAAAAAGTTGTGTATCTTTGTATATAGTTGGACAGGGAAGAAGACTGCAGCAGCAGTCCTTGCAAAAGCATGGTGTTTTCATTTTTCGGTGCAAAAGGTGGTTCACGCAAGGAAAGAGGAACACTGATTCATCACGTTTTCCTTCTCCCACACCTCCATTTCCAGCACCTTGCAGTACTTCCAAGCATACATGATTTGGTTGGTTTTTTTAACCTGCAGAAAAGGTCAGGAGAGATGCAGTGTAGCCAGAGAGAATTGATAGCAAGACAGCAGTAGACTGTTTTAGTACCTTTACTTTAGTGTTTTAGAAAATGCATTATTCTTAAAAATATTTATGAATCACATCTCTGCCACTGGGCAGAAATAAATAGAAAAAAATACATTTAGACAATAACATAACAAAATAATCTAGCTTTCTCTTTGCTGGGACACTGAGCAGAATTTCTGAATAAGCAATCTTTTTTAAAAAATTTTTGGATATGTTGGCTCAAAACCATTTGGATCGTGCAAGTCAAAACCACGGCCATAGCAGAGGTGGGTTTCAGCAGGTTCTGACCAGTTCTGGAGAACCAGTAGTGGAAATTTTGAGTAGTTCGGAGAACTGGTAAATACCACCTCTGGTTGGTCCGGCCCCATCTATTCTCTGCCTCCCGAGTCCCAGCTGATCAGCAGGAAATGGGGATTTTGCAGTATCCTTTCCCTGGAGTGGGGAATGGAGACTTTACAGTATTCTTCCCCTGCCATGCCCACCAAGCCATGCCCACAGAACTGGTAGTAAAAAAATTTGAATCCCATCACCGGGCCATAGGATGTGCTCACGAACAAACTGGAATTCAGTGTAGTTGTCATAATCTCCACCTGCACCCCTTTTATTAAGCCAAGGGAGAGTTTAGGAGAATGACAGAAGATGCAGGAAGAGCCATGGAATTTGTGGTGTCAGATGTAATTGATTGTCCGTCATATGGGTTCCATCGTTTTCATTTAGCCATGAGTCTAGGAGCATCCTGGAAACCAAACCAGTTGGTCTTTAAAATAGGCAATGGGCCACTATTTAGTTAGGCTGGATTAGCCCGCATGAGCGGTTTATCACAGATTCAGCACAATAAGCAGAAAGTCTTCTTAGTATCTCCATTCCTGCACAACCATTTCTTGTACACAGCACATTGTCAGGTTTGGGGCAACTAATCATGACCTTTAGCATCAAGTCACGTGCACATGGGAATGCACCACCAGAGGGTGAATATGGCAGATCGCAGTTTTCAATAGTTTTTTATATGGCGGTGGAGGTTCACAGGTCTATGAGCCAGTCACTATGGCCAGAGAGATAATTCTTCATATCGCATTTTTCTCTATCCCCCTACACATTGTCACAGATAATCTATGGTCTGTCAATTCACATGTCCACATTCACTGCAGAGTGTTTGAATCTATGAAGGCAGACATTGCTCTCGAAGTCAAGTACCATGTAGCCTCATTCAGACATTCTGCTGAATACACAGTTGCAAGAAAAGGTATGTGAACCCCTTGGGATTATGTGAAGTTTTGCATGAATTGGTCATAAAATGTGCTCTGAACTTCATCTAAGTCACAAAAATAGAAAAACACAGTCTGCTTAAAATAATACTACACAAACATTAGATGTTGCCATGGTTTAATTGAATATAACATGTAAACATTCAGAGTGCAGGGAAGAAAAAGTATGTGAGCCCCTAGCCTAATGACTTCTCCAAGAGTTAATTGGAGCCAGGAGTGAACCAACCTTGACTCCAATCAGTGTGATGATATTGGATGTGTTGCTGACAGCTGTCCTGCCCTTTAAAAACACACACCTGTTTTGGGTTTACTGGTTTCAAGAAGCACTGTCTGATGTGAACCATGCCTTGCAGAAAAGAGCTCTCAGAAGACCTATGATCAAGAATTGTTGACTTGCATGAAACTGGAAAGGGTTACAAAAGTATCTCCAAAAGCCTTGATGTTCATGTGTCCACGGTAAGATAGACTGTCTACAAAAGTTTAGCACTGTTGCTACTCTCCCTAGGTGTGGTCGTCCTGTAAAAATGACTGCAAGAGCACAGCGCAGAATGCTTCATGAGGTAAAGAAGAATCCTAGAGTGTCAGCTAAAGACCTACAGAAATCTCTGGCACATGCTAACATTTTTGTTGACACATCTACAATAAGGAAAACATTAAACAAGAATGGAGTACATGGGAGGACACCACGGAAGAAGCCATTGCTGTCCAAAAAACATATTGCAGCACGTTTGAAGTTTGCAAAAGAGCAGCTGGATGTTCCACAGCACTACTGGCAAAATATACTGTGGACAGATGAAACCAAAATTGAGTTGTTTGGGAAGAACACACAACACTATGTGTGGAGAAAAAAGGCACAGCACAACAACATCAAAACCTCATCCCCACTGTAAAACATGGTGGAGGGAGCAACATGGTTTGGGGCTGCTTTGCTGCCTCAGGGCCTGGACGGATTGTTGTCATTGATGGGAAAATGAATTCCAGAGTTTATCAAGACATTTTGCAGGAAAACGTACGACCATCTGTCCGCCAACTGAAGCTCCGCAGAGGATGCGTGATGCAACAGGACAATGACCCAAAGCATACAAGTAATTCAACCAAAAAATGGCTTCAACAGCACAGAATACGCCTTCTGGAGTGGCCCAGTCAGAGTCCTGACCTCAACTCGATTGAAATGCTGTGGCATGACCTTAAGAGAGCGATTCACACCAGACATCCCAAGAATATTGCTACACTGAAACAGTTTTATGAAGAGGAGTGGTCCAAAATTACTCCAGATTGTTGTGCAGGTCTGATCTGCAACTACAGGAAACGTTTGGTTGAGGTTATTGCTGCCAAAGGAAGGTCAACCAGTTATTCAGTTCAAAGGTTCACATACTTTTTCCCCCCTGCACTGTGAATGTTTACATGTTATGTTCAATTAAACCATGGCAACATCTAATGTTTGTGTAGTATTATTTTAAGCAGACTGTGTTTTTCTATTGTTGTGACTTAGATGAAGTTCAGAGCACATTTTATGACCAATTCATGCAAAACTCCACGTAATCCCAAGGGGTTCACATACTTTTTCTTGCAACTGTACATAAATCAAAGTTATTTGACCCAATGCTGCTTATGAAAAGGACTCATGCACATAGCTAACTGTCTATGGAGATTCTCAGTCATCCAGATCTTGGTTGTCCCAAAGATGCTTTTTCAAGAGGCAATTGGACTTTCTGGGGTTTTTTTTTTCTTGAAGACATTTTGCTTCTCATCCAAGAAGCTTCTTTAGCTCTACTGAAGAAGCTTCTTGGATGAGAAGCGAAACATCTTCAAAGAAAAACCAGAAAGTCCAGTTGCCTCTTGAAAAAGCATCTTTGGGACACTTATGCATATAGTTGTTTTTTTTTAGTTACATCCATGGAAGTATATGTGCTTTCAAAAAATGAGAAATAAAAGCCATGTTTAAAAAATTACCTATTAACTACAACATTACTGCAAGATATATTCTACTGGTTCTCAGTTTACAGCTAACATATCTGTCTTGTAATATTTGGCATTAAGTTCAAAGGTGACATCTTGAAATACTCTTTAAAAAGTAATGTAATGTGAAAGTTTCTCATTTTTTTTATATACAGCTTAGGTGTGTGTTTAGAGATAAATGCTTACTATACTGTGGCTCCTATGCCATTTAGATGACTATGAATTATCCTGTCACTGGCAGGCAGTTTTGAGACAAGAACCACACTAGTCTGCCTGCAGATATAGTTTAAGAACAAGAACAATAAATGTTAATATAGAAGCCCAGCTTGTCACTTTTTTTCATTGCTCAACAACTCTGTCATAGAAAACTTCCTTGCTCAGTCTTTGTCATTGTGGTGTCCATTCTACTTTAGGTTCATTGTTATATTTTGTGTGATGTACAGTATGTTGAATTCCTTTCCTTTATGGTGGAGACCAAGGGTTACCTACTCAATATTTCCTATACAGCAGTGGCCAACCAGATGGTGACAGAAAGCCTACAAGCAGGACAGAAAAGCATTTAGTCCTCTCCCCATCCTAAGAACGAAGCAGCTGATCACTGAAAAGATACTGCTTAAAGTTTGCCTGGGTTGCGGTGGTGGGTTCCTCCTGGTTCCGTCCGGTTCTGCTGAGCCGGTAGCAGTGACGATATGACATCACCAAACCGGTTCTGCCCGCCCCCCCTGCATTATTCTTACCTTTTATTTGGCCCCACCCCCAATCTATTGCTGCCTCCTGAGTCCCAGCTGATTGGCTAGAGGGAAAAAAACTGTTTAAACCCTTGCCGTGGGGCTTCAAAGGGCCGCCCTACAGCTGATCATTGTTAACAGAAAACAAATGGGTAGACCAGTGCCTGCAAAAATAAATGAGTAGACCGGTGCCTGCAAAAATAAATGGGTAGACCAGGGCCTCCAAAAACAAATGAGTAGACCAGTACAGCTCTGCAAGCAGTTAAAAGCCTGGTAGACCAGTACCTCTGCTAAATCCTAAAGAATTGTCACATGACCATCAAGCCACACCCACAAAATAAGCCACGCCCACAGAACCAGTAGTAAAAAAATTTAGAACCCACCCCTGCTGGGTTGATATACAGGATTTTAAAATATGTAAACCAGCAGACATTGGAGTCTTGAATCGGTTTTCATTTCAAGAACTTCTGTTGCCCTATCTCATTTTTACCATGCTCTGAAGCAAGGAAGTTACTTGTAACAAGGTTAATATGTGTTACTACCAGCATTCCATTTACAAGAAAATGTACAGAAAATTCTAAGTGGAAGAGTGCCAAAGGATATCAGCTGCATGCTCCCCATACTGCCAATGAGAAATTGAACCTTTTAGAGAAATAAATGGAGAAAGCTTAGGAGCTTTTGCAAAAAGTGTACTAGGGTAGTCAGTTGAAGTACAGTACAGTTAATGGTACAGTTGAAGCACTGAATTGTGACTATGTGGATATGTTTCTAACACTTATCCTCAGCTGGGCAAACTATGTATGTTAGGTACATTTAAGGTTGTTTTAGGGAAGGAGAAAAATGATAACTAAATATAATACAATCTTTTCTTCCTCCAAAACAGAAAATAAGGGGAGGGGTTTCATTGGGAAGAGATCGTGAATTTTCCCTATCTTCTTTATTCATTTGAGATATCTGAGAATTAGTTTCAGCAGAATACGCAGGGAACTTTCTATCAATCAAAAGGGGGGCAGTTTTTTCCCTCCTGTGTCATTAACAAATCACATTGTTATGTGTGGGCAGATGGGCTATAGAACAATCTTATAGGGTAATAGCTTCTAGAGACTGAATTCTAATATTGTTTATACTCTCGTGATGAATGCCAGCTTGTTTGTTTCTTTAAAAAAAACAACAACACCCAATAGCCGATTACTGAAGCTTTGGCATAAAAATTGCAAGGGTCTTTTTGTGTTGAATGTCTTGAGAAAAAGGCAATCCCCAGCAAAGAAAAACCCCAATTCCACCCCCCCTCCATCCCAGCTCCCTGAATATGTGATGTCTCCTTCTTCAAACTTAATTGGTTAAATCATTTATGTGCAAATGTAACAGTGGCTTACTGTCTGTCTCCTTGGCATCCTGCCTGAGAGAGCTGGCACCAGAAGGAGTTAGGACCAAAACAGAGCAAAAGCAAAGTCCCCCTCACACACACATGTTTGTAGTAAGTTTTAGATCTCCATCACGATTTGGTAATTCTACCTGTTGATGTGTAACTATCTAAATAGGATTCACCATCATGGCTTCCTGAGATGTAGACTGCATGCTGCATGTCCTGCATCTGCTATTTCAGGGAATAGGAGAGGGCTGTCCGTATATGTATTATTGATTATTCGTGACATTAAGAATCCAGAGGGCTAATTTGTTTATTGCGTGCAGTCAAGTCGCTCAGTTTTACATCGTTTACTGTGTGGGGGAGGCAGCTGGTACTCGAGCAGTTAATAGAATTGTCAGTGATTTCCTTTCTCAGATTAGAATAATTTCCCAAGAATCTCTGAATGGTTTCTACTTCTTTTTCTCCCACTCCTTTTCTCTCATTTTCACTTTAATACAGGGGTCTCCAACTGTGGTGAAATGTAAAATTTGTTACTACCGGTTCTGTGGGTGTGACTTGGTGGGGGTGGGGGTAATATGACTGAGTGGGTGTGGCCATTTTTTTTTTTACTTTTAAAACCATTTTTTCTACAACCTCTTCAGCTGTAAGGTTGTAGAAACTTTGGAAAGGTGGAGTAGAGCAGGGGTGAAATCCAACAGGTTCTGACAGGTTCTGGAGAACCAGTAGCAGAAATTATGAGTAGTTCGGAGAACCAGCAAATACCACCTCTGGCTGGCCCCAGAGTGGGATGGGAATGGAGCGGGGTGGGTTCTACTTACCTTTACTACCAGTTTGCAACGGGGCCGCACGTTCACTTGCTTTGCTCACGCATGCGCTCTTCTGCACAAGTACAGAAGCTTCTGCACAATGCACAGAAGCATTTTGATGACATCGGGGTTGGTGGGCGGAGCCTCCTGCCGGTTTTACTACCGGTTCTATAGAACCAGTGCGAACTGGGGGCAACCCACCACTGGAATGGAGATTTTGCAATATCCTTCCCCCAGGAGTGGGGAGGGAATGGGAATTTTGCAGTATCCTTCCCCTGCCATGCCCACCAAGCCACGCCCATTAAGCCACACCACACTCACCAAGCCACACCACGCCCAGCGAGCCATGCCCACAGAACCAGTAGTAAAAAAAATTTGGGTTTCACCACTGGAGTAGAGCCAAGGTATTTATCACATCTAGAATTATCCTCTAATATATTTATAAGCTCTTCTATACATTTCCTTGAGAGGCATGGTCATGGTTGTTGAGTGCACATACAAAAGTATCCACCTCACTTCACATTCAGTAAGCAGTCCCCAGTGATAACAGAAAATTGGCAGCTTTAGATGGTTCATTAACCCTAGCTGGTTTTGAACGCTTTAACTTTAATTTAACATTGAAGTGTAGCCTGAAGATAGAGTTGCATTGAATTTGCAATCCTGCTTATGGAATATTCTCTCAAAATGCACAGAATACTTGAAAAATCTTTCTGACAAGTTATCACTGTTTCAGATCTGATTTTTACTGAAGATAATTATTACTGACTATAGTTGGGCCTGTATAATGTTTGATATTTGATGCAAGAATTTAATAGCTTTTTTCTTTATTACTATTTACTGTACCGACATTTTAGGTGAATACTATCTTGATTACTTTTATTGAAAACTAATAACATTTCATAACTAACAACTTATCGTATTTTATATTTTTAAAATCATGATAAAACAATTGAGAGAAAATTTCTAAATTTAGGATAATCAAGATTTCAGGCCTGGAAGCCATCTTTTGCATTGGGCCTTCAGGCCTGCCACATTTCCTATTGTGGGAAACTGGAAGGGGGGATTGTATGGAGCATGGGTGATATATATTCATAATAACATTCTTTTCTCAGAGAGTCAAGGACATCTTGCCCTGCACCTGGAGGGCTGGAACTGGGAGGCCTCTCCAGTTGGGACGGTGCTTTGATTGGACCATGTGATGGACTTATGGGCGCTGGGCAGGGACTTGGACTTTCTGTTGGGCAGGGAAAACCTGGAAGCTTTCAGATTTGGGTTTACCCAGATGTGCCAATATGACATCTCGAATAAAATGGAACTTTGAGGAACTCCAAGCCTCAGAGTCTTTTTTCGTTACTGACACAGAATCCTGACACAAGATTCAGATTATAATTTTCTCTCAAATGTTGCAATAGCTCTAGAAAAAGATCTGTTTTTATCCTACAGTACATTCAGAATGGAACTTTACTGAAAGCAGAGCTATTGGTTTCTAATCTAAACAGATAACTACTTTATTCAAACATTTAGTGAACAAAGATCCTATATATATGTAGTCATTTAGAATGTAATTTTGTACATGTGTGTGTGTGTGTATGGTGCTCTTGTGGGTGGGTGTGTTTCATTATTTCTGCTCACTTGGAGTGAGGTAGAGTATTCTAGATGTTATGTGCCTATTCTGAACCTCAGACAAATGTGAGAAAATCTTGACCAGGCCTTGAGTTGTGATCCTAGTACTTTCTCTGTCATTATTCCCAATGCATTCAGTCTACCTGTAATGGTATGGTATGCAGGAATGACCTTAGGTGGTAGCCTAGAAAACAGTCAAGAGAAATAGTATCTCAGCCCACCAAGGAAAAGAGGCATGGGAAGCATTTTGGAGAGACTTTTCCTAGTCTTTTGGAGAGCAAAAGGAAAGGAGGGGAGAAATGCTTTTAGGCTTGCAAGATTCTGTTATTCTAACCTTACAATAAAGGTACGGTCAGTACTTATGATTTGAGCTTCTTGTCTCACCTACCTCAAAGGGTTCACATGACCAATATTGTTTAACTGAAATGGGCTTATCTTGGTCATATAATCAGAAAGACATGTTTCTAATTGTGTACTTATCTGAAAGCCAAGGGATGTTTTAGAATAACAGTATTGTTCATCCAACAATAAGACTGCTTTTATTCTGAATGGTAAATATTCTATGGTATCATGAACCAACGAAGTGGAGCTTTAAGTTTTTATAAGCTGAACGATTTTCAATATTTGTATTATTTTTTGCTTCCTTGACTGGATGACAATTCTACATAATTCTCTTTAGAGAGTGAATGATTGAAATATAAGAGAGGGAAGATTTGCAAGACATTTAAAATATAAGTAGGTTAGTTATAAAAAGTGCAGGATGTTTTCAAAAATTCCATGTAAGGTGCTCTTGAATGAAAAGTGGTTGAGAAGCCCTGTCATATCCAATTTGTTGAACATAGAAAGTTACATGTGTTCATTGATAGATGGTGAACAACTACTTAGATGGATTTGAATGATACATACTGCATATCAAATATAAACTGAGAACATAATGTTTATATATGCTTATCTCCTTGTGTCGTATGTGACTTCTGGAAGTTACCAAGTTTCCTTGTGTTTACTCTAAACCTTGCAATTAGATGCATATTGCCTTAAATAGTTCAATCTTTTAGACTGGCTCACAATCTAAAAGCACAAACAGATTACAAAATGCTATTAGTTATTTTGTATGCCCTCAGTTGACAGATATTCTGATCAAACTTGGATATTCTGTAAAATGAAGAGATGAGAGAGAGAGAGAAATAAAACCAGCTGGGTTACAGAAAGCTAAGTTCAATTGGTATTTTTGCACTGTCACAATTCACTATTTCAAAATTGGAGCCTTAAACAATAAGTAAAAATCAGATTGCTCTGAAGTTTCCCATGGTTTGCTATGTTACCATAAATGTGTCATTGTCTTTCATTTATTACTCCAGTGTAAAACTTCAGGCAATGGTCGCAGCACATTGTGGTTAATGTATCCACTGTCTTATTTAGTATTGGGTGTACTGTAATGGGAAAGGCCTTGGAAGGCCTTGGAAGACAAGGTGGAGAGCAGGGGTGAAATGCTACTGATTTGCTCTGGTTCGGGAAAACCTGTAATAAAAAAAAGTTACCGGTTCAGAGGAATTTCTGACGATCAGCTGTGGCACAGGGTTTAGCCTTGCTAGAAAGCAGGATATCCTGCTTTTTAGCAAAGCTAAATAGTGCACCACAACTGATTCTCCTCTCACTTCTACTTATCTTCCCAAGCCTCCTTTTGGCATGTACCATGCATATGTGTGTGTGCGTACAGCACACGTTTGGCGCTCACTGTGCATGCACACACAACACACATTTGGCACGCAGCGCACATGTGCGGCCGACAAACCGGTAGCAAACTGGTTCGGATTTCACCACCGGTGAAGAAATGCTGCCTAGGGAATGGTTAGATAAGATACATGACAGTTTGCAGCTGCATAGTGAGCAGAGCAAGAGGCTCCAAAGAGAATCTCCCTAAAGATGATGGTGAGAAAAGTGTATTTTTAGACTTGCAAGATTCTGTTAATATAGCTTTATGGTAAACTAGAATTAGTTTATCTAATCATGTATCCTGTCTGGTCTACCTAGTAAGGGTGACAGCTACCACTTGATTTCATTAGCACTGCTCATTCACTGCCTGAAGCAAGAAAGCATTCTTTATACAAGATTCAGGAAGATGATGGTATAACTCAGAGATCTTCAAACTTGGCGGCTTTAAGACTTATGGACTTCAATTCCCAGAATTCTACAGCCGGCTGTAGAATTCTGGGAGTTGAAGTCCACAAGTCTTAAAGCTGCCAAGTTTGGGGACCCCTGGTATAACTCTAAGTGAAGATAATATGCATGGCACAATCAACCCAGCTCTTCTTCTTTGCAGGGGATACAATGTTAGATTTATTTTTCTTTTCCTTTTTTCAATTAAGCATTGCAGAGAGAATTAAAGCCCACAGCAGATTACAGAACACTTTAATCCTTGGCACTTCTCTGGCCCATTCTGTGTGATGATCTGAGATTGTTTTACAAACATTAATTATAAAGCTGCATAATCCCCCTGTGAGGAAGTTAATAATAGCAATAATACTGAACAATTTATACAACACTTTGCATGTTCAACAAAAGCCATACAAACAATAATCCTATAAACATCAAATGAAAAAGGGGTGGCGTGATAATTCCCTATGAACCGTCTAGGGAAATTGAGAAAGAAAGAAGTTTTAAAAATTTACCCAAGGAACTCTCAATGAATTCCCTGATTTGTGGCTCTCTTCACATTCTGCACTTCATCTGGAAGGGTTGTTAGCAATTTGAAGGAAAAGATGAGATTGTGCTTCTCTTTCCTATTTGCAAACTCCATTCTTTTATTGTTACATGGTGACAGCATATGACTATAATGATTTATTCTCCTACTGATAAGGTTTCACAAGACAATTTTATAAAGAGTACCTGGAAGCTTCTTTCTTTTCAATAAAGACACAGCATGGTTGACAAATGCATGTTCTCTTTTATGGAAAGTACTTGGGCATATACTGTACTAGCTGGTCTTATTCATAGGGAATTGCGGGGAAGTCTAAGTGAGGACGTGGTGGCTCAGTGGCTAAGACGCTGAGCTTGTTGAACAAAAGGTCAGCAGTTCAGCAGTTCGAATCCCTAGTGCCACATAACGGGGTGAGCTCCTGTTACTTGTCCCAGCTTCTGCCAACCTAGCAGTTCAAAAGCACGTAAAAAATGCAAGTAGAAAAATAGGGACCACCTTTGGTGGGAAGGTAACCATTCCGTGTGCCTTTGGTGTTTAGTAATGCCATCCACATGACCACAGAGACATCTTCAGATAGCGCTGGCTCTTTGGCTTTGAAACGGAGATGAGCACCGCACTCTAGATTTGGGAACATATATGCGAGAGGAACCTTTACCTTTACCTAAGTGAGGAGAAAAATCACATTTAACTTACTGTATGTACTTTCAGATATTACCTTTCTTTGACGAGAACCTGATTTTATCACACCTTCTTTAACTTTTTTTTATTGTTTTTATTGAGATGCTCGGTGGATGTTGCTTTTATGGGATCTTTTACCATGGATGTTCTGGCTTCTATCTAAGCCAGCAAGATTGTTTAAATTGCAATGGGATAGAAATGTGACAAACCAATAAGCAAATAAAACGTATAAGGAGTCTCTACTGTCATGACTTCAGAACTATTTCAGTCACTCTTATTATCATGCTGTTGTTCTCTGGAGATCATCTGTAGAATTTGGCAATCTCAGAGAGATTGTGCATAAATACAGAAATTCCCCACTGACGTTTTCAGTAAAAAGAGAGCAGTATGCAAGGGCCCACCCAATCATTTTTGTAATCTTCAAATTCCTGTTGATTTTTAATCTCTACTTAACCTTAAACCTTATTTAAGGTTTAAAATAAGCCTTTGAGAGGCTTAAGAAAACATTTTTGTGTTTGCAAAAACATCGTGAAAATGAAAAACAGTCAAAAATTTTAGCTTCATCCTCACTGATGGCCTCATTGCAATGTTAGTCATGCCACCTGTAGACCCTTGGATGCTTAAAAAAAAGTGTAGCCCTGGAGATAAATCTTCCTTCCTTCCTTCCTTCCTTCCTTCCTTCCTTCCTTCCTTCCTTCCTTCCTTCCTTCCTTCCTTCCTTC
>WNWU01000005.1:32983613-33028313 GCA_012654045.1 Ptyas mucosa | reverse complement strand
TTCCTTCCTTCCTTCCTTCCTTCCTTCCTTCCTTCCTTCCTTCCTTCTCTTAAATTAAAAAGTCAGATAATGAATTATAAGAACCCAGAGAACAGTTGTTAGGCAGAGTACATCACACAATCTGGATAGGTAGATATTTGGCCTGGCCTGGAATAAGGCCACCTATCCTTTTAACTCAAAAGTGTGGGGTGTTTCTTGGTCGCTGTGGATTGTTGTCTGTAGTTGTGCATTGAAAAGTGATGGGACAAGAAGCCTTTTGAAGGAAATAACAATCTATTTTCCTAAACTGACTGAAATAGAAAAGGGGATTAGGTTCCCATACCATACCAAACTTTTTCAGGAATGAGTCTCTCAACTTCTTTGTAAACAATAGCCTTATCCAGGGAATATATTTGCCGCTCCCCTCTCCAAACCACTCTGCTGACATCATTGAGGAGCTAACCTCCATCTGAAACACAAAATGGTCTGCAGTGGGGAGCTGCTATCCACTGCTATTATGACTCCAGTCCCCTGTGTAAGTTTTCACTGCACATGAAGCCCCATGTTGTAGACAGTCACTTTGTAGCAACAAAGATCAGCTCTTCAATGACTTTCTCAGTGTATTTTACAGAATGGAAGGCTCCCTATCATATCTAATGGGATCAGTTACAGAAGTGAACAGATCAATAGACTTTGAGCACGTATATATGCATGTAATCCATTTTATCTGGAGAGCTACATATCTAATAGAGAGGTCTTCTCTGTAAAAAAAAATCCATTGAGATAGCTTTCCATTAAAAAAAAGTCTCTCTGTCTCTCTGTCTGTCTCTCCCCCTCCCTCCCTCTCTCTGTGTGTCTGACTCCCTCTCTCTCCCTCCCACTCTCTCTCTCTGTCTCTGTCTCTCCCTCTCTCTCTCCCTCTCTCTGTCTATCTCTCTGTGTGTGTCTGTTTCCCTCTCTCTCCCTCCCCCCTCTCTCTCTGTGTCTGTCTCTCTGTCTCTCCCTCCCTCCCTCTCTCTCTCCCTCCCTCCCTCTCACCCTCCCCCCCTCTCTGATTCTGAGTTTAATAACAGAATTACAGAGTTAGAAGGGATCCTGGACATCATCTTTAGTCAAACTCCCTTGCTCAAGCAAGAGACTCTATGCCAATGCCTGTTATCACTTTGGTTTTCTTTACCTATCTGCAAAAGACACCCAGGTGACTTTTTTTTTAAAGAAACCAGCTTATCTCAGAATCGTCTTTTGTGAAAGTTTTTCTACTTGTATTTGCCAAGTGAATTATGTTTCTAGAAGAACCTTTGTTTTGTTTCTTGATATAAGAAACTAATTGAGAAATGCTTTCCAGCTGACATCTTCTTTCCTAGCTTTTCTCAGTACATAAACCTTTTAGACCTTTCCTGACAAGGTCTTCATCCTTTAAACAAGATCTATAGCCTCATCTTAGGCACGAACCATAAAGTTGGTATGTCCAGTATAGCTTTTAAAAAAAATCTTTATGTAGAGCTTTCTGTTGGGCTGAACCCGTGTGGGGAGGTTCTGGGGAGACCTGCTTACAGTCTCCCCATTAATTGGAGCACGTTAAAATGTTTTTCTTTCAATCTCATGTCTTTTCCACCAGCATCCATTGCGATTTAGAAATTTATCTCGTCACTGTCAGTCAGTCAAGATTTAAGTTACACCGATTTGCCCTGCTCCTTGTCTGGTGGAGGAGATTTCCGAGCTACAGAAGTCAACAGCTGCTAATCTGGTTAGGAACAAATCTTTCACATCAGACAAAGGGCCAAAGAGATGTCCAGTTCAGTCAGGATAGAGCTGGGAGGGATCTTGGAGGTCTTCTAGTCCAGCCCGTTGCTTAAGCAGGAGACCCTATCCCATTTCAGACAAATGGCTGTCCAATCTCTTCTTAAAAACCTCCAGTGATGAAGCACCCACAACGTCTGAAGGTGAGCTATTCCACTGGTGAATTGTCCTCCCTAGTTCACCATAGATGCTACAGCATTTCAATGGTTAATGTTATATTTGTGGACAGCTGCTTCAGTTGAACTAAGCTGTAGCCTTAGGTATAGGCAATGACTACAGAAGGATGATTCAGATAAATAGATCTTTAAGACATTGCAAAATGGCCATTGCTTCATTACTTATGACATCTCTTGGAAGAACTGAATATCCAGAGGGGATTGCATTCTCTTTGGGAACTGATGGTTGACAAGCAGAAATACAAGAATAACTAACATATGTGCGGTTGTTGCAGCTGGGCCAGATGTCCTGCACAGCTGGATGAGCATATGGAAAATCTATTAATGGGGCACAAAAATAAACTGTTTGTTCTGATGGTCACACTAGTTTGTTGCATGATCATTGCCGTGGAAGTGCTGTGATGCAAGTTTCTGCTATGCACGGTGATAGGGAAAAGATTTCATCATATTTGTCTTTTTCCTGGAATTGAGTAAAAACCATTGGTCATTAAAGTCAAACTCGTTCGTATTTGTTGTCAAAGAAGAGAAGGTCCTCCAAAATACCTGACGTTAGATTACTATTAAATTAAGATGGCACAATTCAAAGCTTTTGTGACTGTCATTCTTGCAAACCTATCTTTATCCCAATAAAGAATAAAATATGAGAACCAACCCTATTTGAATTAATGATAACACAGAAAGTTTTAAATACTTATTGCCTTGGGTTTCTGCTCAAAAATGCTTCCTGGCACTTCTATAAATTCAGCTTCTCCTGAAAGAAAGAGGCCACCAAGAATGCCCAGGAGTAATCAACATAGCATAGGTTAACTCAATATATAGTGAGCTGGATTACATTTTTCAATTTCAACTCCTTTCCCCACTCCCCCAAAGAAAAATGTTCACTGCAAATGCATATTAATATATTGTATAAATTTAAAATGTTTGAAAGCAGTTTCTAGGATAACTAACACTCTTCATTAATAATTAACAGTGCAGTAGAATATATACAGTATCAAAATACATATAACCTTATTTAAGTAGGAGTCTCAAAGTAGGTAGCAGATAATTATGTCTTTGTTGTGCAAAATTAAGCAGGTGAAAAAATGCCATCTTCTATATTATGATGTTTGCCATCTTTTTTGGTCATTTTTTTTTCTTGAATTAGAACAATTTTCAGCAAACACTCTTTGCCACAACGTGGAAGCATTATAATCCTTTCCTGTTTTCCAGAATCTTTCTGCCTGCAACCAATAAGAAAACTAACAAATCTTTTGTTTTAATGGCAGCGACCCCCAACCTTTTTGACACCAGAGACTGGTTGAATGGAAAACAATTTTTCTGTGGGGGGGGGAGGGAGGGGAGAAGGATCATGCAACCTAGATCCTGTGCATGTAAAGTTTCACTTACCCTCCGCTCACCTCCAGCTCTGCAGCCCAGTTCCTAACAGGCCACAGACCGGTACCAGTCTGCAGACTGGATGTTGGGGACAGTGGTAGGATTCAGCCAGTTCGCACCACTTCGGGAGAACTGGTTGTTAACTTTCTAACCAGTTTGGCAAATTGGTTGTTGGATGAAATCATAAGGGCAGAGAACCGGTTGTTAAATTACTTGAATCCCACCACTGGTTGGGGACCTCTGTTTTAAGGTATTGTCTGGTTTTTGTAAATTAAAAAACCTTAGTAAAACCAATTTGGGATCTAATATAACAATCTGGTTATGATATGCCCTACTTTAATTAAAAAAAAATCAGTTAAAAAAGACTGGATAAGTTTACAGATCCATCCCATATGTGAACCTGTTTCTTTGCATTTCTATGTATATTGAATTGGAAGATTTAAGAAGCGAGGAACTAGAGGCACTTTTACTACTATTAATATACCAAACCACGATATTTTTAAAATTTTGATCATTCTCTCATTTGGAATATAAACCTCTAGATCAGGGATTTCAAACTCGTGATGACACATTGTTGTCATGTGATGTATCACAAGTTTCCCCCCTTCGCTTAAACGAGTGGGCGTGGCCAACGCATGACGTATCCAGCCCACGGTCTGCGAGTTTTGACACCTCTGCTCTAGAGAGTTGAAAATGTGTTTATAAATTTCAAAATTGTGGTGATTTACTTCATATAGTTTGCATTGTCATAGGAGTTTTGCACATACATTATGAATTCTTAGAAAAAATGAATACTTCAATGGGTTGTTTATAAAAATGCAAACAACCCTCTACCTTGCTTCCAAAGTTGGTTGATGTTTGTATTTGGCATTTATACAGTGCACTGACATGTTCAAAATGCCTGTGCATTAGCTCAGTATTTCCAGTAACAAGAAACATAAACCAGTTTAACTTTTCATCATGGATTGAAACAATGGATCTGTGTGAGGGGGAGAGTGGCAAAGAATGGCATTCTTAAAGGAATATGCAGAAAGACCCATAAAGACCCATAAAGGAGATGTCAGGTGCAGATCCAAACCAAGGATCTTTGGCCTTTTTAGGCCAAAAGTGATCAGAGATTTAGTTGAAAAGCTTCCAAAGTTTAAGTTCTATGTTGGCTGGAATTTCCCATAGTACTTGTAGTTCTCTGATCCTTAAAAATGTATATACCAGTTGCTAGGTTTTGTATTTCTTTTCCTGATATAATTTCAGTTTTTGGGGGTGGGATGGTGGTGACAATGGTTTGTATAGCACTTATATGTTGAAGGTTTTCCTTCTGTCATATGATTCAGGCCATTAGTTACACTCCCTAAATGTGACATTCCTCTGCCTTCCTTCAGAGGTTAGTTTGTCAGCAATAGCAGGATGATTTTTCCAGTGACACTTATCTTTTTGTTGAAGTTCCTTTCCTCAAATTAGCTCTTGCCACTAGTTAAAATGCCTATTATAATCTGCTGGCAACCCCAATCCATAGGCAATGGAGTCAGAGTTGAACCAAGAAATAAGAGCCAAAGATTTAGCCAAGATGCTAGAGTTAAGAGGCATGGCAGGAATCACCCATGGGACAGTCAAAAAGTAGAATTGGAGGGTGTACTGGGTGCCAAATCTAGGAATGAGAAAGAGAGGACAAAGCCAGTGTGAAAGGACAAGCCACAAGAATGCACCATAATCAAAAAGATCTTACTCAGACAAGGATTAATTTGAACGTGATTGTTTTATAGTCCTTTCTATCCAAGAAGACCTATTGGCTAGCTTGGCTTGATAGGGTTATGCACGCTTCAGTAATAATTTGGAAAAGGTTCTTCAGACAAGGGAAATGCAATTGTAGCAGTTCTTTAAAGCAGTTAGCTTTTTAATAGCAATAGCAACAGCATTTAGATTTATATACCACCCCGCAGTGTTTACAGCACTCTCTAAGCAGTTTACAGAGTAGGCATATTGCCCCAAATAATCTGGGTCCTCATTTTACTGACTAGGGAAGGATGGAATGCTGAGTCAACCTCGAATCCCATCAGGATTTAGCTCCAGGCTGTGGGCAGAGTTTGCCTGCAATACTGCACTTTAACTACTACGCCACCATTAAATAATTGTTGTTTTAAAAAGATGCTGCATTCACATTCTGCATATTGCAAAGCACCCCTTTTGAATAATCTTCAAAGCATACATATTTCAAATCCAGGATAAATTTGTGGCTCTGCACATCATGAGAAAGAGCAGATGTAGCTTTTGGCCTTGATTTGGGTAGTGGGGATGTTTGGAATTTTGAGTTACAAGGATGCTGCAAGCATGCTTACAAAATCGTTGCCATGGGGGCCTTTAGACTTTCCTAAAACAGAACCAGCAACATTTGACTGATTTTATTTGTAACCTGTAAACCAGAGCTGAAGAAGTTTCTTGGATGAGAAGCAAAACATCTTCAAAGAAAAACACGAAAATCCAGTTGCCTCTTGAAAAAGAACCTTTGGGACAACCATGACCTGGATGACTGAGACTCTCCATAGACATTTAACCTGTAAACCATTTTATAAAGATTGAAATTGAAAGCCAGAGTATGAATTTGCTAAGTAAAATAAAATTAAGCATAGAGAAGAATATCTGGATACACAAGAAATTTGCTCTGTGGTAATCAAGACAGTATGATTAGTAGATATATAACATGTGTCATTCCCCCCCCCCAATCCATGCAAGAACATCCAAAAACTGTTATGGCGCAGTTCCTATCATCCCCAAGCAGCATAATTATATGAGTTGCAGTCCAATGCATGTAGAGAGTATATCAGGGGTGAAATCTACTTACCTTCCTCACCGGTTCGGAAGTGCACCCGCCGTGTGCATCGGTCGGTCCGGTCCGATCCGGGAGCATTTCACCCCTAGAGCAGGGGTGGGTTCTAATTTTTTTTACTACCGGTTCTGTGGGCGTGGCTTATTTTGTGGGCGTAGCTTGATGGTCATGTGACAATTATTTAGGATTTAGCAGAGATACTGGTCTACCAGGCTTTTAACTGCTTGCAGAGCTGTACCGATCTACCCATTTATTTTTTGCAGGCACCAATCTACTCATTTGTTTTCTTTTAACACTGATCAGCTGTAGGGCAGACCTTTGAAGTCCTGCGGCAAAAGTTTAAACAGTTTTTTCCCCTCTAGCCATCAGCTGAGACTCAGGAGGCAGCAATAGATTGGGGGGGGGTGGGGCCAAATAAAAGGTAAGAATAACGCAGGGAGGGGGTGGGGGGGAGAACTGGTTTGGTGACATCATATCACCAGAGCCTGGTAGCGCAGCAGACTAAAGCATGTTATTAACATTCAGCTGCCTGCAAGTTCTAATCTCACCAGGCTCAAGGTTGACTCAGCCTTCCATCCTTTCTAAGGTAGGTAAAATGAGGACCCAGATTTTGGGGGCAATAAGCTGACTTTGTATAAATATACAAAAGTATGAAGGCTATTGCTTAACGCATTGTAAGCCGCCCTGAGTCTCCAGAGAAGGGCGGCATATAAATCAATTTTTTTTAAAAAAAATGTCACTGCTACCGTCTCGGGAGAACCGGGCTGAACCCACCACTGCCCTGGAGTATATCAATATGTTAGAAGTTCATTACACACTACTTGCATCTTGTACCCACTTCCATGATTATCTTTGTTCTGATCTCTGGTATCATAAGCTAGCAGAGCAAATATTATTCATTCAGGGGCAGTACTGTAATCTTAAATGCAAATCTTTTAACAACCTCTAGGCCTCTCCATTTCCGTACATTGCTGACTGAGAAGCTTATCCACCAACTGCCTCCCACATGTTTAACTTTCAGCATATACCGGTGCTAATTTGATCTAATGCTTAAGGCACCAGGCTGGAAACCAGGAGACTATGAATTCTATGAAAGCTAGCTGGGTGAGCCATTCTCTTGCAGCCCAACTCACTCCACAATGTTGTTGTGGGGGAAATAGGAAGAAGAAGGAGTATTAGATATGTTCACCACTTTGAGTTATTTACAAACATAATAAAAATGGAATAAATAAATATGAATATCCCAGGTTGAACTATTAAAGGAAGCCCCACCACTAGCCTGACTTATGATCAATTACTCATGATAAACCAAAGCATCTTCTTCTCAGACCTTTAGCAACAGTTTAACATTTGGAATAATTCAATATAATTTAGCCACAACTTCTGTTTTTGTTTGCTGCCTGGAACATTTAAGGCTTTTCTGAAGAAAAATTAGATGAAAGAATGGACAGTGGATACAATGAATCAACATGATTAATTTTCAGCCAATCTTATTCTGATGTTTGGATAAACGTTCATTGATGCTCGAAATTGATTGATTTTGAGAATAATGAGTAATACAGACCATATTCTCTGTTGCTTGCTATATACTTTGCATGCTAAAAACAAGTTATTAAGAAGAGGTTTACAAAGGAAAAATAAATAAGCTACTACTCTTCCATCTTGGTAATGCTTTACTTGATTTGATAAAATGATTTTTTTAAAAAATCTGATCTATGAGATTCAATTGCAAAGAGCAAGTTTTCACAGCAGATTATGACAAAACCCTGCCTGAAAACTGAACACAAAGTCAGAACACATTTAGAAAATGATTTCATACAAATTGAACAAAAAACAATTAGAGCCACAGATGGGTTGATGGAATGCTGCTGCTCATATATTTTTGTGGTTTATTATTTGAGAATTGCTTTTAAGAATCAAATACAGTAAAGCTGGTTTTTAAAGAAAGCTATGAATCGCAATTGCAACTTTGTATTAAAAAGCCTTTGAAAAAAGGAATCAGAATAGGAATAGCTTTCCTAGTTTATTTATTTATTTATTTATTAGTTTGATTTATATATGCCGCCCTTCTCCGGAGACCCAGGGCGGCTTACAATGCGTTAAGCAATAGCCTTCATACTTTTGTATATACCTGCTTGGTAGGGCTTTTTGGCCCCCCCGAGCGGTGTTCTATTTTATACAAAGTCAGCTTATTGCCCCCACAATCCGGGTCCTCATTTTATCTACTTTGAAGGATGGAAGGCTGAGTCAACCTTGAGCCTGGTGAGAATTGAACTCACAGTAATTGCAGGCAGCTGGCAGCTAAGTACTACTTTAACAGCAGCAGTTTAGTCCATTGCATCACCAAGGCTTTGAGTTCCTGCTCAAAGAACAGGAAGTGATATAAGTTAGGATTTTGGCATCCCAATTTTACAGTCTAGAATCAATTGCAATGAGCGTTAGTTTTAGAGTTCTGTACAAATAAATAACACGAGCAACTTTCCTGTGTTTTTGGGTGGTTAAGTGCCTAGAGTTTGGCTCTCAGGCAGGTAGCTATTCAAATGTTTAAATAATTGTTCCTTCTTCATTGAGCCACAGACTGGATGTGCCATGTAAAAGATATCTCAGTCTGCAGAAGAACAGAATAGAGTAGAGCTGGAAGGGACTTTGGAGGTGTTCTAGCAGGGGGCTCAAGCAGGAGAACCTATACCATTTCAGATAAGTAACTGTCTAGTCCCATGATGGCGAACCTATGGCACAGTTGCCACAGGTGGCATGCGGAGCCATCTCTGCGGGCAAGAGAGCCATTGCCCTAGGTCAGCTCCACCACACATGTGCGCATGCCTCCTGCCAGCCAGCTGACCTGTCTGTGGATATGCACATGCATGTGGGGGGGCCTGGTGGGGGGGTCATGTGTGCATGCACGGGGGGCCGGGTCGATGTGGCACACCCCCCATACTCCATTTTGGGCCTAGTGGGCCTCCCTGAAGCCTTCTGGGACCAAAAATGGGCCGGAGGGGGCACGCGCATATATGGTGGGGTGGGGGGAGCACAGGGGTGGGGGAGTGGGGGGCGGGGGAGTCACACATGCATGCACAGCAGGAGGGGAAACACAGGGCGCATGTGCATGCGCAGGGGGGCAGGGCACGCAGGAGGCATTGCATTATGTCTGTGGGCACGCACGCGCGCAGTGTCACACACACACATGCACTCTTGGCACCCAAGAAAGAAAAGGTTAGCCATCACTGGTCTAGTATCTTCTTAAAAACCTCCAGTGATGGAGCGTCCATGATTTCTGAAGGCAAGCTGTTCCACTGGTTAATTGTCCTCATTGTTAGAAAGTTTCTCCTTAATTCCAGGTTGCTTCTCTCTTTGATTAGTTTCCAACCATTGTTTCTTGTCCTGCCCTCTGGTGCTTTGGAGAATAATTTGATCCCCTCTTCTTTGTTGCAGAAGAAAAGGAGAGGAGGTCGGGAGGTGCTTCAGAAGGGACACTCCCTATTTTTTTGGTCTGTGGAGGGCAGAAATACTTTTAAGTCTTGCAAGATACTGTTCATGTAGTATCATGTAGGGGTGGGGAATTTGTGATGGGTGGGAGTGTGTTTGGGGATTGTTATTTATTTATTTATTTATTTTGTCAGATTTATATGCCACCCTTCTCCCATAGGACTCGGGGTGGCTCATAACAATAAAACAGTCCGACAATAAGTAAGAATTAAATAATATTAAAACCAATTTAAAATCCCCAAATCCCCAAGTTAAAATCAGGGAAGATTGGTGAAAGAGCCATGTCTTTAGGTTGGCACGGAAGGTGCGGAGGTCGGGGGCTGTCTGGAGCTCAGTGGGCAACCCATTCCAGAGGGTTGGTGCGACCACAGAGAACGCCTTCATCCTGGGGACCACTAGCCGACACTGTCTAGCTGAGGCTAGCTGTGTGTTGAACCTGGTCTTTGGATGTTAAGTGAATTTTGTTGTATGTACTGTGTATGCATGTAAAATGACAATAAAGTTGTTGTTGCTGTTGTTATTATTATCATTATTATGTAGCCTTCCAATAATGATGGAGTTAGTATTCTTGTCTGGACTACCTGAAAGTGCTAATGGCTCAGACACATTAAAAGCCTTTGGGAATGCTTCATTCTATGAAGCAGCATAGCGCCAAAGGAGCACATTTTCCTTATTATCTGAAGCCCCACTTGGGCCGAACCTGGAACAAGATTCTGGAGACAACGCTGTCAGCAAATAAGTGCTTGTAGGCCTTTGTTGCCGGTTTTGCAGCAGTTAATTAAAAGAGAAAAGTCCTTTAATATTTAAGCACCGTTAACTTGGCTGAATTATTAAATGTCAATTTGCATTATGTGCATAAAAGGATCAATAAACACGAAGAGAATAAAACAACGAAGATGGTCAGGGTTAAGGAGATAACAGCTCCTCTTATTGGTGGGAGAAGGAATTTATGGACTGTTTGGCTGACTGGGTGACTTTTTAAAAAATGTTAAGACATGAGAAGAGAGGAATAGGGGCTATGCAGTCCTTTGTGCACTAGAGGCTTTATAGGAACTTTAAAGAGATGCTGTTGAAGATGAAAATTACTTGGCAGGATATCCAGAGGTGCTGAGTATAAGTATTTCCCTCACCCCTTTGGGGGTGGGGGTTGTTGTTGTGAGCACAGTTTGGCTGATTAAACCCTGCTGAAATGTGACATGCAGGATCCCCCCAGCTGCCAGCTGCTGCTGGCTTTTTAGACTGAACGGCACTGAAGGGCCAATCACCATTAGTTTGTCAATCTAAAAATCCACAGGCTTATTTTCCATTTTTGTGAGCACGAACTGAGTTTTGAGTCCTGGAGGCAAGTTAAAATAGTACCCAGCTACATTCAATTCAATTCAGTCCAATCCAATCAGAATAGACCTGAAAGAGACCTTGGAGGTCTTCTAGTCCAACTGTTCAAGCAGGAGATCCTATACCGTTTCAGACAAATGACTGTCCAATATCTTCTTAAAAGCCTCCAGTGATGAAGCACCTACAACTTCTGAAGGCAAGCTGTTCTACTGGTTAATTGTCCTCGCTGTTAGGAAGTTTCTCCTTAATTCCAAGTTGCTTTTCTCCTTGATTAGTTTCCATCCATTGTTTCTTGTCTTGCCCTCTGGTGTTTTACAAAATAAGTTGACCAGTAGTAGGTTCCATTTACCTTCGCTACCGGTTCAGAATCGTGATGACGTCCGGGTGGGTGGACAGAGCCTCCTGTCACTACTGGTTCGCCCACCACTGAAGTTGACCTCCTCCTCTTTGTGGCAGTACCTCAAATACTGGAATCCAGCTATCGATATCATGAGGTTTAAAACATACTTTTTGGATAGCAGATATGGCTGCTTTCTCTTGTGGATGTGATAGAAATGTAATAATTAATATGTTACTTGTAAAAGTGTCTTAAATTATGGCTGAGAATTTTTGGATAGTTTAGTTTCAAAATACATTATACAAGAAAGAAAAAAAAGATCGCCAAAATAGATCAGAGAATACATTTTTTTAAAAAAAACCTCTTGCTTATTCTTAATGTAATACAGTTTTAATTGCCGTACAGTGTTTTATAAGATATACACCTGCATGTTCTTTTATTATTACTAGCTATATCCAGCTTTAAAAGCTAAGAAATCTTCTTTTTATTAAAATTTTTTACAAAAGGTTTACATATTTTCCCCCCTTCCCTACCACCCCGCCCCCTCCCCTTCCTTACCCCCTCCCCCTCCCCCCACCCCCTTCCCCTTCTGTCCGCCCACCTCCCCACCCCTTCCCAGAACAAATTACAGGAAATAACATTCAACAATCATAATCCCTCCTAGTCTAAATAATTATAACATTCAACATCTCTTGCTCCTTCAATTCCCTAATTACTCTGCTAACTTAATTACCTAAAAACACACCAAATATTTACATATTTATTCATAACCTATCTGTAACTTCTTATTCCGGTATTTACTTTGGATATAATCTATCCATCTTCTCCAGTCCCTTAAATATCTTTCATTTGAATGTTCCTTCAAGTACGCTGAAATTTTTGAGGTTTCCGCTTCCGGTTCCGCTGGCGACAGACTCTGATCGGGCTAGCTCTGGCCCCAGAGTCCGATCCCCCCCATCTGGAGGCCCTTTGGGCCAAGCGCCCCATTATTGGGGCGTTTGCCGTTTGAGGGCGGCTCGCCAGGGGTCCCCTGCCTCACTTCCAGGGGCCGGGAGGCCGATGCTGGCGCGCCCGAGGCTCCAGAGGGGGTGGGAGGCGATCGGCGGCTTTTTTTTGAGGCCGCGGAGGCGCCACAGCGCCTAAGGGGACCGGTGCTAGCTAAGAAGGCACAACGGACTGAACTGACTGATTGGAGAGTGGAGCAGGCATCCTGGAGGCGAGAGGGGGGGTTGGAGTCCCCCCCCTTGTAGCTGGAAAGGTGCCGTGGCAGAGAACTAGGGGGAAGGAGATGGAGTGAAACCCCTTACCTTGCTGACTTTTCCTTGGAGGATGGCTGTGGCAGAGTTTCTTGGAGAGGTCTGGTGGCCTCTCTTCCCAGTAGGCAATGGCGGCAGTCTGACTTCCTGCTTCTTTATTTATGATTGAAGACAACATTCTCCTCTGGCTTCCTGTTTGACCTACTCTATACTTCGGACTCGTTGCTCCTGTGAGCGCCCACTGGTGGATAGTTGAAAAATTACTCTGATTGCTAATCCCTCTTTCTTCTCTGGAGGTTTGCCTTTTGATTTCTCATCTTCTACTGATCTAAGATGGCTAAGGGCCATAAATCAGCAGCAGCTGATATGGGAAAAATTTTGGAAAGACTGGCGATATTGGATCAGAAGTTGGACAAGTTAGATGACGTGCAAAAAGGATTATCTGAAATTAAATCTGAAATGACACTTATGAAAAAAGATTTAAATGATGTTTAACAGCTGGCAGAGCAAAACAAGAAGAAGATGGGGGGTCTGGAGGGGGAGGTACGGGCACTCCAGAAGGTGGAGGATGGGAGAGGAAATGCAATGTTAACTTTACAATTGGATAAGATGTCTTATTTTCTCAGGTTCCAAAACGTGGAACAACTTGACCAGGAAAATTTGAGAGAAGTGATGGTTAAAATGTTGGGTGAATTTTTAGAAAGAGATTTGGAGTCTATTGGAAGGGATGTGGACTTGGTGTACAGAGTAAACTCACAATTTGCAATTTTACATAATTTACCAAGAGAGATTCATATTAAATTTGTGAGAAGGGAACTGAGAGATGAGATATTGAGAAAACAAAGACTGGGGGCGCTGGTGTACAGGGGCAAGGAGATCACCATCCTGAAGCAGATTCCCAGACAGGTACGAGAATCAAGAAGAAAATATTATTTTTTATCAAATAAGCTGTACCTCAAGGGAGTAGGTTTTAGGTGGTTGATTCCGGAGGGTTTGATGATTTTTTGGGAGGACAGTAAGAAGAAAATTAATAATGTAACGGAAGCTAAGGCTTTTTTTGACCAACATAAATCCTTCCTAGGTGGAGAAGATACAGGAGCCGAAGAGGGGGAAGTATTAGATGATCAAGGAGCGGAGGCGGACGGAGCTGTTGCGGCCCGGGAGGGGGGGGGAGGCCAGACCATGGTTTTAAGAGCCAGAACTAGGAAATGAAGAAAGGAGGGGAATCTATTGTTTAAGGTTTTTTTAATTGACATTTTTCTTTCTCTCTCTTCTTTTATTGTATTTTGTATAACACTTTTTTTTGTTTATATAATTTTTATATAACCTGGTTGTTTGTTTCGATTTAAGATAATAATGTCTGTTGTGTGAGAAATTAAAAAAAGAAAATAATAATTGAAATATCTTTATATAAAGATATTGAAAATTCAACATATTGTAAACTATAATATTGTATATTTTTAACCAATAAAAACTTTTTATTAAAAAAAAAAAGTACGCTGAAATTTTTGCCATCTCCGCTAGGTTTGTTACTTTCATTGTCCATTCTTGGATTGTAGGTAAATCTTGCTTCTTCCAATATTGTGCCACCAACAATCTTGCTGCAGTTATTAAATTCAAGATCAAATTAATCTCTATAATCGTACAATCTATAACTATACCCAGCAGAAACAACTGTGGTGTAAATTTTAACCTCTTTTAAAGAATATTTTGTAAAATCCACCAATTTTTTATCCAAAATGCTTTAATCTTTTTACATGTCCACCAAATATGAAAATATGTGGCATCCTCACAATCACATCTTCAACATTTTGGTTGTACATTCGGATACATACAAGATAATTTTTTGGGGTCTAGATGCCATCTATAAAACATTTTATAAATTTAAGTTCTCCCTTAAATTTTGCGCTTGTGTAAATTTCACATTTCTTACCCATATTTTTTCCCATATTTCCATCATTATTGGTTGTTCAAAATTCTGCGCCCATTTTATCATACAATCTTTAACTAGCTCTGTTTCCGAGTCTATCTCTATCAATATATTATACAATCTTTTTATATGCATTAAACTTTGGTCTATAATTTGTTTTATTAAGTTTTCATCGCTTTGTATAATACCAATTTTCTGATCTTTTCTCCATCTGGCTTGTAATTGTACATACTGGAACCAAGTTTGAATTATTTTCTCCTCTTTCAACACATTCAAAGGTTTTAATTTTAGTATACCTCCCTCCATATTAGGAATATCTTTATATGTAATTACATCCTGTCTGCTTTCTATACTTGTATTCTCTATTGCGTGCCTGGGTACTGTCCATATAGGTATCTTTTCATTTAACTTATATTGATATTTCTTCCAGATACGCAATAAAGCATTCCTCAGTATATGGCTCTTAAATGCTCTATCCACCTTTTTATCATACACTAAATAAGCATGCCAGCCATAAACCAAATCATGCCCTTCAATGTTCAAAATCCTTCCAATTAATCCAATCACTAATTCCTGATAAAACAGCTGCTTCATAATATAATTTTAAATTGGGCATTTTTCAACCCCCCTCTTTCTTGTGTATCCTGCATTATTTTCAATTTTATCCTTGGTTTCTTACCTTGCCATACAAACTTATTAATACCTTTCTGCCATTCTTCCAGGTTGGCATCCTTTTTTAGTATTGGTATCATTTGAAAAAGGAATAAAAACCTAGGTAAAACATTCATTTTTTTAACAGCTATTCTACCTAACAAGGATAGCTGTAATTTTTTTCATTTATCCATTTCAACTTGTATTTTATGCCATATCAACTCATAATTATATTTATATAGTTTCCCATTAGAAGGTGCAATATAAACACCTAGGCATTTAACTTTTTTAACTATTTCACATCCCGTTACCCTTTGTAGCTACTCTTTTTGATTTATTGTCATATTTTTAACTATCATCTTTGTTTTTCCAATGTTTATTTTAAACCCAGACACCTGACCATACTGTTTAATTATATCCATCAGAACCTTTCCTGATTCCACTGGTTGAGTTAAGGTCATAACCAAATCGTCTGCAAATGCCCGTACCTTATATTCATAATCTCTAACTTTAATTCCCTCTATCTCATCTATATTATGTATTCTTTTCAACAACAGTTCTAAAGTTAATATAAATAATAATGGCGATAAGGGGCATCCCTGCCTTGTACCTTTTTCAATTTTGAAAGTTTCTGTTAAACTGCCATTAACAATTATCTGAGCTGTCTGTTCTTGATATATTGCTTTTATAGATTGCATAAAGCAATTCCCAAATTGCATCCTATAAACCACTCTCAATAAAAATTGCCAATCCAATTGATCAAAAGCTTTTTCTGCATCTAAAAATATAAGCACCGCAGGGATTTGGTTATTCCTTTCCAAATATTCCAATATGTCAACAATTTGTGTTACATTATTTTTCATTTGCCTCCCTTGTATGAAACCAGTTTGATCAGCATGAATCATTTTTTGCATTACTGACATTAACCTATTTGCCAATATCTTAGCAAATATCTAAGGGGGGCAGAGGTCGACCTCGAGGCCTCTCATTTGTGGAGTGCCACAAGGGTCGGTCCTCTCGCCCCTTCTGTTCAACATTTATGTGAAACCGCTGGGTGAGATCATCCGTGGTTTTGGGGTGAGATATCATCAGTACGCTGACGACACCCAGCTGTACATCTCCACCCCAGACCACCCCAACGATGCCCTTGAAGTGATGTCCCAGTGCCTGGAAGCTGTACGGATCTGGATGGGGAGGAACAAGCTCAAGCTCAACCCCTCCAAGACTGAGTGGCTGTGGTTCCCGGTTTCCCGATATAGCCAGCTGACGCCATCGCTGACTATCGGGGGCGAGTCTTTGGCCCCCGTGGAGAGGGCGCGCAATCTGGGAGTCCTCCTGGATACGCAGCTGTCCTTAGAGGAACATCTGACAGCTGTGGCCAGGGGGACCTTTTATCAGGTACGCCTGATTCGCCAGTTGCGCCCCTTTCTTGATCGGGATTCCGTGTGCACGGTCACTCACGCCCTCGTCACCTCTCGCCTGGACTACTGTAATGCTCTCTACATGGGGCTCCCCCTGAAGAGCACCCGGAGGCTCCAACTGGTCCAGAATGCGGCCGCGCGGGTAATTACGGGGGCTACATGGCGCTCCCACATAACACCGCTCCTGCGCGAGCTGCACTGGCTCCCAGTGGTCTTCCGGGTGCGCTTCAAGGTGTTGGTTACCACCTTTAAAGCGCTCCATGGCATAGGGCCCAGTTATCTACGAGACCGCCTTCTGCCACTGACAACCTCCCATCGACCCGTGCGCTCCTACAGAGAGGGTCTCCTCGGGGTGCCATCAGCCAAGCAATGTAGGCTGGTGACCCCCAGGGGGAGGGCCTTCTCTGTGGGAGCTCCTACCCTCTGGAATCAGCTTCCCCCTGAGTTAAGAAAAATCCATGACCTCTGTGCCTTCCGCCGGGCCCTTAAAACATTTTTCTTCCAACAAGCCGGGCTGGCCTAAGCGAAGCCTTTTAAATGATTTTAAAGTGGGGTGTTTTTAAATTTCTGGGCCAAATTTAGATATTCTTTTTAATTGGTTTTTAATTGTTTATATTATGTGTTTCTTACTTGGCTGTACACCGCCCTGAGTCCCCAGGGAGAAGGGCGGTATAGAAATCTAAAAATAAATAAATAAATAAATAAAATATCTTATAATCTGTATTCAATAATGATATAGGTCTATAATTCTTTGGATGTGTCAAATCTTGATCTTCTTTTGGAATTAATGAAATAAAGGCTGTTTTATGAAGGTGGTACCCTTTCTCCCAACTGTATTCTGTTAAACAATTCTTTAAGAGGTACAACCATTTCCAATTGTAGATATTTATAATACACCGCTATTAATCCATCTGTACCAGGAGCCTTGCCAGTTTTTAACTGTTTAATTGCTAAGAGGATCTCCTCCTCTCTTATTAATTGATTTAACCATTCTCTTTGTTCCTCTGTGAATATAGGATTCTGTCTATCCAAATATCTCTCTATATCTACACCTTGTATTTTGTCTGCAGTATACAATCTTGTGTAAAATTCTAAAAATGCCTTTTTAATCATGTTTTGATGATAAACCACTTTACCTTTATACTCTATTTTCCCTATGGTATGAGATTTTTGTTTTTTCTTCAGCATTTATGTCAACCATCTACCTGGTTTATTTGCATTACAAAAAGTATTATGTTTAGCATATTGTAAATTAGTTGCCACTTGATCTGAGAGCATCATATTAAATTGCCCTTGTAATAGGGTAATCTCTTCTTTAATTTTCTTATCCCCTGGGTTATGTATTAACACCCTTTCTTTTTTCTTAATCTCTTCTTCTAGTTCCCTCCTTTTTTCTGTCTGTCTACGCCTATATGCATTATTCATATTTATCAAGACTCCTCTCATATATGCTTTACTAGCATCCCATACTATATCCATAGATGTACCCTTATTCATATTAAAAACAAAAAAAATCCTTCATTAATTTTTTACATTCTATTACGTTTTTCTCATATCTAAAAAGATTTTCATTTAACCACCAAGATCTCCTAGACCTTTCCCCACACTCCAATTCCATCCATACTGGACTATGATCCGTTAAGATTCTGGGGCAAATCTTTGTCTTCTTTACCCTGGAAAAAAAATCATTTGTAATTAATATAAAATCAATTCTCGAAAAAGATTGATGTCTATCTGAAAAAAATGTAAAATCTTGTTCTTTGTAATTCTGTTCATGCCAAATATCTCTTAATTCCATATCCTCCATCATATAAAAAAAAGATTTAAGCAATTTCGTTCACAATTTAGTAGATTGTAAAAGCCTTTTCTTATCAATATTAGGATCTATTACTCCATTCCAATCCCCCATCAAGATACATGAATTATAATCCCAATGTAATAATTTTGTATGTATCAACCTATAAAATTTTTCTTGTTGTTGGTTAAGTGCATATATCCCCATTAAAAGTATTTTCTTCCCTTCTATCAATAACTCAATTGCCAGATATCTTCCTTGTTGATCTGCTTCGACTAATTTAGCCATCAAGTCTCTTTTCAGATAAATCACTATTCCATTCTTTTTTTCTGGGGCAGACACAACAAAATGTGTTCCCAGTTTTACATTTATTAAATATTTTTGATCAGTTATCCTTATATGTGTTTCCTGCAGGCATATTATATCATTTTTAAATGGTCTCAAATGGTGAAATATTTTCTTCCTTTTTTGTGGTGAATTTAAACCATTGACATTCCAGGTTAAAAACCTAGAAGCCATCTTCAGACTCTCGAAGCTTGGCAAGAGCCGCTTGGTAATCCACTTGGAATTTCTTTTTCGGTCTTGTCCCTCCCACAGCTTCTGTACCGGTATTCACATTTTCTTGTGGTAAGGCCTGCACTTGTAGCATTTTTAATTCTTGTTGCTTATGTTTAGTAACTGCTCTAGTTTGTCTTTGATCTTTAACTTCTTCTTGTTTTTCAACTATATCCTATGCTTGGACAGCACTTGAAAGTTGCAGTAATTCATCCTGCTTACTCATAGCTCCACCTTCTGCTTGCTTCTGCAGATCCTCTTTTCTTCCCTCTGTTGCATCTCTTACTTTTTTAACTCCTACAGATGGTGGGTATCCAGCCTTTAGTATGTTAGAGTAGAAATCTCTTGCTTTCCAAATTGTATTAAGGCGATATCACTCTCCCACATAATTCACCACTAATCTGACTGGAACTTCCCATCTGTATTGTATCTGTTGATTTCTAAGCTCATCTGCCAGAAAAGCATACTCTTTCTTGGATTTCAACATTTTAGGTGGTATTTCTTTGAATACTGCCACTTCTTGTCCTGCCACTTGCAGCTTGTTTTTATAAGAGGCTTGTAAAATCTCATTTCTAATCCTTCTGGTAACAAAGTAGATTACAACATCTCTTGGTAATTTCCTTTGTCTGGCTATCCATGAGTTAACACGATAAATCCGATCAATTTGCTATTCAAGTTCTCCTCTGGACTCTCCTATAAACTGTGCCAAAGCTTCCACAAAGATCTCTTTCAAGTTTTCTTTGGGATCTTCTTTCAAGCCTCTTATTCTCACAGCAAGTTCCATCATCTTATATTGTGTCAACATCACTTCAGCTTCTGTTTTGTCAATCTTAATTTGTGTTTCCTCAAATTTAGTGTCCAGAATCTCATTAGCTTGAGCAACCTCTTCAACTCTATCCTCTACATAATTAACGTGCTTTACCAGTCCCTGGAGTGCAACAACTATGTCTTCCCTTATATGTTTGTTTCTTGTGTTAATTATGTCCTTCATTTCTTCCATTTGATCTGAGACTCCTTTAAATGCAAATGCAATATCTTCTTTAAATCCTTCTTTAATTTCTTTCATGGCTTCCTGAAACATCTCAAGTGTTAATATTTGTGGTTGTGGTTGTGGTTGAGCTTGTGTATCTGCTGGAGCCAATAAGGTTTGCAGCCTAGAAGTCTGGGCAGGAGAACTTCCAGCACTCCCTGCTTTAGGCAGCCCTGATTTTATCTGCTTTGAAGTCATTTTAAAATCTCACAGTCTCAGAATCAGTTCGTAAAGCCAGTGAAGAGAAACCAGAAAATCTTTAAATTTTAAATCCCAAAGTCTAACATACAGAATTAAAATCCAAAAAGTTTTTGAGTGGGGATGGTAGCTGAAAGGCGCTAATGAGTTAACAAGTCAGTAAAGACTTTTTTCTTAACTTTCACTTTCGTCTCTTTGTCTTAATGAGCCAGCGCCATCTTTCCCCCCCTTTCCGCTTCACCTCCGCTCTTGTAGGCTCGAAAAGAAACAATGTTCAATGGAATTAAGGTACAGATACTTGCAATTGTGTAGCCTCCTGTCTCTATTCTGCCTGCTTCAATTCTCAATTTGTTTCAATTTCGTAGCAGGAGTGGTCGCGGAGTTTCGCTCTGCCTTTTTTTGGCAGAGGCGTCCCGGCTTTGGAGCTTTCCCAGGCTCCTGGGGAACTCTCACCTTTCGAGCCCCAGAATTAATTATAGGAAGCTCTACCCTGCGCCTGGCTGCTCTTTTCCCCCTCTTCTCCCAGGGGGGAAGGTTCTTCGCCGCTAGACAGCTGTTTTTCCGCTGTTCTAGTAGCTAACAAAGTCACGGGGCTAGCGCTCCACAAAGAAGCGCCCACAACGTCTTACGGAGCCGCCGGAAGTCCGAAAGTTGCTAAGAAATCTTTAACTGAATGTTTTCGTACAGTGAGGTATCCTCACAGCTGCAAAGGAACACTGGTTTGTATTGGGATTTATTTCTCTCTGGTTTTACAATTCAATATTATTTCTCATTTCATCATTGAATTCTTTTAAAATCCACCCGCCCTCACATGTTAAAAATAAATACATGTTTATCTATATAGTACTATCACTTTAGAGTGTTCTGTACCCCTGAAGTCCATGAATCCTGGTGATTACAGTGTCTTTTAAAGCTTATGTGTTAAAAAAAAAAAGCTGAATGCTTTGGTAGTTTGCCTGCAGTTTTAGCCACATCATACAAAAACCAGATTATTTACAGAGAGGAGTTATTTTTTTCATTCTTAAAACTATTGGGGTCAGAGTTTGAATACACAAAGACACAAGCTTAATACCTTAATAGCAATACTACAGAGATGTGGACTCCAGAGAATGATAGAAGAATGTTAAGGATCACATGAAATATTAGAACAAAATAGTCTTAAATTGTTGGGCTAAGGTTTGACAGAGGGAAAAATATTTTGAATGAAATTTAGATATCCTCTCTAGGAGATCAAGTGTGGGAAATGCTCGCAAACAGTGGTGTATATTTAAGTTATATTAGAATTGGTGCAGTAATTGTACAAGGGCAATACAGTAAAAAGCATCTTTTTATAGGGATATGAGTGCATTTTTTTTCAAACTGTGTTTAGCCAGGAGTTCTGTATCTATAGTTGGTGGGAGGCGGGAGCAGCATGTAGGTTTGCAAAATGATCTCTAGATTAGAGATCCTTGTATTAAATGGCATGGACAAGCTTGGGAGAAAGCTAGGCTTTGCATTTTGATATACTGTCCCAAATGTGCCAAAACTAAGGGTTCTCCAGGACTTACAGCTTTTGCTTAAGGAGCGGAGAGCAGCCATGGTCAAGAGGGCCTTTGCACAAATCCATCCTGGGTATTGATTGTACCTGTTCCCGAATTAGGAATCAGGCAAAAAAAAAAATCAATTTTAAGTTGATTAAGTTAAAAATACTTTTATTCAGTTGGGCTGTGATAACTGAATAACTTATGTAACTCTTGTTGTGCTTGACATCCTCCTTCTCCTCCTCTTCCTCTTCCTCCTCTTCCTGGTGTCAAGTGAATACAAAGTACTGGTTATTGCAGTTCTGGCAGCCTTACCTATTGTTATTTAATGCTGTTATAGTGTGTCTTTGAAGTTGTTTCTCCATCTTCTTCTGGGTCGGCATCATGTTCTTTTGCCTTCTCCTCTTATTGAATATGCCTTGTATGGAATAGAATCACAAGACATCCCTTCTCCTTCTTATAGTTCAGTTAATTAGCAAGGTTTTTTTTCTGAGCCATCTCCAGATGTTATCTCAATGTTCTGAACTTAGATTATGTTTCATGCTTTATTGCCTTATCAGCAGAGCCTGCATATCTCCATTAAAGTCCCTTTCCTTTCTCTCTTATCCAAGTAATGTCTGGAAATGTCTGGACATAAAGAAAGAGAATGCTGAAGTTGCTTGAAACAGAATCAAAAGAATTATATTGTAGACTGCCAGAGAAGTGTATGTTGTTACAGTAGAGCGAAAGATGAAAAAGGATGTTTTGAAGGAATGGTGAAGCAAAGAAAACTGTGAATGAGAAGAAAAAAAATCCATAGAAGAGCATGTTGCAACAAGTGTTGAAGAAATAAAGATATTGTATAATGTGTATATAAACAAAAAATTACAAAGAATGTAATCAAAAAAAGCAAAGGGTTCTTAAGATTGAAAGAGGTAGAAAAAAATGAAGAATTATTTTGATATTTGGAAAAAAAAAACCCCAATGTTTGGAAAGTGGATGAGGCAGACCAACGGTGCTTCCGACAAAATGAGATGAATTAAAAAGAAGAAATGTGATGGAGGGAAACAATGATTAAAACTCATATAAGGAATGCTGGAAGAAGTACATTTTTATAGAAATGATAGTGATGTGAAAGAGTGAAATTGAAACAAATGCTATAAATGTTAAAGTACCAGAAAACACAGATGAAAAGAAAGCCATGCAAACTATGAGGATATTGAAAGATATTAAGGTATCTGTAGAGAAATGTTAACATATAGATAATGTTTGCTTTTTGAATTGCTGTGTAACTTGTTTAACATGAGTATGCAGGTGGCCTTTATGCTTGATGGTTAGAAGAATGCTATTATTGCACTATAGAAAGGGAAAGAGAGCAAGAATAAATTCAGAAATTATGGAAAAATTACTCTGTTAGCTGTATCGGGGAAAAGTGCCTGGCACAATTCTGATTAAAATGGTTCAAAAGGAAAAGCTGAGAAAAAGCTGAGAGATACAATCACCTTTATGCCTGGCAGGGCATATGGAATCCAAATTTTTGTTCTTTAGCTACCAGAAATGAGAAGGACAGACAGGAACTTTATTGTAGATTGGCTAAATTAGAGAAAATATATGATTATATGAATAGACTTGAATTTGCATGAAATGTTTCATGCCAATGTGGAGTTGAAGATTGATTGCTGAATGTGATAAAAATGGCAAACAATGGATGTAAATCAGGGGTGAAATCCAGCAGGTTCTAACAGGTTCTGGAGAACTGGTAGCGGAAATTTTGAGTAGTTCAGAGAACCAGCAAATACCACCTCTGGCTGGCCCCAGAGTGGGGTGGGAATGGAGATTTTGCAATATCCTTCCCCCAGGTGGGAGGGAATGGACATTTTGCAGTATCCTTCCCCTGGAGTGGGGTGGAAATGGAGATTTTGCAGTATCCTTCCCCTGCCACGCCCACCCAGCCACGCCCACAGAACCGGTAGGGAAAAATTCTGGATTTCATCCCTGATGTAAATCATGCTTATGAATCAATGAAATGCTTAGTGAACAGTTCAACCCAGAGGAGGGAATAAAATGAAGAGGTGTTATGTCCCCTTGCTTCTTTAATATATTTATCAATAAATGAATAAGGCTTAGAGACATGTTGTTTGGAAAGTAGCTATATATATGGTAAATAGTTAATCCTGCATTGTTTGCTAAATTGGATTGTTTGCACCAACTTTTAAGTAAATTGCACGATTGAACAATGGACATGGACATTAATAGATAAAAGACAACAATAATTGTGATTGACCAGAAAAAGAGAGTAGACAGTTGTGAAGTGTAATAAATCAAGAAAAAGGAGAAGTACAGTATATGCATTTATGATCTTGGTAAAATATTTACTAAAGTTGAAAAATGATGTACAAATACTGTTAGAAACGTAGAGGTTTTATACATAGCGTATTGTTTAAAAACATGAACATTTGCCAGACAATGTGCTTCTGTTTGCTTGAATATTGTGGTGGATTACTCTTATAAAGAAAATGAATATATATAGAATTCTATATATAAAAAGCATGGAATTTATCAAAAGAAAACAGAAAAATCAAGAAAGTTATGGCTTTGGACAGAATTGATAAAATTCTAAAATGGGAGATGTGAATTTAAAAAACAAAGACAAAATATGACATAGTGTAAAGATGGGCTGTTAGGACAACGGTACTATAAATGGTGTTAGTATATCCTGATGTAATTCATTCCTCCCCTCCTTAGTTCATGCTTTTTTCTAACTATTTTTCTTCCTGTTTTTCAATTTGCATAATGTCAGTTACCTATTAGTACAGTGTATATGTATGCATGTATGCATATAAGCAATGGGGTCCTGAATGTCTCACAAAAGTAATAGTCTGACTACAGCACTGTAAAGGAACAGAACAAATTCCTTTTAGAGTAGCACATACTGTATTCATAGCCAATCCCTAAAATGCATAAACATTATTTATTTTTCATAGCTGGAAATTTATCAGAAAAGCCTGCTTTGAGTATACCAATCCACAGAACAATTGTTCCTTCTACCTCACACTGCACTGAGAATGGGTCTAAAACTGCTGTCAAAATATAATACAAAAGCAGTAAAAACCCTTTTTCTATAAATTGTCCTCGCAAAGCTATTTACAGAATATCTGAGCTAATGTCCATTCCCATAGCACTAACATGATAAGCTCATAGTGCTTCTTGATTGGACCTTCAGTAGGGTTTTGAATTAATATCATTGCATGAACCGGTTGTCTTCACGCATTTGTACTGCTTTCAACATCTAACAAACATCCACTTTGTGTGTGTGTGCAATTTTTACTGGCATGATTTTCTAGTGTCTGCCTAACACAGGGATGCTTAACTAATGTCCCTTAGAATACCCTGTGGACCTTCTTCCTCCAGGCTTGTTGTCTTTGCTATGCAAAGGATTTATACTTCCACTCTTCAGTTTCAAAGGATTTCCAGAGCAGCTCCCAGAAAAATGAGAAGCAGATAACCCCATTTCCCTACTAAAGTCTAAAAATACATGACACCAAAGGAAAAGGGATTAGAGAGGGAAAATTGAGACATGAATCCTGTTAGATCAGGCGCAGGAAAGAAGACAAGACCAGCGGGGTCTGTTCAACAAGTTTTATTCAGCTCTTAACTAAGTCAGAACAGACGAACGGCTGTGCTGCCGGAGCCCTTTTTATAGCGCTCCGGCAGACCAGCCGTCCAATGACAGCGGTTTAACTTTCCCGCCCAGAGGATTAACCAATCCCCGGCCGGATGTCCTTATAAGGACATAACACTCCTCCCCCCCTAGATGAAACATGGTTCAGCTCGTGTCAATCAACAAACGTAGTCACGCAGGTAGGCGGGACGTCTGGAAGCCCTGCTCGACCTGCGCAGTTCATTCTGTTCCCCGTCGTCCGTCTGGAAGGTGGCTGCTCCGGTGTCCTCCGACCCTCGCCCCTGGGATGCCTGCCGCTGGGTCGTTGAAGGTGCCGGCCCTGTCCGTGCGCCTCCGGCCTTGCTGCTGGGCTGCGAAGTGGTCGTTGCAGGTACCGGCTCCGGTGTGCCGCCTCCCGACCCGCTGTTGGAATATATCTGCTGGTCCGGTTGGTCTCTTCCCTGTCCTGGGTGCCGATCGTCGTGGGCCGGTAAGTCCCTTGGGTTATTTGTATTTTTTGCAAATTGTCCGTATCTTTTAGACTTGTGCTGGTCGACCCTGTCTGGGTGGTGCAGGTCGACCTGGTCGGGTCGTTGTTGCTTGGGACGGGGGTCAGCTGGACGGAAGATTTCAGACGGGCGGTGTAGTTCTTGCATGCAGGGGTGTCGTAGGCCTCCCTCACCGGGTCGTTGTTGGCCCTCTCGGTTGGGCATGTCCCGGTCTACTGGCGTTCCCTGGAGTTCCCTGCCGTCGGGGTGGCGTTGGGCCGCCTTGCCGGAGAGGCGTGAGTTTTCGTTGCCGTGGAGTCCCCTGTCTACTCGGCAGTTGCAGTACGGTAGCTGGTCTGCTGGCTGGCCGGTCATGTTGGGGTGGTACGGCCCTTCCTCGACTGGGTGTTGCAGGGCTACCTCACAAGGGTGGTGTTGTCCTGCCCTGCCCGGGTGGCGTTGCCCTACCTCGACGGGGTAGTTTTGGCCTGCCCTGTAGGGGTGTTGTTGTCCTACCTCGTCGGGGTGGTTTTGGCCTGCCTTGTAGGGGTGTTGTTGTCCTACCTCGTCAGGGTGGTTTTCGCCATCCCCTTCCCACCGCTTCCGGAGTTGGTCGATGTGACATCTACAGACCACTCCATCTTGCAGTTCAATAGTGTAGGACTTCGGGCCGGTTGTGCTCTCGATTCTCCCTTTAAGCCATTTCGGCAGGCCGTGGAAATTAAGCGCGAAAACCGGATCTCCTGCAGCGAAGGCTCGGAGGGGGCGGCTCGCGGTTGCGGTGACCTCGGAGTGGTACAGGGGGTGAAGTCGGTCCAGGGGTGACCTCAGCTTCCTGCCCATCAGCATTTCGGCCGGGCTCTTTCTAGTGGTGGCATGCGGCGTAATATGCTGTATCAAGAGGAAGTTGTCGATCTTCTCTTGCCAATCGCCCGGTCCCATCCTGGCAAGGGCCTCTTTAGTGAACCTCACCATCCTCTCAGCTTGTCCGTTGCCAGCCGGTCTGTAGGGGGCAGAGAGGGCATGGCGAATGCCCAAACTGGCCAGGAACTCCTCCATTGGTTTCGAGGTCAGCTGCGGGCCGTTGTCGGAAACAAGGATGTCCGGCAGCCCGTGGGTAGCGAATAGACGCCGGAGGGCTCTAATGGTGACTTCAGTAGTGATGGATGCCAGGGGAATGACCTCAAGCCACTTGGAAAATGCGTCCACCACTATTAACAGGAACTTCCCTTGCATCGGGCCCGCAAAGTCTATATGTATTCGCGCCCACGGGTTGCTTGGTGTTTCCCATTCCGCAATAGGCGTTTGCGGAGGGGCGGGGCGGACTTCTTGGCACGGATCACATCTGGAGACCCAGTTCTCAATGTCTTTGTCCAGTGATGGCCACCAGACGTAGCTCCGTGCCAGTCCCTTCATGCGCACGATGCCAGGGTGCCCCTTGTGCAAAGTCTCCAATGTCTTTAGGCGCAAAGCCTGGGGAACCACAACCCTGTCACCCCACAGTAGGCAGCCCTTCATGGTTGACAGTTCCTGCTGCCTCTTTGCAAACGGCTTGAAGTCGTCGGTCAACGGTCCCGCAGGCCAGCCGCGCAGCACCCAAGACATCACTTGCTTCAAAGTCCGGTCTTTCTGGGTTAGTGCCGCGACGTCTGCGGATGTGACTGGGCAAGCCAGGTCGCCATCGATGTGATGCAGTCCCAGGGTGGGGGCAGGGTCCACTACTAAGTCCTTTGACGGGCATCTGCTCAAGGCGTCAGCGTTGCTGATGTTACTGCCCGGCCTGTGGCAAAGTTCGTAAGAGTACCCGGCCAAAAAAATTGCCCAGCGTGTCATCCTGGGCGATGAATAGTTAGGTGTGGGCTTGCTTCCTGACAGAAGGCCCAGCAGGGGCTTGTGGTCTGTGATGACCGTGAACCTCCGTCCATATAAATACTCATGGAAGCGCTTGACGCCCGCAACGATGGCCAGGGCCTCTTTGTCCAGCTGGCTGTAATTTCTCTCGGCGCTGGACAGCGTCTTTGAGAAATAGGCGATGGGTGCTTCCTTCCCGTCCGGGAATTGATGACTGAGGACTGCTCCGATGCCGTAGGGGGATGCGTCGCAAGTCAATAGCAGGGGAAGTGTCTCGTGGTATTGGATGAGGACACTCTCGGAAGAAAGCAGGTTCTTGACAGCTCTGAATGCTGCTTCCTCTTCCTTCCCCCACCTCCAGGAAACCGCCTTCCCCAGCAAGCGATGGAGCGGTTCAGCCACGGAGGCTTTCTGTTTCAGGAAAACACTGTAAAAATTCAGTAGTCCCAGAAACGCCTGAAGCTCCGTCTTGTTTTGGGGGGCTGGAGCTTCATGGATAGCCCTGACCTTAGATTTAGTGGGGTGAATGCCGTTCTTATCAATGAGATAACCCAGGAACTCGACTTCCTGGACCCCGATGATGCACTTGTCCCTCCTGACCCTCAAACCCTTCTCCTTGAACCGCTGCAAAACCATGCGCAGTCGCTCAAGCAGTTGGGTTTTGGAGTGGCCGGAGATCAAGACATCATCGAAGTAAGGGACCGCCCCTGGAATGCCTTGAAGAAGGCGTTCCATAAATGATTGAAAAATACCTGGGGCTGCGCTGACCCCAAATTGGAGGCGCGTGCATTTAAAGGCCCCTCTATGGGTGACAATGGTTTGTGCCTCCGCAGTTTTTTCATCCACTGGCAATTGCTGGTAAGCTTGGGCCAGGTCCAATTTCGCGAATATTGATCCGCTCCCAAGTGAGTGCAGCAGATGTTGCACCACTGGAACCGGATATGCGCTCTGCTGGAGGGCCTTATTTATTGAACACTTATAGTCGGCGCAGATGCGCACAGACCCATCATGCTTCATCGGGGTCACAATGGGGGTCTCCCATGCAGCATGATCGATCGGTTCCAGGACCCCCTGGGCGACAAGCTTATCTATCTGGGCGTCGACCTTGGGCCTCAGGGCGAACGGAACCCTGCGGGGCTTAAGCCTAATTGGGGTGACATTTTTGTCCAAATTGAAGGAAATGGGTTTCCCCACAAATTTCCCCAGCTTACCATCGAAGACTTCTTTGAACTCTTCGATGATGGCGTCGAGTTCATCCCTACGAATTTGGTGGATCCCGCTGATAGACAGCCCCAATGGCTCGAACCACTCCATCCCCAGCAGGCTCGGGCGGTTTCGCCCCACGACAGTGATGGGTAGGACGCCCTGGAAGTCGTGGTAGGTGACCCGGAGCGAAGTCCTCCCCAGGATTTCAACAGGGTTGCCGCCGAAATCGACAAGACGGGCCCGTAGGGGCTTGAGGTCTTTCTTCGAGATGCCCGGTTTCAGGCGCTTTAACTGGTGCCAGTCCATGATGGAGTAGTTCGATCCCGAATCAACCTCCATAGAGCAGGGTGTTCCCTCCACGATTACGGTGGCATGGAACTTTGCGGCCGCATCGTCAATGGTGTGGATGCCGGAGGACAGCTGCTCAGTTCTGACCGCCGCGTAGCCGCCGCCTCGTTGCTGAGACCTGGCAGAGGACCGTTTGGATGGTCTCTGGTTGTTTTGCCGTTTCTCGCCCCAGCCGGGGGGAAACGGACCCGGGGTAGGTGCTTCGGCCCTGCAGGCTTCAGCGATGTGCCCCCGCTTGTTGCAGCGTCAGCAGATAGCGTCTCTCCAACGGCACTTGGCTCTGGCATGGCTTCCTTTGCAGCTGCCGCAGGGCTCGATCCGGGCGCCATCTTGTGTGCGCTCGCGACGGTTTTGGCGGGAAACCTTGTGAACGGCCATTTCGTCGTCGGAGCAGGAGCTGGCAGACGACTCCTCAGACGAGCTCTTGGGTTGGCGGTGCAATTTGTGCACCCCTTTAGCCCTACTCATGGCGGCAGCCGCCTTTTCTGAGATTTCGGCCGCGATTGCCTCCTCAACGACGTCTTTCAACGCAATCTTCTTTCGGCTGAGGAACTTACGTTGCAGTCCAATGTCCCTCATGCCGAAGACAATGCGGTCTCTGATGGCGTTCTCAACGTTGTCAAACTCGCAGTTTGACGCGAGTTGTCGCAGAGCTGCCACAAAGTCCTTGATGGGCTCCCCTTCCAACTGATTCCTTTGTTGAAAGGTGAATCTGTTGGCAATGGGAGTTCCAGTGGGAGCGTAGTGCTCCTTCAGCACGTCTTGCAGATCGGCCCAAGACATCTCCTCGATGTTCCTTGGGGATACGAGGTCGATGGCCATCTCCAGCACCTCGGAGCCGCAATGCGCTAGGAACAGGGCTCGTTTCCGTTCATCGGAGAGGTCTTGGTAGTTGTTTCCCCGCAGAAACTGGCGGAAACGAACCAGATAGGAGGTCCATTTCTCCACTCTGGGGTCGAATTTGGAGATCGGAGCCATCGCGGCTTGTGACGCCTCCATCTTCAGTGACTTCAGCTCAGTGAGAAATTCTCGATGAGTGACTTAGCTCCGCGTGGCGGTTCTTTTCAAATCCTTCGTCGCCAGTGTTAGATCAGGCGCAGGAAAGAAGACAAGACCAGCGGGGTCTGTTCAACAAGTTTTATTCAGCTCTTAACTAAGTCAGAACAGACGAACGGCTGTGCTGCCGGAGCCCTTTTTATAGCGCTCCGGCAGACCAGCCGTCCAATGACAGCGGTTTAACTTTCCCGCCCGGAGGATTAACCAATCCCCGGCCGGATGTCCTTATAAGGACATAACAAATCCCTCATGTTTTGTAAGCATTAATAGTGGCCAACTATACAGTGGTGGCCAAAATTGTGGAATCCTTTTGGGAAAAGTGTATTTTCTAAAACCAGCTAATAACACCACTTTTATTTGGAGTAGTACCATAAAATTATATATCAATGGAAAGATAATTTAATCAAGAATGTAACGCAATAACTTTTATGAAGGATTTGCTATTAGAATAGCAGTTGCAGTATAAAGAAGAAAAGTGAAGCACGTAGAAAAAACGAGATATACAAAAATCATCACGTCAGTTAATACTTAGTTGGGGAACCTTTAGCATGAATTTCGACCTTACAATGTGTTCCCATGGAGTGAACCAAGTCTTGTAGTTCTGCAGCTGTTATGTGAAACCAACATTGAATGATTGCTTCTATTAACTGGGTTTTATTGCTGGGTCGCTTCTGACTAACAAGTTTCTTTAGTCGGCTCCACAGATTTTCAATTGGGTTAAGGTCTGGGCTATTCCCAGGCCATTCCAGCAGTGGAATATGATTATCTTGAAACTCCCCCCAAAAAAGTGGTGTTATTAGCCATCAAACCTCAAAAATACTCTTTTCCCAAAAGGTTTCCACAATTTTGGCCACTACTGTAATTTCTAACTGTGATGGAAATTAGCTGTTCAGAAGGGGAAAGATAACCCCTGGAGCAGATATCCTGCTCTTTCCCCTTGCAATGGAATTTGTTTTGATAACCTCTTCAAAAGAGAGAAGCCCCTTCCCCAAACTTCAATGTTAATAACAGCAACAAATAGAATTGCCCATTTATCACTGTCTGCCTGTTATTTTTTTTTTCTCTTTGTCCCAGGGCCATTTGTCCTGATGATTTATGTAAAATGGAATCAGTGTAACTGGCAATTGCATGCTTCTGCTTCATCCTACTAATGGAGTAGGAAATGGGATATCATCTGAGAGTAGGTTTTTGATGCAAAATCCATAGAGTGGCCTTTCATTTTCCCACAGAAAGGAGCAAATGCGAAGTTCAGCAAGTGTTTTGCACAAGATCCAGTTCTACAAGCAGCAAATACTGCTAAGTCTTCTTCACCCAATGGAAGTAGACTGCCCATTGTCCAGTTTTGATTCTGATCCACTTTACTGCAATTCAGTCCTCTACATCCCTACTCTGAACTTGCTCTGAAGTAATTTTATATTGGATTTCAGCATTAGAGTTTGCAGCTGACAAATGTTGGAGGATTTTGCGGGATAATTTGCTTATGGCTCTAATGCTGAGGCCTTGTTTATTTTTAGTGAAGTCTTGAACGTTTGGTGGCTGGCCTGCCAGAGACAGCTGTACAGCACTTCTCGTTCTGCCTTTGTCTCGCTTTTCTAACACAAGAAGCCACAGCTGTTGTCCAATGACTTGATGTCACATAGACCTCAGCATCCCGCATTAATCAAAATGCACATATGTACCTTGTGACTAGTCCAGGTGACAGATGATTGGCAAATTGACGTTTTCCTTCTCCTTTTGAAGGGATAAAGCATGTTTGTCTGGATTTCTCCTTCGCACCTTTGTGGAATTGTGTCGCAATAAAGCAGCAGCTGAGTTTCAAGGTGCTATGATTTCAGAATGATCAGACCCAGATGTCTTTGTAGAAAAAGATCACAATTGGTTGCACTAGAGTAGTAAACGGAAGAGGGGGAAATAAAACAAATGGTGCTTCTTGTGACCTTGGAAATTATTTGATCTGAAACATAGGCGGGAGAAGAAACAATGGCAAAGCATACGGGATTGACAGTGGCAGTAGAAATGTTTCCTTGCAAAGGATAACTAAAAAGAAGCAACTGCTTTCCAGGATACAACTAAAAAATCCCTTTGATCCTCTTGACTGCTCTTGTTACAAATCTGTTGTAAGTTTTTTCTTTAACAACCAACAGCCAAAGGGCAAGTATGGCAATGACAAAGTGACATAACAAAAGAAGCAGGTTTGAGGTTATTTTGTTCCTCATTTGGGAACAAATCAGTGACGGGTTTCAAAAATTTTTACTACCAGTTCTGTGGGTGTGACTTGGTGGGCATGGTACCACTTGATGGACATGGCTCGGTGGGCGTGGCAGGGGAAGGATACTGTAAAATCTCCATTCCCACCCCAATCCAGGGGAAGGTTACTGCAAAATCCCCATTTCTACCTGATCAGCTGGGATTTAGGAGGCAGAGAATAGATGGGGGTGGGGCCAGTCAGAATTTTTACTAACTATTTATTTATTTATTTATTTATTCATTCATTCAACTTGTATGCTGCTTTTCTCCGAAGACTCGAGGCAGCTTACAATGCATTTAAAAAACATATAAAAACATTAAAAATTGAAACATTAAAAACAATTAAAACCCATTCACACCATTCATGGCCGGATCTTGCCAGATCGCAACAGCGAAATCAACAGTCCCAGGCCTGCCAGAAAAGCCAGGTCTTCACCGCTTTTCGGAAGGCCAATAGGGTGGGGATGGTCCGGATCTCAGGAGGTAACTGGTTCCAGAGAGCTGGGGCGGTCACAGAGAAGGCCCTCCCCTGTGGGCCTGCCAGCCGGCATTGTTTAGCTGACGGGACCCGGAGGAGACCAACTCTGTGGGATCTTACCGGTCGCTGGGAGCTATGCGGTAGAAGGCGATCTTGAAGATAACCTGGCCCTGAGCCATGTAGGGCTTTAAAGGTAATAACCAACACCTTCTCTGAACTACTCAAAATTTTTGCTACTGGTTCTCCAGAACTGGTCAGAACCTGCTGAAACCCACCTCTGGAACAAATGCTTTGTTTTATTAAAAGATAAACAGATTCATTAAACATAACAATGGATTAGGGTTTATTTATTTTATTTCTTAGTTTTCAGAAAACCCCATAGAAAATCACATTGTCATTTTTTAGTCGTTTCTTAAATTTTAGTAACTGCAAAAACAAAAAAAGTTGGTAATCACATGTCTCCCATAGGTTGTTGTTCCTCGTCTTACTATGCTGATCTCTTAATTTTATTCATATATTGCATAAGTGATTGTACTAGTTTACACTAAAGCTGACTTCAAAATCCTTCATTTCAAAGGATCTGCAAAAGGATTTTTATTTCTATTTGCTGGAAAGTGAGTTGAATATTCCCTAAACAGTATGAAGGGATTGAGGATTTTGGGAGAATGTCTGGTGTGTGTAGCAGAGATCTATATATTTAAGGATAATGTCTAGGTTTAATACATATCTTTGCAATATCTGAAGTGAGTACATAATACTGAAGTATTATTGAGAATAGAAAATATGTTTTAAATATTAATTTAGTCTGATTAATATCTATATTCTTTACACAATTTATAGAATGATGTAGAAGAATCAGGCTTGAAATGGAAGGAAAGGTTAAGAAAGAATATATAGCAGATAATGTTATCTCTGATTTTAAAGAGAAAAAGTGTAGCACAGAGAAACTGAGGATAAATTGAAGTGTCACACTTATTGTACTATAGTGTCATCCTTGTATTGTAGCATTGTTGGTTCATCATTTTGAATTCTGTCCCTTCTTTTTATAAAACAAGTGCATGTTGGCAAAGCATGTTGTGTATATTCCACATTCATTATATTCTGTGATATGTTTATGTACAGCAAACTAAGTGAGTTTGATTTGGTGGGATGCTAATTTACAGAAACTGCTATTACAAGCTTCTTGTTACTTATTTCTTTTCAGAAAGATTAAAAACATCCTAGAGATTTAACACACTGTCCTGTTTCTCAGGAATCTGTTCCAAGCAGATATGTCAAATATTTAGGCTTCAGAAACTCGCTATGACATAATGAATCAGGAAGCTTTCCCTGTCAGGATGTTCAGATATGCTGAATTTGTTCAGCATATTTGGAAAAGGAAATCAGAAACAAGACACTGTATGCCTAAAGTTGACATAGCCTTGTTCATTCTTAGTTGATACTTGTCAAATGGGCATAAATATAACACAAAAATAAAAAAGAGAGATGTTGGGGAAAATTACAGACATTTTTATAAGAACTTACCAAAGTCCTATGAGGATCCAGTGAGACTAGGCCCCAAACTGTCAGATGTCAAGTCCCAAGTCAGTTATCAATTTGAAGTGGTCAGGGAGAAGTAAGGGTCAAGATTAATCTGTATGAACCCAAAGCTAGAAAGATCACAACTTCCACACAGTCCAAATCAGGCAAATTCTAAGGATTCCCAAAACATTTCAAAATTGAAGTAGGGGAAGGGCCAAGAAAACATTCTGAAAAATGGAACAAAGGTAAATGCCATAAATTGTCAGCTGACCAATGTAAGCCTTGGTCATTTATGTACCTTCTCCCATCATCTCTTTCTCTTCTTTTGTTGCTTTGTTTTGTTTTTTTAAACTATATTGATGGGCATGGAACTATCTTTCTTTTAAGCCATTAATACATAATCAATCCTTGTTGTTCATGATGGACTAAATGGTTACTGATCATATATTATTATTTCCATAACCAGTCTCAAGCTGGAGTGAATTTTCCATTGCAAAATCTCCATCAATATTGTGCTGGCTTTCCAAGCTGAAGGAGAAGAAAGCTGATTATTTTTGTTAAAATCTTTGTGATGCTAGCAACTTTCATCCTTGATGGATAATGTATGTCACCGTTAGAGTAACAAAGGAAAACTCCTTAGAGATACAGCCACCAGTCTGTATTAGATGAAAATTAACTGTGTCTTATTGAGAGAGTCAGAGAGGTTACTGTATAAAAATGTTGTCTTTTGTATCCATGGTGCATCCTCTCAATTAGCCAGTGAAATTTGAAAGTCTAAGGTCAATGCATTAGTTCAGATAAAACTGAGAAAAAGAATATATGGAAGAACTTACATAAATAGTAAGAGTGTTGGACTAGAAGACCCTTCTATGTCTGTGATTCTACGTTCTAAGTAAGCAGCTGGTATGTCACAAACTGTAATAATTCTGCTATTTCCTCTTTAACACATAATATACTTTTAAGGATGGGAGTAAATAGCTGCTTTATACTGAACCACATAATCTTGCTGAGTAGAAATTGTTCTGACTGAACCAGTTCTTCAACACTGCAAGCTGAGAACATGCCGCCTTAGAGCCTTTTTAACCAGAAGTAGCAAGTGATGGAACAGTAGACCTTGAAGATGTGCTCCTCTTCTGAACTCCAGCTATTTCTGAGTGATCCCTCCTCCTGAAAGTACTCTAAGTTCTTGAGTAATGTTCTAATCCTAACTTTCCCCTTGATAATACCGCAGCAAGCAACATACGTTTGTGGCATAATCAAAATGTTACGTTGATAATGATGTTATTTATTTATTTATTGTTTATTTTATTAGTCATATTTCTATGCCACCCACTCTCCGAGGACTCTGGGTGGCTTACACCAAAGACAGTATACTAAATAGCATATTGCCCCCAACAATCTGGGTCCTCATTTTACCCACCTCGGAAGGATGGAAGGCTGAGTCAACCTTGAGCCGGTGAGATTTGATCCGCTGATCTGCTGAACTAGCAGTCAGCTGAAGTAGCTGCAGTACTGCACTCTAACCACTGCGCCACCTCAGCTCTTTAAATATTCAACAATCATTTGAAGTAATAGCAAACAGCAGGTTTCTGCTTTTAAAGTTTTTTATCCTGCTCTCATACTATATAGCACTTTGCTTTTCCAGTTTCTTAGTACTCTTTTAGGTGTTTAACGCTATCGAATATCATAGTGTAATCCAAACAGGATGGTTTGTGAAAATACAAGGCTGTCTTACATTAAAACCATCAGCCCATTAAAATACACACTTTCCATACTGAAACACTGCAAGACATTTCATTCATTCATACAGAAGTCTTCCGCAGCTCTGAATTCCCTCTATTTAGGCTTGCTAACAATTGGACCTAGACCCTTTTCTGCTGATGTAGCATTTCTGGGCTCAGCTATGTGTTTTGGTGAGAGGAAGAAACACTAAATTTTATATTCAAAAAGGGAAACCAAAAATTCATATGCAGCCAAATTCTTTTGGGAGTCTTGTCACCATATATTCTGGGATATGATCCAGGAAGCTTCCTGGGCAGAAGCATCCCCATGTGCCACCTTAACACGGGTAAACATAAGAGCAGAATACAACCATCATAAATATTGAGAATGATGGTTAATGGAATGCTACCAGGTGATGATTTATTACTGTTCTGCCATGAGATAAACAAAGCATCTGAAAGCAGCCTAAAATAACAACTCGGGGAAAATAAACAGTGGATTTTATAATGAAATGCCAGAAACTCCAGGCACTCGGATTTACTTCTTTCTTCGTGCCAGGTGCAAAGCTTGTATTGCTGGATGCTTCTTGCATCCAATCAGGAAAATAGGACAGCTGGCAGGTCTAGAGGACTTGAGCAGATGGCTCCTAGAAATCTGGTTTGGTGAGTTCACCCTCTTCTTCCCAGGACTCACTGCATGTGTCCTCACTGTGGGTTCTGCTGTACAGCCTTATGCCTTCCATTTGTGAAGCTTTATGCTGCCTTTGTTACCTATCTCTATTGTTTCAAAAGCTGCCAGATCATAACAGCAATTCTTACAATTGGAAAAGGAGAAGATTGTCCTACCAGAAAAGATTGTCCTACCAGATGTTGTCTGTTGGCACCAAGAAGATTCATCTCACCCCCAGTCTCATGTTGTGTTGGTTTGTTTGTCTGTTGTTAACATGTTTAAAAATGAGGAGAGAGAGAGTATAATGGTGCAACTGCATGGAAGTCAATGTAGAAATTCTGCGAATGAACAAATACCCTTCCCCCATGCTTGCTCTCAAATCCATCATGTGAGTGAATAATACACTTCTCTGTGGAACATTAGATGAAATAGACAAGACAGTATGATGAAAATAAGAGAAAAGGCTTCTACTTAGCATTCCCTGATATGGTGCAATGGTGCAAAACTGCCTAGACATCAGAGGTGGGTTTCAGCAGGTTCTGACCAGTTCTGGAGAACCAGTAGCGGAAATTTTGAGTAGTTCAGAGAACTAGTAGTAAAAATTCTGACTGGCTCTGCCCCCATCTATTCTCTGCCTCCCAAGTCCCAGCTGATCTGGAAGAAATGGGGATTTTGCAGTAACCTTTCCCTGGATTGGGGTGGAAATGGAGATTTTACAGTATCCTTCCCCTGCCATGCCCACCAAACCGTGCCATGCCCACCAAGCCACACCCACAGAACTGGTAGTAAAAATTTTTGAAACCCACCACTGCCAGACATTTATGAAATATGGGAAGAAAAGAAACCGCTCAAGGTTTTTTACTGCCTTGCATAGCATAACTTCAGTGTATCCTCGCATTTTTGTGACTGGCATAAGTGACTGATTCCTAGATAGTCTTATACTCCATCATTTCTGTTGAGCCTAACATCTTGTTCCCAGCCAAATTTCTTAGAAAGCTCACAAGGGATGCCTTTTCTTTTTTGTCTCCTGCCTGCATGGCATTTGCACTTCTTCTTTCACAAATTAGAAAGTAGGAAGAGAGAAGATACAAATAATTCATCTACTTGGCATAAAGCACCTCAGTCATGGATGAGTCAGAATTATTTTTCTCTGTCATTTTGTTACTGTTTCCTCATGATTTAAGTTCTGGCCTGAGCATTTGTTCCTTCTCAAATCAGAAGAACCTGAATATTGAAAAAGCAGCAGCTCTTAATGTTTACATCTGATTGCCAGATATTTTTGGCAGAGTCTCTGAATTTCTCTTTAGTGCTATTCCAGTGGGATAGCATAAGGTAAACAAGTGCTGTCTCTCAGATGTGACTATCAGACACGACTTGCAGGTTACTGCTCCAGTGTTGGCAGAGGAGGTATGAGTGATGTACAACTCTCCTTTCTGTTTGTACTTTCAGATAAAAATATAAATCTTGGCAGTAGAATCCATGCTCGACACAGTCGAAACTCTTTTGTAGGTTTTAATCCTTCAGGTTTTATCAGACTCCAAGTTTGCAAAATAAAACTTAAGGCTGCAAGGGTGACACACATCCGCAAAAGAATTCAGCTGGCAGTAGGAATTATAGATTTCCTTCACCAGGTTTTTGCCTGCTGCAATGGGTCTCCACTAAAATGAACTCCAGCAGCCTCTCAGTGGGGACAAATAAACCGAGTCGAAAAAGGAGGCACCTGGCCTTTCAGTGCATGCATAAGAGGTGCCTGATTACTGTACTTATCTGAATTTGATCCCTACCTGTCTCTGAACCTTTCTTTTGAACCATGGAAAGTGTAAATAAGCTTGTGGCTAAATTATCTTTCCTTATTTATAAACCATGACCCCAAGATCATTATGTGAGACTCTCTTCTAGTTGCGTCCACTGCATGAAGAGAAGGTGATTTAAAAGAGAGACTTTCAGTATGGGCACCCAATTCTAGAAGGAAATCCCCAGAGATTTTCCAAGATTTTTGCTTTCAATTTTTGTTTTCAAATAATTATTTGTCATTTGTTGCAAGCTCCCTGGGTATTTTTTACTATTTGTACATTCCTGAATTTTTATTTTTATTGGCAACTGTAGTTTTTATTTTATTTATTTATATGGATTTATGTACTCTCTGATACACAAGACTCTGGGTGATTTATTACAAAAGGAAAATATATATGTGAGACATGGGCTCAATAAAAATGGCAATCCAAATGCCCTACAATCGTAGCCAGAATGCTAAAGATCAACCTGCTGAAATAAATCATTTTCATGGTTCTTCCAAAAGGAAATAGGAAGAAGGGCTGGTGCACCTCAGTGACAGAGTGTTCCTTAGCAAATGAACCATTAGAGAGAAGGATGGTATTTGGGTCCATGTCCCTTTGATCTCATAAGTTCAGATTCATAGGCAACCTTGCTTGCCCTGGTATAGCAATAGCACTTAGACTTATATACCAGCCCTCTCTAAGTGGTTTACAGAGTCAGCAATCTGGGACCTCATTTTGCCCACCTCAGAAGGATGGAAGGCTGGTATGTTAGACAAATTCTACCTGGAAGAAATTGTCCTAATGTATTCTGGAACCAACCATTTAGTGTTTTATAGGTCAAAATGTACATTTTGAATTAGACTTGGAAATGTATAGTTAACCAATGCAATGACCAGCAAGTTGCTAAGCTGGTATAATAGCAGCTTTTATCCACTTACATCCTGGCCACTACATTTGTAACAACTGCAATTTTTAGGCAGTCCTCAGAACTTGAGTCATTATCCTCAGTGGCCACTCAGGCCATAAAATCCAGAGCTACTCAGTCTTGAAATAGCTGAATCCTGCTGTTCCCCATCCAGACTCTGACATCTTCCAGGCATCAGGATAAGACATTCATGGCAATGCTTAGTTCTCCAGGGGTAGAGATATATAATTGGGTATCATCAGCATACTAACATTGCCTCAACCAATGGCGATGATGAGCTCACCCAACAGCTTCATGTAAATGTTAAAGAGGAGAAGAGAGAGCAACAGGTTCTATGGTAGCCCACATATGTCAAGGGTTGGCTCTCTCCTCCCAGGTCATCACTGATCGGAATTGACCCTGAAGGAAGGAGTCTTCATTGTTACGAAGTGCTAATCTGGGATATACTTTTTGACTGCTGGTTTCTTTACTGTTGGGAGTCAATCCTAAAAGGTTGAAGCTATTCACCCCTTTAATACTTGTATTGTCAGTTCTGTATCTGTTATCATTAGTTGGATCTTCTTTATATTTAAATTTAGTCCCATTTTCTCCCATTATGCTCTTTGACTTTCATTATAAAGCTTCCAGATCACTTACATTTTCAGCTAGCAGAGTAATACCATCAATAGAGCAAGATATTGATGTTTCTTCCTCCAATTTTAGCACAAGCTCATTTGCTTCCAATCCAGCCTGCTTCAATATATATTCAGCAGGTAGGTTGAATAAATAGAGATTATACACCCTTACCTCATTCTTTTGGTGACCAGGAGCCAGTCTGTTTTATCATGTTCTGCCTGGTCTGTGGTATCCTGTCCTGTTTATAAGATTTGCATGAAAGCAATAAGTTGTTCTGAGATTTAAGGAAGTTCCATAGCTTGACCAGATGCCACAATCAAGTCCAAATCATCCTTTTTTCTCTACCATGGTTTCAATCTCTTTTAGTCCACATCTCTTCCTGCTGCACTGGACATTAAAATTCAGCACATGCCATGTGTACTTTGAGTCTAGGATTATTGTTGGATATCATTTGTTCTTTAGTCACTGATTCTTGTTTTTATTTTTTCCCTTTGCAAACACATTTTACTGGAGATTGAATTGCACTGAGATTAACACTCAAAGTATCAGAAATCAATTCACAGCTCACTAATAAATATTGACATACAGAATGAAACAGCTGCTGGTTAGGTTGTAAAAGGATGAACATGCTAGTTCAAGTTACACGTAAGAGTAACATCTGCTCTAGAAACAGTAAGTGAAATATGTAGCATGTGCTTTCCATGTAAATAAATTCAGTACTGAATTTATCTTCAGCACATCTTCAATGTGCTGGTAGTTGGGAAGCAAAACTGGGAGGAGACTATCCATACCCCCTTTTTCATTCACAAACACCCAACATGCCACAGTCAACCAGCTTGTATTGTGGTGTGTTTTCTGTTCGGTGCCCACCTATCTAGAGGTCTTTTGATATTTCTTTTGTGTATACACAGGCCTGCCTGCCTGCCTGCTCACCTGCCTGCCCGTCCATCCGTCCATCCATCCATCCATCCATCCATCCATCCATCTATCTATCTATCTATCTATCTATCTATCTATCTATCTATCTATCATCTATTTTTAAAAGATATACAATAATAAAAAAACAAGGAAAAATTTAAAAAAATCAGATATAACTTCAATAAGTCACAGTAAGTGGACAGAGAAATTGCAAGAGTTATATAGTTGATGCTCAGTATATCTGTTAAAGTCTTAGTCATAAAAAAACAAAACACACTGAGAAAAAAGATGTAAAATTTTATGTATTTATTTATTTATATAAATAAGGTGGAGGTCCTGGGGTGAGGGGGGGAGTCAGAGTTTGTCCAGACAGTGTTCTAAACATCACTACCGTGAGTGGGAGGGGTAGGTATGGTGGGAACAGGGGGCCATATCAAGCTAGGGGAGTACACACCCGCTGTGTACAAGCAGTGGCGTGCTCCGGCCCCCAAGGTTCCACCCGTTCCCCAGGTTGCATAGACCCTCAGGGCCCAGCCCTCCGGCTGATGCTGTGCAATGCCAGGTCCGTAGTAAATAAAGCCCCCCTCATTTGTGATCTTATTTGTGAGGGGGGAGCGGACCTGGCAGGTATTACGGAGACCTGGTTGGGCCAGGAGGGGGGGTTCCCCTCATTGAAATGTGCCCACCAGGTTTCCTCGCATTCCATCGGGCCGAGGTCACAGGGCAGGGGTGGGGGAGTAGCGGTTATTATTAAAGAAGGTCTGAGACCGAGGGACGCCACTGTTCCTCAGACGGCCGGCTGTGAGTCCCTCCTTGTGAAGTGGGGTCATGGGGTTCAGATGGGTTTGCTGATCACGTACCTGGCTCCCTGCCATGTGGCAGCAGCCCTGCCCGAGCTCCTCAATGTTATCGCCGCAGTGGCGGTTGATACCCCCAGACTCATGGTCATGGGGGATTTCAATCTTCCATCTGTGGGTGAGATGTCGGAGGTGGCTCGGGAGTTCATGGCTTCCATGACAGCTATGGATCTGACCCAGCTAATTCATGGCCCTACCCACACGAGGGGAAACATGCTGGATCTGGTTTTCATCTCTGGACAGTGGTTGAGTGATCTTGAGATAGGGGACTTAGTCATCGAGCCCTTGTCATGGTCAGATCACTCCCTCCTTTGTCTCGACTTTCAAACCACTGCACCCCGCTGCAGGGAGGTGGAACCGGTAAGATGGTTTCGTCCCAGGCGCCTGATGGAACCTGATAGGTTCCAGATGGAGCTTGGACCATTTCCTGAGGCTCTGGCATACGCCTCGACTGGAGACCTAGTGGCCACCTGGGACAGGGCGGCTGCTGGAGCTCTGGATCGGGTCGTGCCTTTGCAGCCTCTGACCCGGCGCTGATCTCAACTGGCTCCTTGGTTCTCTGAGGAGCTGAGGGAGTTGAAGCGCTGGAAAAGACACCTAGAGAGTAGTTGGAGGGCCAGTCGTTCTGAATCTGACCGGACACTAGTGAGATCTCACATTAGGAATTACTTAGTGGAGATAAAAGCAGCAAAATGTAACTATTTCACCGCTCTTATTGCGTCATCAGATAATTGCCCAGCCGCCCTCTTTAGGGTGGAGACCCCTTGGAGGGTAGAGCCGAGAATTTTGTTCAGTATCTGTATGATAAAATCACTCAGATTCGGGAAGATCTGGACTCTGACTGGGTAGTCTTGGGGGGAGGGACTGGGGCAGGTCTTGAGAATGTTATCTGGACTGAGTTTGATCCTGTGACCCCTGAGGACGTGGACAGGATTCTGGGCAGGCTGAATGCAACCACTTGTTTATTGGACCCGTGTCCCTCATGGTTAGTACTGGCTTCCCGGGAGGTGACACGCGGCTGGCTCCAGGGGATTATAAATGCTTCATTGGGTGAGGGTGACTTTCCCGCTGCCTTGAAAGAGGCGGTGGTGAGGCCCCTCCTCAAGAAGTCTTCCCTGGACCCGGCAATGTTGGTAAATTATTGTCCGGTCTCCAACCTTCGCTTCCTGGCGAAGGTTGTTGAGAGTGTGGTTGCACAACAGCTTCCCCAGCACCTAGATGAAATGACGTATCTGGATCTGTTCTAGTCGGGCTTCAGACCTGGGTACAGCACGGAAATGGCATTGGTCGCATTGGTTGATGATCTCTGGAGGGCTCGGGACAGGGGGTGCTCCTCTGTCCTGGTCCTGTTAGATCTCTCAGCGGCTTTTGATACCATCGACCATGGTATCATGCTGCACCGGTTGGAAGAGTTGGGGGTGGGAGGCACTGTGTTGCAGTGGTTCTCCTCCTTTCTCTCTGACCAGTCACAGTCGGTGTTGACAGGGGGGCAGAGGTCGACTCCGAGGCCCCTCATATGTGGGGTGCCGCAGGGGTCGGTCCTCTTGCCCCTCCTGTTCAACATTTATGTGAAGCCGTTGGGTGAGATCATCCATGGTTTTGGGGTGAGATATCATCAGTACGCTGATGACACCCAGCTGTACATCTCCACCCCAGACCACCCCAACAATGCCCTTGAAGTGATGTCCCGGTGCCTGGAGGCTGTGCGGATCTGGATGGGGAGGAACAGGCTCAGACTCAATCCATCCAAGACCGAGTGGCTGTGGTTTCTGACATCCCGATATAGTCAGCTGGTGCCATCGCTGACTATCGGGGGCGAACCATTGGCCCCCGCGGAGAGGGCACGCAACTTGGGCGTCCTCCTGGATTCACGTCTGTCTTTAGAAGAGCATTTGACGGCCGTGACCGGGAGGATTTTTCATCAGGTTCGCCTGATTCGCCAGTTGCGTCCCTTTCTGGATCGGGACTCTTTACACACGGTCACTCAGGCCCTCGTCACCTCTCGCCTGGACTATTGTAATGCTCTCTACATGGGGCTCCCCTTGAAGAGCACCCGGAGGCTCCAACTGGCACAGAGTGCGGCCGTGCGGGTGGTGATGGGAGCGATGTGGCGCTCCCATGTTACTCCTCTCCTGCGCAAGCTGCACTGGCTCCCGGTGGTCTTCCGGGTGCGCTTCAAGGTTTTGGTTACCACCTTTAAAGCACTCCATGGCTTAGGACCTGGGTACTTGCGGGACCGCCTACTACCACCAATAGCCTCCCACCGACCGGTACGCTCCCATAGAGAGGGGCTCCTCCGGGTGCCGTCGGCCAGACAATGTTGACTGGTGGCCCCCAGGGGGAGAGCCTTCTCTGTGGGGGCACCCACTATCTGGAACGAGCTCCCCCCAGAGATACGGAGGATCCCGGATCTTCGCACCTTCCGCCGCGAGCTAAAAACTTTTCTGTTCCACCAGGTGGGCCTGGCCTAACTTTTCCCTTCTTTTGTAAAAATAATTTTAAAATTTAAATATTTTAATATTTGGGGTTTTAATATTTTATAATTGGGATTTTAAATAGTCGGGGCCATTGTTTAATTTGGTTTTATTTGGCTTTTAAATTTTGTATGTATGTTTTTTACTTTTGGCTGTTCACCGCCCTGAGTCCCCTCAGGGAGAAGGGCGGTATATAAATCTGAATCTGAATCTGAATCTGAATCTGAATCTGAATCTGAATCT
>WNWU01000005.1:32970223-32983603 GCA_012654045.1 Ptyas mucosa | reverse complement strand
GAATCTGAATCTGAATCTGAATCTGAATCTGAATCTGAATCTGAATCAATCAATATTTATTTATTTATTTATTTATTTTTTATTTTATTTTATTTTATTAAATTTGTATACCACCCTTCTCCTGCTGGACTCAGGGCGGTGCACAGCCAGAAATAAAAAGCATTCCAATACAAAATTTAAAAATGTAAAAGAATTATACAACTTTGGACCAAAATTTAAAACATCCCAACTAAAACCCATTAGACAATTAAAAATCTAACATCTCAAAAGGGTGGGGAGTTATGTCAGCCCTGCTTGGTGGAAAAGAAGTGTTTAGGGCACGGCGAAAAGCCCGGAGATCTGGTATCATGTGTATCTCTGGGGGCAAATCGTTCCAGAGGGCAGGTGCTGCTACAGAGAATGCCCTCCCCCTGGGGGTTGCCAGCCGACACTGCCTGGCTGACGGCACCCTGAGGAGTCCCTCTCTGTGGGAGTGTACTGGCCGGTGGGAGGCTATCAGCCGCAGAAGGCGGTCCCGCAAATACCCAGGTCCAATGCCATGGAGCACTTTAAAGGTGGTAACCAACACCTTGAAGCACACCCGGAAGACCACCAGAAGCCAATGCAGCTCACACAGGGGAAGCATCACATGGGAGCGCCCCCTCGCTCCCATAATCCCCCGCGCGGCCGCATTCTGCACCAGTTGGAGCCTCCGGGTGCTCCTCAAGGGGAGCCCCATGTAGAGAGCATTGCAGTAGTCCAGGCGGGAAGTGATCTTATGATTTCTGAGTGGGAGATACTGGCTCTGTTCCATCCCATCCCTGAAGCTCACTGAACGACTTTGGGCCGGTCACTCTTTCTCAACCCAACTAACCTCACAGGTGAACAAAAATGCAGGAGGGACTGGTACACACGCCACCTTCAGTTTCTGAATAAAAAGCAGGATTTAAAGGTAACAATAAGGAATTTCACTGGAGAATTTGCTCACTGGCTGTTACTAGCATACTAGCATAGCAGCAAGAACATAAGAGTGCTTTAAATGTTTATGAACTGCAATCTGCAGTATCTCTCCCTGTTGCCCCTTGTGACTGGTTTTACTGGGAACTGCAACTCAGGTGAATGCTGACCACTGATTCTTTTCTGTTGTATATAGTTGTAAATACTTGTCTTCAGTAGTGGTTTAAGGATTTGCTAGCTCAAATGCTTGACTTTTAAACTCACAATGAAGTGGGAAACAGGTAGCTTTCCTAAGCTGAACTCTTGTCACAACAGCCAAACAATTTGTAATGTTTTGTGCCAATTCCTTTCTTAACTCTTAAACCCGAAATCTCCCCCCTCCCCCCCTTTTTTAAAGGCAGACATTTTCCTGATTAGTTACACACTGTTGCATGTAGTTTGGACATTATGTTGAATTAAATAATCTTAATTATAGCTTACAATAAAGTGTTGGTTTTAATACTGGTGAAAAACAACTTCTTTCCCCATTGCTGCTTTTTATAAACGTGCCTGTTCCTTTCAGTAGCAGAAATTCTATAAACATCATATATTATGGTAATAATGGGAATGTGGAGTACACTGCCTTGGGCATAAAGGTATTTTATACCTTTCAGTTTCCTTTTATTTTAATGTATATATACATCAAGCAAAGGGCTCATTAGAAAGCTCGCTGCAGAGGTCAAGTACATGTAAAGGCCAAACATATCCAAGAGATGCTGAGTTTCCAGGAAAGCTGAGACATACTGGGATAGTTGAAACAATAAAAGCTTTTATTGCCCTTTAAAAGCTGCACCTCTACTTAATTGTAACACAGGTCTTTCTTAACAGAATTTTTTAAGCCAGCCTGCCTTCCTTCCTTCCTCCCTCCCTCCCTCCCTCCCTCCCTCCCTTCCTTCCTTCCCCTTTTGAAAGTCAGAAACATAAGTTGCTCCAAAAGATGATAAAATGTTTGCTACCTAGATATGGTTGTTCTGCCTATACCTTGCCAATGTTACCCAAAACATTGGGTATGATGTTTTGGGTCCCATTTCTGCCCTGTGCAGGAATCCAAACGAAAGCATCCCTGAAAGCTGCCTGTCAAGCCACTACTTAAATGTATTCAGCTAAGGAGAGCCCCCCAATTACTTGTGTAGTATATTTGAGTATCAAATTGCTCTTAGTTACTAAGAAAGTTTCTCTAATGTCCTAATCCATTAGATTAGATGATTCAGGGTGACTGCCTAGTTGTCGTGGGGAGAGGAGTAATAGTTAGAGTTGAGTGATGGGAGTAAAACAAAATAGAGTATGAATAATTATGGTTTTAAAAAAATAACAGTAAAAGATAAAACTAGTAAATTGTTTTGTTGGCTCATCAGCACCCTCTTCCCTCCCAAATCCATTATTTTTTCATCCTGCCCTCTAGAAAAATAACACTTCTTGAACTTCTGTGTGATATCCTTTCAGGAATTTGAAGAGATAAGAGTGTTATCACATTATAGCTCAAACTTTTTTCTCAAGGTTAAACTTGAAATATTCATTTAATCTCTCTTCAGAAATCCTCATTGTCCTTGTTTGTCCTTGTTGCCCTTCTCAGAAGATGTTTCATGTCCATGATGAGATGGTATCTGTTCATTATAGTATCATTTCTCCCTAAATAAATTAGCAAGACAAAATAATTGCTAATGGATTTGGATGTTGTTCTATCACATCTCTAATCCTTGCTTCTGGCAAACAAATGCTTCTTGGAATGATAGGTCCAGTCAATTCATATTCATTTTAATTCCTCATAGTTATGAGTTAGCAATTACTTCTGTTTGACTTCTTGCAGGGTGCAGCCATATCCGCTCCATTGTTCAATGATCTACTATTTCTTGTTGCTCTTTTTCCTCCTCATGTAAACTGTGTGTGTGTGTGTGTGTGTGTGTAAAAAACAGACATTTGTTTCTAAGTTTTGGTGTCTAAAAAGATATCTCTCTCACTTGCCCTCAATTGCTGGGATAATTCCTTTTTGTTTGTTTGTTTGTCTTCCTTATAGAGTGGTTTTGTCTATCAGCTCCTTCATGTGGTCTGATCAATCTCCATTCTGTTTCATTAGATAAAGTGTAGCCACTTATTCCAATCTTGGGACTATATATTTTCATGTAGGGACATTTTAAAGCAGCACAGGGCACAAGATTCTGTTTCATTTGTCTTCATTTTTTGTGAAGACACCACCAACAGAAGGTGGCCTTTTCTATTCTGCCCTTGTTTTCTATTCAGGTTCAAAAGCTGGCCAGATATATACAGAATAACAGAGTTGGAAGGGACCTTGTAGGTCATCTAGTCCAACCCTCTGCTCAAGCAGGACATCCTATACCATTTCTGACAAATGGCTATCCAGTCTCTTCTTAAAAGCCTTCAGTGATGAAGCACCCACAACTTCTGAAGGCAAGCTGTTCCATTGACTGATTTTTCTCACTGTCAGAAAAATTCTCCTTATTTCTAGGTTGAACCTCTCTTCTTGATCAGTTTCCATCCATTGTTCGTTGTCTGGCCTTTGGATGCTTTGGAAAATAATTTGTCCCCCTCCTCCCTGTGACAGCCCCTCAAATATTGGAACACTGCTATCATGTCACTCCTGGCCCTTCTCTTCACTAGACTAGCCATGCCCTAATCTATACTTAAATTTCTTCTTCCAGATACCCGACCAAAGTACACACAGGAATTTCATGTGTTTTTTCTGTCTTTTGTTTCACTTGCACTGGCTAAAATTTCTGGATTTAAGTAAAAGTCCTAATTATAATGTTTTAAATCCTATACCAACACCATTCTCAGCCTTTGTCTAATCAGGAGGTGACAGGGCATTATAATTTCCTATCAGATGATTGATAATCTTGGAGACGGGAGATATCTACTAATGTCATCTAGCCCACTGTAGCCAGTTACTTGCCCTGATGCAATAAGGAAATAAAATATAATTAATTATTCTACAAACCAGGAGAGAAGCCATGTAAGAGCAGTGCGGATTCATTATATGCAGCCATCAAGCTGATTTTGACTCCTAGCAATCACATAGACTTCTCCAGGATGAACGAGAGTAATATAGACATCTACAAATATAACAGTTGATGCTTGTAAATATGTCCAGGGTTTAGATACCTAAGCCAGGAAACTCCCTTCTCGACATAAAGTTTGCCTGAACTCATGTCCCAAAGCAAAAATTAAGAAATAAGAGGGATTTGCTTGCTCTCTGTGTGGATATAACTTCATGAAAATAATGCTTTGTATAAAACTATTATATTAAATATGAATAATTTGACTGAGTGTGTTTACACAATTAGATCAATCTCTATGTGATTATTGTGTTTAGCTGTGTCTTGCATTTTTATTTAGCTTGGGTAATGTGCAGAGCGTTGTCAGAGTACATTATAATTGAAATAATTGTTGATAGGGTTTGTAGAGATCTTGTTATGTTATGTCCTCATATGTAATTTTAGGAATTTTTCCCAACGTACACAGTAGGTTTATAAGTCAACACACAACGAGAGAGAGAGAGAGAGAGAGAGAGATTTCTACCCTCTCTTGGGCCCCACCGTAGTTTCCTGTTCCTGTACAAGAAATGTATCCTATTGGCTGTCAGACTCCCAGGGGGTGGGGGTCTTAGCTAACTTTGTAGGCTGTCTGTGTCCCAAGCTTGGTTGAGCCTTGCTAGGTGATGCAATCTTCCCAAGTGCCATGTGGTGAGATAGGTAGAGGGCTAATCCTATCATGTCCTGAGTGTCAGCTTTGGAAGCCATATTAGCACCAGAAGCTTCCAAGCGGCCAACTCCTTGTGCTTGGGAAAATAGGACGGGGGATTTAGGAGAGTGATTGTAGTTAGACATAATAGCATTCTTCCCTTCGGTCAAGGCCATGGAGTTTATGCAACTAGAAGAGGAGTGGTTGCAGGGATGGCTCAAGGTGGGATGGATGATGATTGGGTCATGAGACAAACTGATGGGTGCAGGGGCTGGATTTGGGGTTTTAATTTACTGAGGGAAAACCCGGAACTCTCAGATTTGGATTTTCCAGATGTGCCAGTACACCTACTCTAATAAATGGAACTTTGAGAAATGCTAGCCTCGGTGTTTTTAATTGGAGTGGGGCTTTCTGGAACGCTGACACTGAGAGCCATGTCTTAATCCCATCACCCTGGAGCTGAAGTGGGGGGGGGCACAGAGCTTCTGGGAGCTGCTTTGTCTTTAAAAACATGTTTCTCCTTTTCTCATCCAGGGAAATATAATATTCTGCCTCTTTAATATTTCCTAGAATATTTCATTCTTCTAGGAGGGGTGGGTGGGTTCTATCTTCCTACAGTGCTTAGAAACTTGTAGGTGCTGTATAAATACTACAGTCGTAATAGTAATAATAGGATTGTTCTGTTTGAGAAACTGAGTTACTTTGACTATACATCAGAGGAACAAAGCATCAAGGGATTGGACTCAGTTGTATGCCCCCTGGTGACAGAAAGTGCTTTGATCTGGAGGAGATTCTCCAGAGCAGGAGAGGTAATTTCCTCTTCTCTCTATGCTGCCCTACAGCCAGCTCCAAAGGATTAGCAAGGCTCTTTGGAATAACATAGTAGGTGGTATAGGGGAGTTGCAAAAGGAAGAAAGGGGATTTTCTCAGATCTCTCCCATTTCCCTTAATGAACTCTTTAGTGGAACAAACGGTCACAATTGAAACACAGATTTGAATAGGAGGCACAGCAATAGGAGTAACAAAACAAACTAAGTAAGATCAGTAAGCAGCTAGAAGTTAACTTGAGCAGCAGGCTCCTGTTTTCTCAAGGAGAAAAAAAAAATTGAGCTCTCAGCATCAAATTGCTCCCAGAGATATTAGAGCAACTTAACAAGAGCTTAACTTCTTCTAGGAGGCTAAGGAGATTTGGTGAAGTAAGACTGAGAGGATTGGAGGCATGTCATAAAAAGTCTGAGGAAAAACAGGATAAGTAGTGAAGCTTAGATTTTTAGGCAAAACCCGAATTCAGGAAATTCACTTATTGAAATTCACTTACTAATTAAACATGAAGGAAGGGGAGTTAGCCCAAAGGCTTTCTGCTAATATAGTCAATAAGTCAGAGGTAGGTGGAGTAACACCAACCAGCTTTCAGTGATTTTTTGGGTGGAGATTAGTATTTTATTCAGTGGTGCGATTCAAGTAATTTAACAACTGGTTCTCTGCCTTAATGATTTCTTCCAACAACCAGTTTTCCAAATTGCTCAGAAAGTTAACAGCCGGTTCTCCCGAAGTAGTGCGAACTGGCTGAATCCCACCACTGATTTTATATAGTATGTACCTGGGAAACCAGGCTTAATAGCAGTGACTGTGAGAAGGATCTTGGAGTCTTAGTGGACAATCAGCTAAATATGAGCCAGCAGTGTGCAGCGGCAGCTAAAAAAGCCAATGCAATCCTAAATTGCATTGACAGAGGGATACAATCAAGATCAAGTGAGGTACTAATACGCTCTATAAAGCCCCAGTAAGACTACACCTAGAGTACTGCATCCAGTTTTGGTCACTACACTATAAAAAATATGTTGAGACTCTAGAAAAAGTGCAGAGGAGAGCAACCAGGATGATTAGGGGACTGGAGACTAAAACATATGAAGAACAGTTACATGAACTGGGCATGGCTAGTCTAGTGAAGAGAAGGACCAGGGGAGACATGATAGCCATCTTCCAATACTTGAGTGGCTGCCACAGAGAGGAATGGGTCAAGCTCTTTTCGAAAGCACCTGAAGGCCAGACAAGGAATAATGGATGGTAACTGACCAAGGAGAGATTCAACCTAGAAATGAGGAGGAACTTTCTGATAGTGAGAACAATCAACCAATGGAACAGCTTGCCTTCGGAAGTTGTGGGAGCTTTATCACTTGAGACTTTCAAGAAAAGATTGGACTGCGATTTGTCAGAAATAGTGCTTGAGCTAGGGATTGGACTAGATTACCTATAAAATCCCTTCCAACTCTGTTAATCTGTACCTACATCTAAGTGAAATAAAAACCTATTTTTCACCACCACCACCACCACCACCACCACCACCACCACCACAACCTGAGAGAGAGAGGTTAGGCCCAGAAAGAGGGACTAATTTAGTCACCCAGGGAACTTCCACAGATGGCCAGATGACCATATTCGCAGTCTAGTCCTTATCCACTGGTATGCAAACAACAATAATAACTAAACCATTGAAAATACTATTTGCCTGAGGAAAAATTATTTATTTAGCATATGGCATATCATACATGGGCTAGCAATATATATTAACATTTTGTTGCCATGTATTTTGAGAGCCAGGAAAATCTACAGATTAGCTTGGCTACCCAAAAATAACTTATCTTAAAGATGGAAAAAATCATCTCAGGATACCTTTAGGTGGCACGGTTCCACAAATTGGCTTGGAAGACTTAGTATGAAGATACAGGCAAGGATTATATTTTCAAAACTAGGGCTGAATGAATCAAGAGAAAAATTGGCTGGTTATGGGTACATTATTCTTTCTGTGCAGGAATCCCAATGAAAACAGCAGTTGTGACAAATTTAGCAGGCAAATGCTTTTTCCACAACTGTTAAATTAACTAGCAACTAAGAGATGTAAAAATTCACTATTCCAGGGACACTAGCAATATTGCATTTTTCATTCATATTATACCAATCTGGATACAGATGGATTCACTTCGCCAAAACATCTCAAAATTGAAAAAGATACGATCAAGTGGTATATTAATAATTTGCAAGTATGGATCACCTAAACTATACTTTACTTGGTGACATGTACTTGTGAGTAGGTTATGTAGTTTTCATAAAACAAGGCTTGGCATGACAGAATCCACTCCTACCTTAACATTGAATAAATATTGAAAAATACCAGATTCATATCATAAATCGTTGCACATAAATAGTCCTCCACATAAATTGTTTGAACGTTCTTGGCTGGAAAATGAAAAAGACCGTAACAGTAACCTTGTTGACTCAGACATAACCCATCTTACTCCAGCATTTTGTTTCATGTAGTGCTCAACTAGATCCCGCTGGGGTGCTTGAGAATACGAGATAGAGACATACACCTCTCCAACCCCCTTGTCAGCATGATACCCACCCACTCCAGCCTTAATGGAACACTGGGCCTCCAAGATTGTTAGCCCTTATCTATGGAAATTCTCAGTCATCCAGGTCATGGTTGCATCTTTGGGACATTGATAGCCCTTGTTCAGCCCTGTCCTCCATGATTTTATCCTTTTTAAAGCTGTCCAAATTATTGACTATCAATATGTTCTGTTGTAGTTAATTTCATCGGTTAAATTATGTGCTGCATGATAAGCTTTCCCCACTGGTGATAGTGAGCTTGTATGCTTCAACAGCATGCTCACAGGCAGCTATTTAGTAATGCAGTCATGAAACTGAGGGTAAAGCTTGGATGTTGTAGCAAAGGTGTTTATTCTCCTGTGTCCTTATTCCTTTTTCTTGCAATCTTCCTTGCACAAGTTCTAAATCCCCTTTTTAAGGTTTATATAAATGTTTTATCCTCCTAATACTGGCATGCTTAATAAACATTAATCCCTTGTCCACCTGGGAAGGGCAGGCCTCCCATCTGCTCTGCTCTGCCTACAGAGCTTTGTGTTGTGCCTTGGGTGTATTTATTTGTTAATGACAGCTGAAGTTCTTATGAGCAAAACAGCAGGAGGTCTGCAGATGTTGAAGGCAAGGCAAGGAGAGTCTGAGATGAACTCCTGTGCATTTGTTGTGAAGGCATTCTAAGAATCTATTAATCCATAATTGTTTGGATAATGCTTGTGGAAATAGACAACAATAAATTACCAGTCAGTTGAAAAAAGGGGAAGAAGGAGAGAGAAGGAGGCAAAAGAACTGCTATGCACTTTTATTACATTAAAAGGTAAAGGTAAAGGTTCCCGTTACACATATGTGCTAGTCGTTCCTGACTCTAGGGGGTGGTGCTCATCTCCGTTTCAAAGCTGAAGCACCGTTAATGTGCCCATATCATCATTCTATCACCTGAACAAAAATTGGGTCCATACTTTCAAATGTCTGTCTATGAAGAATCTACTAAGTATTTTTTTTAAGGAACAGTGGGAAGGCCATAAAAGATATATGATGAGCAGTTGCTGCGAGACTTAAGGAAGGCGGTTTGGATTGTGCGAAGGGAAGGGTTGTGGCCTTTGCCCCAAAGAGGGAAAGCAATTCTGGTGATGACTAGAAACTCTTTGACACACACAGTATGTCTTTCTATTTATCCACGTGAGTGAAATGAGTTGGCTGAAAGATAGACAGCTGTATAAATGGTTTAAACAAATAAAGACAAATAACATGCCCAGATATAGTTCTGAACAGACTGCAACAGCTGGGAAGGAAGGTAAAAGAGGTGGGGTCACAGGCAATGTATTTCTTGTTAAAGGATGTGGCCCAGGAAGAGAAGTAGTGTAAGAAGTGAACTGTGCAGATGGATTTGTGTGGATTTGGGAGAGGTTGTGGGAAGGAAGTAGGGAAGAGTGCAGCTTAGATAAGGAGACGTAATATACCCAAGATGGGAAAATATGGGAAATAAATATTTCAGAAAAACTCTGCTATAATTAATACATCTGCTTGGGAACTTACTATTTTCAAGATTATGCTTTTAGCTCAGAGTAGCATTAAATAGGGTTTTTCTTTTCTTTTCTGAAATCCATGTGGTTTTTGCTTGGTTGGTGTGAGTCTTGGCAGAATTTGTCAATAGTGGGTCATTTTTCTAAGGTGAAGATTTCTGGTATGAGACGGGCTACAACTAGGAAGAATATGCTTGGGAGGCACCTTGCAAACATGTGGAAGAGGACAAAGAGCACCAAGAATGTAGTGTGATGCCGAAGTGCCAGTACAAGACTAGGAAGATTATGACCATAAATAATGGCAGGAATAATCCAAGGCACCTGACCCAAGAATTCCAGAATCTCTATACAGATGCAGAATATCAGGTGGAAACAGGAAGAATTAGAAGTCACAATGCAGGAAGTCAAATATGATATAGTGGCCATTATTGAAACTTGGTGGGATGAAACTCTTGGATGAAAGCAAAAATGAATGGATACAACTTAATCAAAAGGCCAGACAAAAGAGGAGGAAGAGAAGAACGTGATATGACACAGGAATTTGACATCCCAAAATTTCCTGAAGCGGTTGTTCCCTTTATCCTGATTAGTGGCTGCAGAGCGTGAGGAGCCCCTGAGCCACATTGGCCTACTCTGCCCTGCAGATCTACTACAGGAGCTGAGAGACAAAAGCCTTCAGGAGGAAGGAAGCCACGGGTAAAAAACAGTAAGGGTGGGGGACAAGCAGGCATCTCCTTTTGCCTGCCGTCTTCTGATTTTCAAGTCTTCCCTACAGCATCCCTCTGCTGCTCCAGGGAGAAAGGAGGTAACATCCTGGCAGAAAAACAAAACTGGTATAACTCAGTTCTTCCACTCTGTTCTTCCACAAAACAAAACTGGTATAACTCAGTTCTTCCACTCTGCAGCTATTAATTGAGATGTAAGAGAATCATGGGAACAGAGAGCAAAGATGAGAATAAACAACACTATCGTGTCTTTCAGCCATCGTCATGGTTCTATGATTACAGGTAGTCCTCGACTTACAACAGTTCATTTAGTGACCTTTCAAAGTTACAATGGAATTGAAAAACTGATTTATAACCATTTTTTACACTTATGATTGTTGCAGCATCCCTATGGTCACATGATCAAAATTCAGATACTTGTGAACCGACTCATATTTATGATGGTTGCAGTGTCCGGGGGGTGGGGGGTGGTCATGTGATCATCTTCGGTGACCTTCTGACAAGCCAAGTCAATGGGGAAGCCAGATTCACTTAACACCTGGGCTACTAATTTAACAACTGCAGTGATTCACTTAACAATGTGGCAAGAAAAGTCGTAAAATGGGGCAAAACTCGCTTAAGTTTTTCACTTAACAACAAAAATGTTGGACTCAATTGTGGTCATAAATTGAGGACTACCTATATATGATTATATATAAATCTAGTCTGTTGGGGATGTGACTAGTCTACTGAAAGATGTGACTCACATCTTTCAGTTTCCTTTACCCGATCTTCATCCCAAATTGTATTCACTATGTAAATATGGAGCTGGAGATACATTGAAAAAGAGGTATATGGCACTGTTTTGTCTTATATTTCCCAGTGAACTCATCAATGTATCGTATTTTTCGGACTATAAGAGGCACCGGAGTATAAGACGGACCTTAGTTTTTGGGGAGGAAAATAAGAAAAAAGCTGATTGGTGGGTGGATTGGCCCCCCAGAATACCCCCAATCAGCTGTTCCCAGAGGTGAACTTTAGCAACAGGTTCATTGGTTGTGAGCTCTGTGCCTTGATTTTTCTTCAGCCTTTGAAACCTCCATTTGAGAGGCTTTTTTTCCAGCCTCTTAAAGGGAGGTTTTGGAGGCTTTTTTCAGCCTCTGAAACTTCCATTTCAGAGGCTGGGCGGGGCTACATTTGGACTATAAGACGCACCCAGATTTTCACCCTCTTTTGGGGGATAAAAAGGTGCATCTTATACTCTGAAAAATATGGTATTCATACAAACACCTTTATGGAGAAAGAGGTTGGAATCAGGAGAAAAGCAGATATGCACAGTAAAAACAAAGTTATATGTCACTGTGTGTATTATACATGCTTCCCATAATCCCAGAGAAAATTCAGCTGCTTTGAGGAGTTTTGGAAATATGTTAAGTTTGTACCCTTGAGAATTGCAAAGTGCCTTTTTGAGATTGAATCTGCACCCCAAAGCATTTTTTTCTTTGAATTTGAAATCTTATACACAATCTCTCTCACACGTACATTATTAGGTATTGTAACCATTCTGTGAATACAAACGTAGGATATAAGTTGAGTGAATGAATTACAGGTAGTCCTCGACTTATGATCACAATTGAGCCCAATGTTGCTAAGCGAAACATTTGTTAAGTGAGTTTTGCCTCATTTTACGACCTTTCTTGTCACAGTTGTTAAGTGAATCACTGCAGTTGTTAAACTAGTTACATGGTTGTTAAGTGAATCTGGCTTTACCATTGACTTTGCTTGTCAGAAGGACACCAAAAGTGATCACATGACCCCGGGACACTACAACTGTCATAAATATGAGTCAGTTGCTAAGCATCCGAATTTTATTCATGTGACTGTGGGGATGCTGCAACAGTTGTAAGTATGAAAAATGGTCATAAATTACTTTTTTCAGTGCCATTGTAACTTTGAATTAAGCTACTTTGATATTCTGATGACCTGATATTATTCACAAAGCTTCTGATCTAGTTTATAAGAGATCTGCTTCACTAACCAGATTGCAATTATCTAAAATGATCCAAATATCTGAACTCATTGTATATTATTAACATCAATGTGACCTTATTTAACAAGTTTAAGCTTCTTGATAATCTCCAAACAGTTTAGATATGTGGGACTATATTTGCTTTATTTTCTTATTTAGAATATGACTCTCTAAAAGATGTTTGTTCTAGTCCTGAATTCATTTGTTACCAGAATGCTAGATTAAGAAAACAAACAGTACCAGTGGCCATTTCGAATGAGATGTAGATAGAAAATAGATTTGCCCTACCAATTCAGAGCTATGCTATCCCAACATTTTGGGCTTCACCTGTCACAATTCCTCCATTTGGTGTATGAGAACTTAAGTCCAATACACCAATTTGGAAAAGTAAATATTGATGGATCTATTAGCTCCAATTTTTTTCCCAGTTTCTTAGGTTAACAATATTAGCTTATTTTCATCCTCCTAGATGAAAATAAAGAAGTTGGTACAGAAATGGTATACACATTTTAAGTTGTCTGTTCTATTACTCTCTCTCTCTACATTCTACCTAACTAAATGCATCATATATGCATTTTAATATTATAAAGTGTGAAGAGCTGCAAACATTAAAGGATGTTCCATTTCAGTTTACCTGTTGGCTCAGAAAATACACATTAAAGTATGTGGGCAAAAGAAGTATTCTTTCCTCCCCTAAATGTGGATGAGAATATTTTTTTAAAAAACCACCTTCCAAAGTTATTACCATTATTGATACCTGATTTAAACCAGCAGTGGAGAATCCATATCATAAACAATTGTGAATGTAGGTGCTTTTGTTCATTCATCCTGTGAAGAAGAAAAAAAAGTCCAGCATTTTTGAAAGACCATGTTGCCTGCTCTTGCCTTAAATAGGATCATAATGTTTAAAAGTTAATTTCTGATTTGAAAAAAAAATTGCTACTGAACTTTCTGTGCTGGTCCATCTGAATGATTCTGTGTCTCTTTTGGGATGGATGGATGGATAGATGATAAATGATAGATAGATAGATAGATAGATAGATAGATAGATAGATAGATAGATAGATAGATA
>WNWU01000005.1:32957058-32970213 GCA_012654045.1 Ptyas mucosa | reverse complement strand
ATAGATAGATAGATAGATAGATAGATAGATAGATAGATAGATAGATAAATAAATAGATAGATACTGTCCATCTCTCAATAATTTAGTTTGTTTTTGGTTGGTGGACCTCTGATTGTTTAAAAAAGAAATTGAGTGTCCTGACTGTAATTATTTTTTACCGATAATTTTGTTCTACTTTTGTACCACTGGAAATGTGAAATAAAAATTATTTTAGGTAAATATACATGAATAAAATATGAATTAGCTTTTCTTATCTTCCTTTTTGTTTGATATCTATGAAGATTCTTAGTCATCCAGATCATCGTTGTCCCAAAGGTACTTTTTCAAAAAGCAACTGGGCTTTGTTTTTCCTTGAAGATGTTTCACTTCTCAACCAAGAAGTTTTTTCAGTTCTTCAGTTCTTCTTCGGAACTGAAGCAGCTTTAACAGATTAACAGAGTTGTAGGCCATCTAGTCCAACCCCCTGCCCAAGCAGGAGACCCTACACCATTTCTGACAAATGGCAGTCCAAACTCTTCTTGAAAGTCTCAAGAGATGAAGCTTCTTGGATGAGAAATGTAATGTCTTCAAGGAAAAACAAAGGAAGTGCAGTTGCCTTTTGAAAAAGCACCTTTGGGATTCCTTTTTGTTTCCATGCTTGTTCTGCTTTTTGCTCTATAGCTAAGGAATTGATAAAAGTTGCATAAGAATCTCTCTTCTTTTCAACCTGAGAGCATTTCCTAGTCAAAATCAACCTCCTGAAAACACTAATCTGACTCAAATTATGCAAGTTCAAAACTGCAATGTAACCTCTGTATTTGTAGATCTTGGGAAATTAATGGCTTCGACTGCAGAAGAAATTGATATTTTGATGCTATGTGGTTTTTAATGAATAAAAATGTAACCATGTGATCATTTGATTTGCACTGCTTCAAACGTACACAGTAGTTCTAACCATTGTTCTTTTTCTGATAATGGCATAGCCTTTATGATACCCGATCTAGAGACCTTAATGGTAGCTGAAGCTGCCTTCCTGTTGTGGTTTCCTAAGGGAAAGCTTCATTGAGCAGAGTGGAATTTACTTTGGAGTAGCTTTGAGATAGCACTGTTTATATCTTCAGTGAGATGCTGCAAGAACAAGTGGAATATGACACAGATGCAATGGATAGACATGAACTCCTTAGATAGTTGCTTCTCAAGTTTTCTGTTTTTCTCCATAGCTCCTGCCCAGGCCCAGATCATTCATGCTGGGCAAGCATGTGTTGTAAAGGAAGATAACATCAGTGAACGAGTGTACACTATTCGGGAAGGTGACATCCTTGTTCTGCAGTGTTTGGTTACAGGGCACCCACGGCCACAGGTAAGCTTTCTTTTCTTATTATCAGAATATTGTTTGACCTGGTATTCTCAGGTATTTTCCGCTATATCGATATAGAGATTCTCTTTCCTTCTTCTTCATCATTTTTAAAAAGTTTTATTCTGACTGACTTTGAGCAACTCTGGGAAGCTATCAATAACCAAAGGAAGATATTACAGTAAAACATTTACTTTTAACATCTATATGAAGCCGCTGGGCGAGATCATTTGTGGTTTGGGGGTGAGGTATCATCAATATGCTGATGATACTCAGCTTTATATCTCCACCCCAGACCACCCTGGGGATGCCCTTTCTGTGATATCCCGCTGCCTGGAAGCGGTGCGGGCCTGGATGGGAAGAAACAGACTCAGACTCAACCCATTGAAGACCGAGTGGCTGTGGATGCCGGCATCTCGGGATCTAGTGGTTCCATCACTCGTGATAGGAGGGGAGGTACTTACTCCCTCTGAAAGGGTTCACAATCTGTGTGTCCTCCTGGATTCACAGCTGTCTTTAGAAGGTCACTTGACAGCCGTAACCAAGGGGGCTTTCGCACAGGTATGCCTGGTGCGCCAGTTGCACCCTTTCCTAGACCGGGATGCCCTCGCCATGGTCACTCATGCCCTTGTTACTTCTCGGTTGGATTACTGTAATGCCTTTTACATGGGGCTGTCCTTGGGATGCACCCGGAGGCTTCAGCTAGTCCAGAATGCGGCCGTGTGGGTTGTTATGGGAGCTTTTCGTTACTCCCGTGTAACACCTCTCCTGCGTGAGCTGCACTGGCTGCCAGTGGTCCTCCGGGTTCATTTCAAGGTGCTGGTGCTCAGCTATAAAGCCCTACATGGCTTAGGTCCGGGGTACCTGCAGGACCATCTTCTGCCATCCTCGCATCGTCCTGTGCACTTTCACAGAGCGGGCCTCCTCAGGGTGCTGTCAGTCAGACAATGTCGGCTGGCGGCTCCCAGGGGGAGAGTGTTCTCTGTGGGAGCGCTGACCCTCTGGAATGGTTTGCCCACTGGGCTTAGGACAGCCCCTGACCTCCTCTCCTTCTGCCGCGAACTAAAGACATGGCTTTTTCATCAAATGGACTGACCCATTAAGGGGTTTTTTATATTGTAATAATTTTAATTAATTTTAATTGGATTTTAATTTATATTTAATTCATATTGTTGAATTTTTATCTTGTAAGCCGCCCTGAGTCCTTCGGGAGAAGGGCGGCATATAAATTGCAATAAAATAAAATAAATAAATTTAAAATAAAGAGAGAGAGAAAAGATAGCAAGTGCAATAAAGGAGGGATCTCAGTCTCCCTCTCTTAAGGCTTGAGTGTTTCTCCATTTCCCATTCTCCTAGCTGGCATAACCAATGGCAAGGAATTGTAGAGGTTGTAGAACCAGGAAACTAATTCATACAATCCACAATATGCAGATTCCTGGCCAATTCAATCTCGTAGAGTTGGTGTACCCTGCAAGTCTTTTACAATTCTTTTGAACAGCAGCAAAATGGTGGCCATCTGAATCTCGGGGGGGGGGGATCTCATTCTAGAGTGCAGATGCTACTTGTTGTGACCCAGGCCCAAGTAGGTATTATCAGATGTAATCAGTTCAAAAACAAACAGACTTTATTAGAACAGCTGAGAATTATTCTCAGCATAGTCCAAACTAATTCAAAACAAATTCTTCATAACACAATTCTTCATCCTTATCACCAACCTTGGTCTAATTAGGCAACCTGCCAAAGGCTTTTCTTGGCAAAAGTTCAAAAGCAGAAAACACAGACAAGAAATAAATGCAGCAAGACAAGAAACAAATCTATCAATGTTGTTTTCCAACAAAGAGCCCAAGAACTGTTGCTGGTCTTTTAAGCCTTATGGGAGGGGGCAATAATCTCTTGGCCTTACTCCCGAGCCGTCCTTTTTGCTTTAGCTGCTCTTGCCTTCTAGCAGCTCTTCTCATGCATGCACTAGGAACAGGCTTCTCCTGTTCCTCTGCCTCTCTTCTGTCAGCCTCTGGAGGCTCCGGAGTCCGCACATCACTCCCAGATGGCCCTGACCCTATCTCTGCCTTCAACACAGAGCCCTCATCCAGGCCTTCCCCAGCCTCCAGGACTGGCCCATGCTCTTCCTCAGCCTCATCACTGTCCGACTCTGCTGCCAGCTCCACAGGCTGCTGGTGGACCACACTACTACAGAGAAGACATTCTTCTGAGGATCCAATTTATGACGTTGTATATTCGAAGAAACCCATAGGATACCAGCCCTGCAAGATTGAATTGGCCAGGCAGAATATCCACTGAATATGTGGCATTCAGAAATGTCCAATGTCTAATGAAATAAAAGACAGTCAGACTCACCATAATGTGGTATAATCCTTCTGTTTTGTTTCGTCCACAAAACAGAAGGAATCAGTATATTGTGGCTAATATGAGTTGGTTGTCTTGTCCTACAACTTCTACTAAGGAGAAACATTTAGAAGGTATGGCATTTTGTACAAACATTGAGTACTTTGCAGGGCCTTCTTCAGTCTTATTAACTTGCAGCTTTTCAATGTTCTAATTTTCCAGAGCAATTACTTTGTTGTTGTTAGTTGCAAAGTCATCTCTGACCCATCATGACCCCATGGACAACGTTCCTCCAGGCCTTCCTGTCCTCTACCGTCCTCTGGAGTCCATTTAAGCTCACGCCTACTGACTCCATCCAGCCATCTCATTCTCTGTCGTCCCCTTCTTCTTTTGCCCTCAATCTTTCCCAGCATTAGGCTCTTCTCCAGTGAGTCCTTCCTTCTCCTTAGGTGGCCAAAGTATTTGAGTTTCATCTTCAGGATCTGGCCTTCTAATGAGCAGTCAGGGTTGATTTCCTCTAGGTTTGATCGCCTTGCAGTCCAAGGGACTCGCAGGAGTCTTCTCCAGCACCATAGTTCAAAGGCCTCAATTCTTTGGCGCTCAGCCTTTCTTATGGTCCAACTTTCACAGCCATACATTGCAACTGGGAAAACCATAGCCTTGACTATACGCACTTTTGTGATGCAGGGTGATGTCTCTGCTTTTTAGAATGCTGTCTAGATTTGCCATTTGTCTATTTTTGTAGAGTAACTACTACACAGGCAGTAATACAGACTGAAGACTGAAAGATTTCTCATCTTTCCATTAAGCTCACATTATAAGAGTGACCTTAACCTCCTTTGAAAAAAAGCAATTTGAAACATGCAGGAGCATGTCCTAAACATCTATTTTTAAAACATTAAAACAGCTGCGTTCTTTTTTCCAGGTTTGTGTATCTGCTTCAAAAACTTCCACTGGCTGTCTTTGCATGCAAAGTGTGTATGTCAAGCCAAGTTGCTTCACTGGGAGAAAAATATGGCGAATTATTGGGGGAAATGTGAAGCAATTGTGCCTTGGACGTGCATGTGGTGACTTTTAGGAGCACCTTCCAAAGCAATAATACAAGCCTGGAGAAAATTGCACCTGCTTTAACAATTCCCCCAAAAGTGCTTTAGATATCCAAAGTATCTCTTTCAAAATATTTTTACAGCATGAACTTGGGCTATTATTAGGTAAAACGAGTTCACCTTTTTCAAATGACAAGAAAAAAACTGACTCTAGTGTAGAAGGCAGAATTACAAACCACATGATCAGCTGAGCTAGCTTCCTGCACAAAAATACAATGGATATAAACTGTGTAATTTCAGTTTTGAATGGTTTCTCTATGGCGTGCATTCTTCTAACATTGCAACGTCTTGATCTTCTAGCCTTTTATAATACCTTCAGAATGGCACTTCCTGCTTAGAGGACAAGGTTACATAGCTAGGAGCCATCAAGGCAAAGAGTTTGGGAATATATTTCTATTATTATTTAAAAGTCGAGAGAAATAGAAGATTCAGGTCTTTTTGTTCATACTATACATGATGCAGGAGGAAGACAGATAAAGAATTTCTATTCACTCATGCCGTGGCTGTTATATCCATGTTATCTGAATTTACAGCATGAATATGAATCCGTATTTCTTGATTTCTAGGGCTCCCTCCTTTCTCAAACTAGTTTTCTTGCCTTTGTTTAACATTAGTCAGGAAGGGACAGAGTTTTGAAATTTGCTTGAAAGTTTGTAAAAAAACCCATTTGACTAACAAATTTGTGTGATGAGTAACACACACAGGGACCCACTGGGAATGGGCAGCAGTTCTTACCATCTCTCTTCTCATCCTCCTCTTGTGTCGCTTCTCTGCTCCCTCTCCCCTGCTTCTCCAAATCAAAGATTTGTCTTTTAACCTTTGCTTAATCCCCTCCAACTGTTCCCTCAGTTAGTCATTAAAGTTCCAAAATATGGTCAAACTAAATAAATGAAGCTGAAATGAAAAAAGCGGAGGAAAGATTAAAGAAGCAGCAGAAGCAGCCATGCAAACAGAATGCTCTTTAAGAGGCTTCAGGCTTCTAATGAGGGGACAAAGGCTAAACAAATCCCTCATGGGTTGCCATTAATTCTACAGGTGGAGCAAGGTGGGGCTGCTGAACCTGATCACCCCAAGCCTGAAATCCAAGCTACCTTGCATATAGACGATCAATCAGAATAGAGCTGGAAGGGACCTTGGAGGTCTTCTAGTCCAACCCCCTGCTCAAGCAGGAGACCCTATACCAGTGATGGCTAACCTTTTTGCCGTCATGTGCCAAAAGCGGGGGGAGCATGGGAGGTCACGGGTATGGGTGCCCACATCCATAATTCAATGCACTCCGCCCTCCTGCGCATGCGCACGTGACCCCCCCCCACTTCCTCCTGCTTTTGGCACGTGATGGCCCAGTGGGCCTGGTAGGCCCATTTTCCCCCCTCCTCAGGCTCCAAAGGTTTCTAGGAGCCTGGGGAGGGCAAAAACAGCCTTCCCCATCCTCCTGGAGGCCTTCCAGAGGCCAGAAACAGCCAGTTTCCTGACTTCCGGTGGGACCGGAAGGCGTGAAAATCAGTTGGCCGGTGCGTGCATGCACGCTGCAGCTGAGCTAGGGCAACACTCGCGTGCCCACCAATATGGCTCCGCGTGCCACCTGTGGCACCCGTGCCATAGGTTCACCATCACGGCCCTATACCATTTCAGACAAGTGTCTGCCCAGCCTCATCTTAAAAATCTTCAGTGATGAAGCACCCACAACTTTTGAAGGCAAGATGCTCCACTGGTTAATTGTCCTCTCTGTTTCTCCTTAATTCCAGGTTGCTCTTCTCCTTGATTGGTTTCCATCCATTGTTTTTTGTCCTGTCCTCTGGTGCTTTGGAAAATAAATTGACTCTTTCCTCTTGGTAGCAGTCTCTCAAATACTGGGATACTGCTATCATGTTATATCATGATATATTGTCATGTCAGGCCTGTGGGCAAGGAGAAGATTACCAAAAGCATATGAAAGTGCTAATATTGTTGCTTTCCAGATTTGCAGTTTTATAGCCAAATATTTTAATTCCCAATTGTCCCTCATGGGTTTTGTCTGAATTTGACAAATTTGCTCTGTTTAAACTTTGGATTAGCATCTGCAAAATGGAAGTAACTGCCTTTCATCACAGAGAAACGTGTGAAAAGTACTTCCAGTCTGAAGTGAAAATTGTCCCCAAACCCACATCTACTTTCTCTCTCACTTACTCACTTTTCATATCTACTCACTCTGAACCTTCAAAATATACTACATGAATTCCATAAAAGACTGTTAATTGTATTCCCCCCGCCCGCTGTTTCTGGTCCATTTCACACATCAAGCAGGGGAAGGTAGTCAGAGGAAATCAAAGCATGTGGGGATCATATCGTGGCAAGGATAGGTTTCGCTTGAAAGCTGCTGATTTGGTTCAGACTGACAGTAGCCACGTCTGGGGAAAAAGCTAACCTGATTATCAGGGCTAGAGACATGGTTATGATTGTATTGAACCGTGTGGGTGGAATATAGGATGCTGCTTTCAGTATTCATAGGGCTTGGTCTATCCTCTGTTTTCATCTGTAATGACTAAGACTTCCTTTTCATGCTTAGAAATATCAGTGGAAGAACTTGATGCTTTCTGCATGCCAGATGTATGTGACTGAGCCCTTAGCAACCTCACCAGCATCAGCTCACATCCTACCTTAGGTCAATATATCCCTGATAAATAATTATAAATTAAAGCTAACACAATTGTTAAGGAGGCCAATTTCAATTTAAAGGATCCTTTTGCTATTGGTTTTTCTGTTCTCTTTAAGGAAGGTGTAGTTGATATTTTAGGAATTAATTCTGCTAGTTGAGGAGTGAAATCCTTACCTTACAAAAAAAAGGGGGGTGTGTGTCAAGATAACAATAGAGGAACTGGATGTGAGGATGGAGGGGCACTGAAGCACTACTTCATGATGAAATTGTGGGATTTGAAACTTCATTGATTCTGGCAACCAATTAGAGATGTACGGATAGTCTATATTTGGCTCCACTTGTCAGGAGAAGTTGTAAGGCAAGAAGCCAGCTTATGGAGCCTCTGGCTAAAATTGCCCTCAAGTAGGGATGTTCATGTTTGCCATATGAGAAATCTGATTTTTCTGCTGAGAAGAATTTTTGCTTACAGAAGATTCCAGGTTCCATTTCTAGTAGAGTTCACTTGGGATACAGAGAATTTCCTGCCAAGAAATCTGGAGAAATGCACCCTGTCAGCATAAATACTATTCCCCCAAAAGTAGCAGCTATGTATTAACAAGGAGGCATAACGTGGCTGAAAGACAGAAGCTTAGGCCATGTCTTCACCATAAACCAGTATTGTTACGAACATTTGCAATCATGGGGTGGAGTAACTGATCCTCGACAATACTGAAACGGATCAGAGCTTGTTGTCCAATCTCTTCATGTTCCATTTGTGATTTTTATTAAAGGCAAATATAATAGAAGCATTAGGCAAGCTGTAGCTCATAAGATCATGCTGGATCAGCCCAAGACCTGGTTTAGATGTTTTTGTTTCACACAGTGGCCACTAGATGTTTCTGGAATGTTCATGTAATAATCAGTTTTTATCACCTGCTATGTATGAGGTTCTCCAGCAGCCTTTCCAATTCCCCAAATAGTGTTGGGATCATTTTGTGGGGCCCTTTTAGGAGGGTTAAAAGCAGTGGTGAAATCCAATTTTTTTTATTACCAGTTCTGTGGACATGGCTTGGTGGGCATGGTGTGGCTTGGTGGGTGTGGTAAGGGAAGAATACTGCAAAATCTTCATTCCCACCCCACTCCAGGGGGAAGGATATTGCAAAATCTCCGTTCCCACCCCACTCTGGGGCCAGCCAGAGGTGGTATTTGCTGGTTCTCCGAACTACCCAAAATTTCTGCTGCCGGTTCTCCAGAACCTGTCAGAACCTGCTGGATTTCACCCCTGTTAAAAGAAGCCTAATGTACTCATTCTCATATTCATTCTGTCCTCTCCCTTAACAGCCAGACTAAAAAGTAAGGCCTTACTCACTCAGATGATCTCAACACAGCACTGGCCATACTTTTGGATTATTATTTTTTGGTGTGGTGGGGGAGGGGGGTAAATTTCAGTCCACTGCCTCAAGGGAGTTGCACACTCCCAATTTGTATGTGTTACTCATTTATTCTGTAATTTGATACACGAAATATAGATGAGATCATACTCATCTTCCTGTACATATTTCTGATTTTAGGGCTAGTTCAGATTATGGCAGATTGACAGCGACGGCTGATAACGGTGGCCTTCCTGTCCTCTTCTGGAATTAGCATTCCATCCTGGGTAGAAATACCATTATGTGATGATTTGCCAGCTTTCCTCATGCCCTCTGCTCACCAGTCTGTTGCTCCCATTTCTGCATTTCCATTGCATCTGCCAGGTTTCTAACCACTTTGCCATCTGCTCTAATGAAAAATGGAAGCAACATATTGTTTTTGGCCTAACCAACAATCTGAATATTACATCTTTTCCATGTCAAGTTCCACCTCCTTCTTCCTTTTCTTTATTTCTACCTGATTAACCCATTTCTTTCTGCCTGCCCACCTATATTTGTGCTTCTGAGATGCCAAAGTAGACCCCTTTCTAAATGAGAAAAATTTGAATGATTACAGTGTGCGCTATTCCTTTCCTTAATATATTCCATTGCCTTACCCTTTTCTTTTTATATATTTATTACATAATTTCCCCCATAAAATAAAATACAAATTGAAAAGGAATGAGAAAGTGCAGAAATAAAAAAGGAAGAAATTGAAATTAATAAATATATACAGTAAATGACTTCTGATCTTCTTTTCAATTGCAGTTTCATTATCCCTATCCCTAAGATGTTATACAAATCCCTTCAGCCCTCACTTAATCTTCAAATCCATAAATCATCATGTAATTTCTTTCTTCTTTTAGCAGAAATTTCCATATAAGGTTTTCAGGCTTTCAAAAAAAAAAAGGTTTTGATTGTTTTTTTTTCCTCGGGCCGTTTCTGCAAGTTCTGAAATTTTTAAAATCCATTTCTACTGCTTTACCCTTTTCAACTCTGCAAGTCATTCATTCACTGTGCAGAGCACTTAGAGAATAAAATAAATAACAAAATAAAAGTATTGTATTCAAACAGAGGCATAAACAAACATCCTGGGAAGATTAATTAAGAGAGAGGAAGCAACATAGTGGGTCAGCATCTCCTACTTGTGAAAACTAACCATTTCAGGATTCTCAGGGTCTAGAGAGAATTGACTGAAACTTACTCTGTTCAGAAATGTGATGATCCCAATTAGACCTGATGCAGCTATGCAAACGTGGCTTCCGAAGCACATGCTGATTGCTAACCAAAAGCAAAATAGCCGGAGTTACTGCTAATATCTCTGCAATCTCTAGAGTTATCAAGATAGTGCTCTTTATTGGCAAAAGTGAGATCCTATCATGTTTCCCTGAAAATAAGACCCAACCAGAAAATAAGCCCTAGCATGATTTTTCTGGATGCTCATAATATAAGCCCTACCCCTAAAATAAATCCCAGTTAAACTCATCAGCCAGACAGATGCATTTTAGTATTATATGTCCACAAAAATAAGTCCTAACCAGAAAATAAGCTCTAATGTGTGTTTTGGAGCAAAAATTAAAATAAGACCCGGTCTTATTTTCAGGGAAACACAGTATTTGGGGCAATTTTTTTTTTAGCATCCAAGTGTGAAGTCAAAAGATTGATTCAGATTGTGTGGAAAACTGATGTGAGACATAAAACATATGCCAATTTCATGTTAACTTAGATGCATGCCAAAAATATTTTTTACGAGGGACAGAAGGACTGAGGTCAGATGCAGAAATCCTAGGTCTAGAGGTGTATTATAGCAACAAAGCAGAAATATCTTTGATTTATAATCATTCATTTAGTGACCATTTGAAGCTACAACAGCACTTGAAAAAGTGACTCATGACTTTACATCAACAACCGTTGCAACATCCCAATGGTCATGTAATCAAAATTTGGGAGTTTGGCAATTAGCATGTATTTATGACAGTTCTACTGTCCCATGGTCATGTGATTACCATTTGTAATCTTCTCAGCTGGTTTCTGACAAACAAACTCAATGGGGGAAGCCAAATTGGCTTAACAACTGCAGTGATTCATTTAACAACTGTAACAATCAATCGATCGATCGATCAATCAATCAATCAATCAATAAAGTGAGGCACTTAACAACTGTCTTGCTGAAAACTTTGGCCTCAACTGTGGTTGTAAGTCGAGGACTACCTATATCAGTTATCGATAAATCTACAGATAAACAGCCAGCTCGCCATCCATTAGGACACAACGGCAGGGGAAAGAAAGATAAGACTGGCATTTGAGAACTATTATCTGCTTGGTTTATGGGATGTGATTAGCGGTTACTCGTTTTCTGTTCTAAGGATAACTTTTCAAATATCTAATAAAACTAGATGTTCAAAGACTGTGCCCTGAAATCTCTGCCTGCCAGCCTTCTAGTTTTGAGTATCAGTCTGGAGGAAGCCTGACATTGATATTCGCTCTGGCATTTAGCACAGTGTTCATTTTTATATATTTTTAATTGTTTTGTATGTTTGTATATTGAATGGTACACTGTGTGTACAGTTGCATAATATACATATTGCCTGAAGATGCATAGCATGATAAGCAGCCTAAAAGCATTTCAAATACATAATTGCTTGCTCTGATGGGCCCAGGGCCCAGATCAAAGTTTGCTTGTTTCTTATGCTTTATTTCTCTCTGTTTTTCTCCTTCCCCTCCTCTAGGTGAGGTGGACCAAAACTGCTGGCAGCGCCTCGGACAAATTCCAGGAGACATCGGTGTTGAATGAAACCCTTCTGATTGAGAAGATCCAGAGGCTTCAGGGGGGTCGTTATTACTGTAAAGCAGAGAATGGGGTTGGGGTCCCTGCCATCAAGTCCATTCGAGTAGATGTGCAGTGTAAGTCATTTTGTGGCCATCCAAGACTTCCCACAGTTCTACTGCGTGTATCTTGATCATTTCTCTAGTGAAATTCTGCATTGACCTAGACTCATTCTCATACCTCTGAGGCAAAGGGATAAGCCTTGTTTTTATCCATGCTCCCTTTCCTGAAAGTGCTGGTCTTGGACAAAAAGTCTTCATGAACTTAGGACCAGTTCATTTGTGGCCAGTGGTTGGATTTTACTGGTTTGGACCGGTTCAGGCGAATCAGTAGCTCTGACTATCAGCCGTGAGCGAACTGATTCACTCCGATTTTGAGGTGGGCCCGCCCACCCGTCCCTGCGTTATACTCACCTGTATTTCCATTTCTGAAGCCCAGCTGATCGGGGTGGCAGAGTGGATTGCCGCACCTCAGCTGTTTTCCTTGCTGGCAGCAATGCAGAAAGTGAGTTTTCTCCAAACTGTGCAAGCTTAGCGAACCACTTGTTAAACCAGTAGGATCCCACCCCTGTGTGTGGCCTTAGATAAGAAGGCATGTATACTATAGTCAGTGGTATGCTGAAATTTTATAAAACCCATTTGGATAAAAATCTTAGTCAGCTATGCAATGATGGGATTTCTTTGCTCATTTCAGATATAACCTTAGGCTTAACACTAAATGAAAGGGTAGGTGCAAGTCTGACGTAGTCATACAGAAATCAAGAACTCCTGCATCCTCTTTTAATTTAACTAAACATTAATTTATCAAATGAGAGTTGAAATATTAGCTAGTTAAAAAGAAGGAAAGTCAAAGAACCCAAAGTGATGTCAACCAAATATTTTGGGTTAACAATTTCAGCTTCAGGCTGTAGTCAGGGATTAAATTAGAAAAACCCTTCTTCTGAACTGTAGTGGCACAGTGGTTAATATGCATTATGGCAGGCTAATTCTGCTGACTGCCAGCAATTCGATTCTCACTGGTTCAAGGTTGACTCAGCCTTCCATCCTTCCAAGGTCAGTAAAATGAGGACCCAGATTATTGGGAGCAATATGCTGACTTTGTAAGCCACTTAGAGAGGGCTGTAAAGCACTGTGAAGCATTGTATAGGTCTAAGTGCTATTACTGTTATTGGAATTGGAGTTCAAAATATGTGCCCGAGCAGTAGATTGCTATGTCTGGTTTAAAACATGGTTTGCCCTTGGGCTGTTAATGAACAGTCGTTGGAAACTAATCAGAGTTTTCTAGGTTCAGACTTCTGACTGGCTTAATGTCCTGTCTTTATGGCCACACAGGATGAGAAAGGAGTAGTCCTGAGACTGGGTTCTCTTTGTTCTACTAATGATAAACCATAGCTTAGTATTATGCTGGTATAGATCTTTCATTGTAATAATGAACTCTATATTACAGGGGTTCCCAAACTTGGCAGCTTTAAGACTTGTGGACTTCGACTCCCAGAATTCTCCAGCCAGCATAGCTGGCTGGAG